>VWZU01001778.1:175501-256533 GCA_013397095.1 Sterrhoptilus dennistouni
GAAGGCGATAGACCAGGCTCTCTTACAAACCTTTTATATATATATATATATATATATATATATTTTAAATTGTGTGTTTAACCGACTTGTATGGCTGTATTGGGGCGGCCGGTTTGTTCCAGTCCTAGATGAAGTCGTTTTATGTGATAGCTTTTCTCTGACCTCGGTGAAATGCCGGAATTGTAGGGAGGGGAATGTGCGTACACGTAACCGCAGAGTTATCTGGCTTTTCAGTCTAAGGATCTTCTTGTAGCTCGGTAGTTACTTGAGGACCCTCTGGAGTAGTAGTTCAACGTGTGAAATACGTATGACCTTTAAAGATACAGGAATGCCCCATTGTAGGTTGTTGTGTTGGGGAAGAGCTTTATTTCTTTTTAATAGGGATTCTCTGTTTCTCAGAAGTTTCCAGGCAACTTGAACGCTGCAGTAAATCTAAATTTTAATGTTAATTTAGAAGTGCGTGTAAAACGTAATCAGAATGTGTATTCTCTGTACTGATAATAATGAAGGTGCTGTTAACCCATTGTCCGTCATGACTTTCTGTCATCGTCTTTTTCTCCATGTTGAAGTGAGAGTAAGCATAATGATGCCGTTTACTGCGAAAGTTTGAGAGCGCTGCTCGCCGGGTTAATGCAGTTGACATTCTCGAATGGGCCGGTGTGAAAGGCAGGGGACGGTGCCGGCTCTCCTCGGTCCCCTCTGCCCCGGTGTCCCTCGGCCCTGGGGCCGGGGAGCTCCCCCAGAGGAACGGGGCTGTCGCCGCTGCTTGGCGGGGGAGGAGGAGGAGGGAGGAAAAAAAGGCGGTCTCCTGATAGCTACAGAAACTGAAGGGGCTGTAGTTTCCTTCTTAGAAGATGAAGCAGAAGAGCTGCTGGAATACATAGTTGTCTCGATAGGTGTTGCCACATTTAAGTGTGGAAGAGGAAAAGGTAAGGGGAAAGGAAGTGGGACACATTTATTCAATATATTTACATATCTATGTCTAGATTTCTTTTATGAAGGTTGAAAACTTATATCCCTGAGGGATTGTTATTTAAAGATAGTTTGAGGAATAAACACATTTGTATAAACTAGACAAAGAACTGTCTAATACCGTAATAAGCAACTTTGATTTTAATCCTGATCATATAGGTGTATGAAGTACCAATTCTCACTTCTATTTTAAAAATTCTCAACCTTGTTTGTCTTTTTAAGCTTCTGTAATTCAGTTTAGTAGGAATAAGTTGCTTCTCCCCTCCTTGTTCTCTTCTCCATATTCAGTGTTTAGAAACCTCTGCTTTCTGAAAAATGCTTTCTAGCAATGACTTGTCTATTTCTGGAGCACCGGGGTGGAGGAGGGAGCTGCTCTGTCGTGTACTCCTGGGAGACTCCTACTGCTGAAGGTGTCAATAGTGTCATTGCCATGCAAGATGTATGGAGATACTGTTTCAGAATTTATCTATACGATGCACAGAGATACAATAATTTGAGGAGAAAAGTTGCAGTCAGTTCTGTTGATACAGAAATATATAAAGCTGTAGGATACTTTAGATGTTCAAAGGTGTCTTTTGTACTGGGTCTGGTTGTGTGGATGCTTAGCTTCCGGCTAGGGTCAACCCACCACAACTTTAAAACATGCAGCATGATTATTTAATTTTGCTTCGTTTTGGGAAAGAGTGTGAGAGGACAGGTGAGAACTAGAATTTGGAGTTAGTGGATCTTTGTCATTCCTAAATATGTTCTATATCGTGAATCTCCATTATTGTGCAATTTGTTTAGATTCCAGTGTTCCCCTCATCTCTGTGTTCTTCCTTTGATGGTGCTAGCTCTGTGACTAATTGAATAATTTAGAATTACATATCAAAAGTAGCTGTCAGTTGGCAAATGAAAAAGAGGTCAGTCTCCAGAGAGCTTTGAAGGAATTTACTATTGTAGTAGAAATAGTGGCTTCTTTGAGAAGGGAGTATTTTATTTTCATACTGTGGAAGCTGTTACTTGAACCCTGTGGTTACAAGCTCACTAATTCACATCAATCAGGTAAACCCACAGTTACGCTTTGCATTTGCAATTACTTGGTCTTGGGATTGCTCTAAAAGTATTAAGTAAGTTAGGGACAGGAATTTTTTATGGTCAAGTGAGTAAACAAACATACTTTACTATTTGAATTTAAGATGAAACAAGGATCTTAAAGAATGAAACAGATGATTGTTGCTAGCTCCAAGTAAATATGGAGGCACATGAAAATGCTTTAAGTTAAAGCATATGCAGTGCTGTTGCTACATACACCAGCTGATTGTTAACCCTATCATACTGTGGCTTGACTTCTTTTAAAATTTGAGTTTGAAATTACAATGCTGGCTTTGATATGTAGGGTCAGGTTTAATTTTAGCTTTATATCTCATAGTCTTTGAGCCATGAAATTCCTCTGTTGTATGACCAAAAAGTAATTGCTGGAAAAACATCACTTGATAGGCATGTAGATTGGGTCAGTGATAGGGAAGGAACACTGGAGTGCCTCTGTGTGATACCATGTGATGTGCTCTGTCACAAATACTGGGCACTGCTCTGGGTGTGTATATGTGATGTTCTGCAGATAAGACAAAACGGTGGCTTTTAGGACACATGCCATTTAATAATGATATTCTCCCAATATATTTATCAAGTTGTTTTTTTTTTTCCTAACCCAAACCATTTTTGTTCTTGATCGAAGGCTCACAATTCAGCCACTTTAGAATAGTTACTGTCTTTCTTGTCTCATTTTGGGAAGGAAAACGAGTTTTTGGAGAAAGTGGAATCTGTTTTCAGGAAGTAGAAGCAAAAATATGCCAAAGTTGAAATAGTAGGAAGTGGTGACTCTGATTCTCACTGAAGCTCTCCAGTGAAAATAATAAGAAAATGACATTTTCTTTAGCATTTATTTCTGGACTCTTGTAAAGGGGAAGGTTTTATTTTTTGAAGGCTAACTTTCAGGGTTAAGGTAACTTTTAATCTTTTTTGCAGACCTTAAAATATACATATTATTTACACTGAAAAAAGATCACTGTTGCATCTTAACATTTCTGTTGCTTGGTAATGCTTCAGAACTGAACAATGGCAAACATAAAGCCTATCAGAGGGAACATTTTACATGATAGAGAAGGATATGGAAAGAGAAGAAAATGCTTGTGATGTCAGAAGATAAGAAGGGAACAGAAGAGTTAAGAGTGAGATTTCCTCCCCATCTCCTCTGGTTTCTGGAAAAAAGAATCAAAGGATCCTATACCTTAAGTGTGTGTGAGTGACTGCCTAGGAGGTTGCCCATCTTGTGCCAGGCATGTGAACTCCCTGCTTTGCCCAGGTAGAGGCAGAGGTTACCAAAACTGGGATCTTCAAGGGAATTGGAGACGTTCCATGAATGTATGGGCGGGCAATGGGCTCTATATTACACAGTTTGTTTTGCTTTACAGTGTTGTTGTTTTCCTTTTAGCAAGTCTGTTTTGAAGAGGATACTGGATTTGTTTTAGTGTTATCATGATCTTTGGGCCAAGGAACTTGCTTTAGTTTGCAGTTTGCCAGACATGCATGAGAAAAGGCATTATAGCCCAGAAGTTAATGTAGCAATGGCCTGCAGAACTCCAAAGGCAGAAGAATTTGGGACTTCCCCTTGAGTCAAATTATAATTCAGTATGAAACTATAAAAGGCTTCAGAAAATCCACCTGGGTTATCTAAAGGGTTTAATAATGGAAATCCGTGGTTATACCTTCTTGAATGTGAATGTAAATTAGAATGGATTTATTTGTTAACTGGAAGGTTCATGTTACATTCTAGGGAATTGTGAAAATTCCTATGACTAAAAAGCATAATGAATAATGCACTGAATTGTGATTTCAGCCTTCACTGTGGAGGTACATCTGGCAGCTGTAGAGTATTATTTTATTTTATTTTATTTATTTTCTATTTTTATTTTTTCTATTTTTATTTTTTTCTATTTTCTTTTATTTTTTCTATTTTTAAAAGGAAACTTTGAGACTTAAAAGAGACTTTTAAAATACAATTTTCACTAAGACAGATTTGTTTTTATTTATTTACAATATACAGATATATGTTATATTATGACACTACATACCGAACAATATATATGATATATAATATGTTAATATTATTAACAATAATATTGTATATTCTTTAGGGATCAGGAGGTACTAGTAGGTGACTGTTTCAAAGCTTAGATTGCTTTTGCTTCTACTTTTCTCTTTTGAGCACTAAAATACACATTTTCTTGGATTGTGGGAACTACAAAGTATTTTAAATTTATTAATCATCTTTAATACCACTTAAATCTCTGGATTTTACTCTTTATGCAATCAGTATTTTCTAAAAATACTTTGTAGTCTAGGAATTTATTGTTATTTATCTTCTGGTAGATTTGATTATGAAGAAGGGTAGCTATTGATCATTCCTGGGTTGTATTTGTGGCTTTTGTTTGTTTGTTCTTGTTGAGTGGAATTTTTTGTTGTTGTTGTTTTCTTCCCTTCAGGCTTTGGAATCTAACAAACCTGGCTAAAATGATCTGTGCAAGAACCTAGTACAACTGATCATTTTGCTCTCATTGTTTCAGTGATGTTCTATAAAATGTCTAAAATGAGGACTAATAGTTGCAGTATTCATTGTCAGCTTGTTTATTAGCTCTGATCCAGTGTATTCTAAATGCAATGGTTTAAAAGCTCAATTCCACAAAAGAATTAGGAATCTTACATGCCATGTTAATATATCTTAGGATTTTATTCAGAAGGGGCGGTTCAAAGAACGCTTGCTGGAATTCCTGAACCGTATGGCAAGGCCTGGGTATCTGAGAATGTGTTTTCCCAATATATTTTAAATGTAAATATTCCTATTGTATCCCCGTCATTGCATAATTTGATATCTTATGGTAAACATGCTCTCTGTCTCCTCTCCCCCCAGAATCCCAACAATGAGGTGCAAGTTCTACTGAGATTTCTTTGCTTCTGACTCAGTCTGTAGATAGGCAGATGACCTGGTTTGTGAAAGACTCATGTTACATGCAGTCAGTTTATTTGGGTTTGTGCTTTGTTTTGGGATCTATTGTGACTGTTTCCTCTTCTCATTTTTCTTGACATCTGTAAATATTTTATGCTGGCTTAGACAGATAGTTATAAAAGCTTTACCTGGGAGAGGATAATTCTTAAGTTTGCATAAACAAATGTGTTAATATCTTCCATCAACATGTAAGTTATCAGTTGCTCTTTACTTGTTGATTTGTGTTCTGCTACTTTTGATGCTGTGTCCAAGGTGTCTGTGACTAAATTTTTATAAATGTTTTCATTTATTACTATTGATACAGAAAACTGAAGTTGATTCACGTCTTGTAATTAGATATAATTTTTTGTTTGAGAAGATAAACGCAATATTTAGATATCTGATTGTTTCAACTCTGTTCAGCATTAGATTATCTATAGCAATTTTATTAATTAGCATTTTGTCTAATTGCATTTTGTTTGTGGGGTTGTTGGGTTTTTTTTCTGCAATTATGTGACATTTAGTGTTGCTACACATTAAGTTTCTAGCTGACCATGGAGGTGCCTCTGGGTTCAGTCTTGGTGACCTCATGGTGATTCAGCTCACAGTAATGATAAACCTCGTAGTGAAGTCATCTCTGTAAGAGAGAAAGGGCTGCTGCTGAATGCAAATGGATCTTACCATGGAGCATTTTCCAGCTCAGACTACTGTGAGTTTGCATCGTCAGTCTTAGATATCTGGACTTTTATATTTATTTCAGCTTCCCTTATGCAAGTAATATCTTTGGTGGGATGCTCCTCTATCTTGTTGTGTTTTCATGATAGCAATGACAGTTTCTTACTGTGTTTTCCAGAGCATTTTATGGTTCTGAATTTCCCCATACTCTAGTCCATGCAGTATATGTGCATGTTGTTATACATACATGTATACGTGCTGTATTAGCTCGTACTTCAGAGGTCTTTGTCATCTTTGGCTGTGTAAAGTTTGGCTTTCAAGTCTTCTAGAATGGGATCAGCAGCTTTGTGAGAGCTTGAATTTTTTCCATTTTCTTTTCAAGTTTGAAAATTTTTTTCTCAGCCCAGGTGGTCTTACCCTTAAGCATCAATATTCTAGAGAATCAGCAGTTACCAGCCTAGTTCCCTTAACTGATACCCTGGAGTTCCAAGCAACATGAATTGCGTTTCCTTTTCTTTCACGTGAGTTCAGCTGTGTTTTATTTTTGCTTTATATTCTTTCTTTTGGCTACAAAAAGTATTCTTAAGATGTTATGGTTTCAAAATCCCATTTTAAGCATATAAGGTAGTATCTTGAGCTGATTAAATGGTGTTATTGTTCAGTGACCTGATACTTAGTAGGTGGCCATGGTCTCTCAGATTTCAAGGACTTTAGGATACTTTTACTTCTTGCAGAAATAGTTCTGAGTTGCTGTAACCAGTAACAAAGTGTAACTCTATGTGGCAGAGAAACAGTATAACATAATGCATTTTCTTCCCCATCTAACAAGTAATAGTTGTGTAGTTTCTATTGCATAGTGTTGGGGTTTTCCCCCCCCAAAAAGGAGTGTGCACCCCCTCTCTGCTCCTGAGTAAGGCATAAACTTGTAAGTTTTGAAACAACATCTGTTCTATGATGCTGTGACTTAAGTAGATCTGTTAGGTGAGTGGGGATGGACCATGGGTTATGGTTAAGATCAAGTTGATACTGGTACTAGATGTTGTATCTTAATATTTGGAATTTTGCAGAATGTCTTCCCTTTCATGTTTCTTCTTGTTTTCTCTGTTCTTAAAATTGCCTGAGATTCATTGTTCTGCTCAATAAAACTGAAGAATTGGTCTTGTATTGCAGAGAATAGCAGAGACAAGTTTCAACTTTCAGGCAGAGCTTGGTCTAGTTCAGTAGAACTTCTAGCTTTGTTTGTCTACATCAAGAGCTGTATGCAGTAGAGTCCAGAAACAGAGGACAGTACACATTTTAACTTGAAAACAAACACTGTTGAAATATTATTTCTCAAGATCATAGAAGTGCAATTAAAAGCTTATAGAATCATTGCACAGTACCAGCTTGCACAGTTCTTAGTTCAGTCTTGGCCGTCTCAAAGTTCAGGTGTAGTGCAGTTGTATCTTACATCATCTGGAGATCTTCCATCAAGGAGAAATGTTATTCTGGATAAACAGGCTGTTTCCAGGGGACTGAGAATGAAAGCACTGGTCTTTGTGCACTGGTGTCCCTGCATGTAGAGGGAGGCTTGTCTTTGCAGTGATAGTATTTATGGATGTTTCCCTTCTTTCTACTGATGAGTGTGACTAATATCTCTGTTTCCTCTTTGTTTTTATAAATGCTATGATGTCCTAGGTTTCCATTCACTATTTGTTTCTGAGTTGATGTGTTATCTCTTGCTATTGCCCTCAGCTGCATACTCTTTAACCATGGGGGTGCAATGCTGATTGGTGTGGACTACAGTAGAATATTAGTAAATGCAGGATTCTTCTAATTGTGCCCCAATGCAGTGAGCTAATTTCCAAGGGGATTTGTTAGATTTTTTTTTTTCCATTATGTACAACCTTCCCTTTTAGTGTCATGTGTAGCTTCGTATTATTTGTGGAGAAACTCTCATCTTGTTGACTTGGGCAGTACTTCTCTTCCTATCCAAACTTTGTTCCGTTCCTTGGTGCACTTCTTCAGCTGATGTGTCCAGACACTTGAAGAAAAAAGTGCTTGGAGAAGTAAATTTTCTGGTTTTGAAACTGCTTTCTGTGCACCAATGTGCATCCCATTACAGTCTTTACAGATAGGCTGTGCAGTTGGTACAGGCAATTGTTGGGTTGGGTTCTGATACCATTTCTAGCACAGTGATGTCTGTGAGGTGTGAGAAGCCTTTCACTGTTCTGTCAGTCATAGTAGTAGTAGTGGTCTTATTGCAACCTTTTAAAACGTTTCAGTCTTGAAACAGTTTCATAACTGCAGAAAGCATCCCTGGTGAAAGGTCCTCCAAAAATGGTCATTCAGGTTCCAGGGAGTGAGTGGTGGGTAGAATAATTGATCTTTTGAGATTTATGCTTCTGAAAGCAAGTTGAAGGAGATGGTGGAATCACAACTCTCATTCTGGAGAAACTGCACTTCATCTCTGCTAACGTGTCAAAGGGCTGCATCTGCTGTAGGGGTGTCATTAGAAAATGGCAGAAACAGGCTCTTCAGCTTGCTTTTCTTGCAAGTATGACTTCAGAGATGGACTGAGCGCTGCAACTGAGGCTCTTGGAGCAAAACCATTGCCATGTGGCAACATTGGGAGGAGCACTTTCTGGGAATTGTTAATCTTTTCTTATAGCTTTGAAGATTTGTTATTCTTATTTTTTAATTAAGGATAATTTTACTTCTTGCTTTATAGGGTGTAATTGTGAGAGAGTTTGTCCCAAGTGTCCTATCTTACTTACATGTCTTATGCAGCATCCTTTAGGTGTCTTGTGGGATGGCTTTTTTCCTCAGTGTAATGTAAAAAGAATGGGGTGGGTCTTTTTTTGGAATTACCATGTTCTTATTTGTGGAGTAATTTTCTCCTTTTATTATGAAAATAATAATGTGGTAACCTTCAAGACACTTATTTTTTTTCTTACAATAAGGCCATTAAGCATCCTGAGTGGAAGTAAATTGGAATTAAGTGGAGAGTGCAAAAGTACAGCTCACATTGAAACATACACAATAATTCAAACTAGATGGCACTCAGCTTTTTATTGTGTAGCCTCATGAAAGTGGAAAAGGTTTTACTGATGTTATTGAATGTGAGTTTATGGTACAGTTTAGATTAATGGATTGAGTTTTAAGACTTGATCTCTTTTTAGGATCACAGCCAGCACTGCAAATCTTCAGCATGTTACTGGAGATGCAGCATTTCTCTGAGTTCCACTCTTCCTATTCAGTTCCAAGAATATGGCAGGATTAAGTGGTTGTTTTGCCTTCTAGAAGGGTGTTTAATTGAAAAGCCTTCTGCTAACACTCTTAAAAGGTTGTGAGATAATGAAACCTTTCTGGAGTAGTCCATCATGGAGTATTCAAGTTAGTGGATCTTGAAGTGAAAACATTTCCACCCCGAGTTCAGCACTTACTTAGCTGGTGTTCAGAGAATTTCTGTGTCCTGAATTCCTCAGTGATGTCTACTCCTTCATTAAAAAATAGATACTCTAGTCCTGGTCTCTTTAGAATAGTCTGTGACTTCTAATGTCCCTGGCAGGAAAGACAGTTTTGAAACTGTGTATGTTGAGTACCATTTTCAGTACTTGTTAAGAAGAGTAATATGTAATATTAAATTGCTTGAAGACAGTTTACTTTCTGTGACACAACATACCCTAATTGAACAGACACTAACTCGGTCTAGGTTTGCCTTACCTGCTGTAACTCCTTTATTGGCACGTGAGTGTGGCTTCCTTACTGCAGTCTTAAGCAGTGACTGTGATGTAGCTCTAGCAGGAGTGTTTGTTCTGTTTGCAATCAGAAGTAGCATGGCAAGCTTCAGTGCAGCTGCTGTGGTGTGTATTGACCCACTTGATACTTGATGCTGCTTTCTTACTTGTGCTTATGAAGCTGCTCAGTAAAGTGGATCAGGGAACTGAACTTGGATGTGAATTATCAAATTTAGTTCCTTTTTTGTCTTGCTGCTTTTTAGCCCGGATCATTTCAGTGGGGGCTTTTGCTGAATGGTCTGCAGTCATGTTGATGCAAATGGATGCATGATACTATGATAGGAATGAAAGAGGGGAAAATTTGCAACTGCTTAAGGCTTTCTTATAGGAGCTTAGGAAAAGGGAAAAACAGGTAACAAGCAATAAACCAACCCTGCACAATCCACTTTTTTAAACAGAGGTCTTTACATCCCTGCTTAGAAAAATGTATGTTAGACAAAATAAGTACTCAAAGTGGTATAGATTTGTATAAACATAGAACCTTCTGCTTCTAGACTGTGCAACAAATGTCACAACTTTGTAGCAGCTTAAATTTTTCCATACTTGTGAGTTATGAAGACTTAAGGTCATTTTTACTTGATACTAATGGAGAGTCTTTAACAATCCTGTGTTACATGTGTGAACGGTTGGAGCTCTGCTTGTCATCCCAAACACCATATAATCAAAAAAAAAAAAGGGAGTATTTGGGGTGCCAGGGCTAAAAAATGGTCTTTTTGCTGTCTGTAACTTTGTGATTGGAAATTACAGACAAGATGGAACTGAACTCTTTTCAGAGGTGCCCAGTGATACACTGGTGTATACAGACTAGATGGGCTTCAGTTAATGCTCTGTGATTTTACACCTTCAGGTACACTGATGGCAGCAAGAAAATTGCTTTCCCTTGCTTTTCAAGTCGAATACAGTATGAAATTGGGATGTCTTCTTAGAGCTGTTTATTTAATTCATCTGCTAATTTGGTTTTACTGAGGCTGTGGTAAGATGTCAGTGATGTTTTGGTGTATTTCATATCTGATGTGATTTATTTTTTTTCCCCTTCAGCAAATTTAACAGGCCATGCAGAGAAAGTTGGCATTGAAAACTTTGAGCTCCTGAAGGTTCTTGGAACAGGGGGTAAGATGCACTATTTTTAAGTTAAATGTTGGAAGCATTACCCGTATGCATGATTTTGTTTTCTAGCTGAGGTTTTGGTTAATTGGAACATTCTTTAGGAAGATAGCACTTTTGTATTGCATAGCATATTTTTTTCGATTTTTTTTTTCATAGATACCGTGCAAAATTGGAGTTCACATGTTCTAGCACAGCACTTTTGAAGACGCACTTTTTTTGAAAAAAAGAAAACATGTGGTTGAAAATTTGTGACAATTTAATATAGTTTGTGAAAAACCAGAGTTAAGATATGATCTTGATAATTATGTTAAGTTTTCAGAGTGTGTTGAAAAAAAACATGTGATTTTAATAAATTATTAAGTAAGATGCTCCATTTTTTAACTGATCTATTTAGGGTTGCTGTTGGCTCCCTAACTTTCTGTCCTAGTCAGATCCTAATATTTTTTAAGATGGATAATGTTCATTGTTGTATTGTGGATTTCAGCACAATGTTGAAGCTTTTTAGGATGGTGTAGGATTACTGATGGCAATGAACAAAAAAACTGTTTCTCCTTTGCTAAAGGGACACACAGCCCCATATACAGATTAAAAGTAATGGCTTTTATTCTTTCTAGGGTGTTTATGTTTTATCTTTTTTGGTCAGTTTTAAGTCAGAGGCATTGTTGAGTAGATTGGGATAATCATGAATGTGGACAATCATCAAGGTCTGCAGGAGTGTTTTGCTAATTAAATGATATTAAATTTTTGGGTGTTATGAGCCATTAATGGCTGGCAGTGAGGCTGTAATTCCCTAAGACATCACTGAAAAGAGCAAAGGATTTTGATTTTCACTTTTAGTTATCATATAGATTCTTTTAGAAATTAATTAAGCTGCTAAATCACCTGAGAGGATATTTTTCTGTTTCTGAAGTAAGTTTTTTTGAAGTTTAAATTTAACATGCAAAAAAAATGAAGCCTTGCTGTTAAACTTCAATAGTTAGAGGTTGATACAAGGAAGCTTTAATATTCATAGACAAATGTTGCATATTCCTGGGTAGATGCAATCATGATTTTCTGAAATCATCAGTGTGGATCTGAGTGGGGTTGACAAAAATGAAAATATAAGCAATTATGCATTTATGTGAGGATGTCTTTCTCTCCTGCTGATGGAAACGTTGGCTGGATTTGTAAAGTTTTAAAATTTTGTCCGTTTGTTAACTTTTGCTATTGGTCTGAGATCACGCTGATATTACAACTATTGCATTTGGGGTACAAAGTAAGTTGGTGGTTTTCATAAGGGTCAGTCTTCAAGCTCAGACTAGTAGTGGCCTGATCTCCTCTTGTCTTTAGGCAGTACCTCTGAAATGTCCCATCTTTCTGTTTAACTGTTGTCAGTCATTCATTACTATCTCCCATGCCTTCTTTTCTTCATGAACAGATTGGCCAAATTTTTCCTGGAATACTCTTAACCGTAGCAGGTAATGGTTAGGCTTGCAGTGCAAAGCTATTCTATTCACTCAGGTTAACAGGATAATTTTTGAGGGATCCCTTTCAGAAAAGGCTGCTTCATTGGGTTGACAATGGGGTTGACTCTGTGTGTATATGAAGTAAAAAAAGTTGAATAAGCATGACTGTCTGACTTCATCTTGTTCTAGCAGTCTTGCTGCTCCAGAAATGTCTTTTGTCTAAGCAGATCTCAAACTATTTCAAAAACTGATTAAAAGATTCCTGCAAGCTCTAGGAATCCAAGGACTCCTTGGGTATCTTGGAATGGTATTTGTAGGAAGAGCAGTTGGCATTTGTTGTAGTGTTTGCTTTTTTGGGTTTTTTTTCCCCATTTTTTTCATATGCAGTTTTGATCATAGCCAGAGGTTTTTGCTTCAGACATCTAGACTGTCAGAGCACTCAAGAAGCTTTGTTCAGTCTCAGGCCTATGATAGCCAAGGGTCATGCACTAGATGTGTCAGAGGTTGCTGCTTACTAATTACTGGATGGCATTAAATGCCAATGACCTGATCAGAATGGAGCTAGTTCTCTTTGCTTTAGGGTAAGTGACCATCTGTCAGTTGGCAATGTTTGCTGTCACATGGAATTGCTGAAAACAGGATTCCAAAAAGGTTGGATCTTGAAAAGGTCCCTTAATTGCTTGGCCCAAGACACAAGTCAGGTCAGTTATACCTGTATCACCCCTAGTGGTGGTTCCTTCTTAAAAGCCTCCAATAGCAGGGATTCTGCAGCCTTCCTAAGATGTTCTTTGCTGATGAAGTTTAGTTTCCTAACTTGAGAAACATTCTAGTCATTGCTATAAGCAAATAGACAGACAAAAGCCATCTTTACTCTGGCAGTGA
This sequence comes from Sterrhoptilus dennistouni, assembly GCA_013397095.1. Taxonomy (NCBI): domain Eukaryota; kingdom Metazoa; phylum Chordata; class Aves; order Passeriformes; family Zosteropidae; genus Sterrhoptilus; species Sterrhoptilus dennistouni. Next base: position 188,386 of record VWZU01001778.1, read on the forward strand.
AAGCTTTATCCTGGTGTGAGCTTTTAGGTAGTATTAATAGTACTGTAATATGCCTAATGCTAAATAAATCTGTGATGCTGTTTTAAAATGCTTCACTGCAGAGTTATGCAGCATGCAGCGCTTTCAAACCAATACTTAATTGATCTACAGTAATGCAAGGGAGAATGTACTGACACCTCACAGTTACATTAAGTGATGACTGTAGATGTTGTTTAAAGTAATTATAATATTTTAAGTATTTTCTGCCATGAAGCAACTGGAATAACCATAGAAGATACTTAAAACATGTTAAATTAAATGATACCTTGCTTAAGGATATGTAATTGTGATAGTTTCTTACAGATTCAGTAGTGATTCTTTTCAGGTAACAGCAGTGAGGGTTTATTTAAATCTTCATTTTTAAGCTTTATGTTTTAGAAATATAAACCTTTAAGATTATTAGAAATAGTATTTGTGTGTGCTGATGTCTCTCCTGTGGAAGCCATTTTTTGTCATAACTTTTTTCATGCCATGGCTTATCATAATTTCATACTTACTGTTTTCTTTAATTTGAATTGCTTTCTTACATTCTTTTGTCTGTTTTCTTCTAATATATACACTCAATTGGAAGCATGCTTGTTATATTTTGGTTTTTGGTATTAAAATTCTATCATTCTATATGCTTTCTTCTTTTGACCCGAGTCTCAGTGGAAAGACAAGGGGGCAGAAGTCTGGGTTCGATCCTTTTACGTTGCATTAAGGGGGTAGTAGTAAATAAACTTATCCATTGAAGAAATTAGTAACACTTTACATCAGTAGGATGAAATACGTGACAGTGTGCCACTGTTAATGAAGCTGTTAATAGTGTGCTTGTTGCTTTGGGGACAAACTATTACTGGCTTCACTTCTGACTGGCCCGTGTTCTGCTCAGTATACACTTTTTGAAATTGCATAAGTCCTTTTCTTTTTCTGTTACTGTATAGCCTTGCTAATATGGAATTTTCAGATATCTTGTCCATGTTCATGTTTCCAGCTTGTCCCTCCTATCTAGTTAAAGCTTTTCTCCCTGTGACAAAGAAAACTAGAGTCTGTTCTGTAGAAGAAGGTTACTTTAAAGAAAGTAATCTAATTGCTTCCCAAAGCCGGGAAAGGAACAACAAGAGAAGGTGGCTGTGTTGATTTATGCACGCCCACTTGGCTTATTTGCCTCATTCTTTGAAAATGTGTTTTTAAAATAACAAAACACTGTAGAGTGCATTCTGGTTCATATATTTTTCTACCAATGGATTATTCCTTTTTTTTCTACTGAGCTTTAATGAATGCCGCTTTCGTTCACTCTTTCAAATGTGGTTAAAAAGAGACAATAGAATTGTTTCTTGAGCATGTGCACTTATAATCCATTCAACCTTTTGAACTACAGTCCACTAATGAAGACAAACCATAATGAGAAACAAGACTCTAACTACCGTAAATGAGGGAATGTTTTATATGTGGTCTTTTGGATTTAAGTGCTTATGTGGGAAGGATATTCACCTTGTATGTGGAAGATCCTTAGAATCTGAAAGATTTATTATATGAAGGGAACAAAATTAATGAGATGAATGTCAGATTTAAATAAACATCTCAAAAATCTTGTTATACAAGAACATATAATAAGTTTCATCTCAGAGGTCAGAAAGTATTCTGATAAAGTTAAGATAGCGAAAGGAAGTTAGCTCTTTCAAGGTATATTGAAGAAAATATAAAATATTCTCTCATAAAAGTAGGAAAAAGAAAGAAATGGGGATACTGTGCTCAGGAGAGTGAAACAAAATTAATGAGTGCCTAAAAATAATTCCAAAACTCCAATTAAATATTTTACTTCAGTTTCTGCTGAGGACAGCTAGAATGTATACTAATGGTGGGTGGGATGGCTAATTGGAGACAGGGCTTGGAAATGGAAAATTAGTTTTCTGCATGAAAAACAGACTGAAAAGAGGGGGCCGTGTTCAATCTAAGAACCTGGACAAATTTGTCCTTTTCATACATCAGAGAATTTTGAAAAAATCTGTACATTAAATTGGGGATCAATAGCAAAGATTCTTTTGGAACTAATGTCAGAGAGAATAGCAAAAACAGTCTTACATTTAAGAAGGAAAGGAGAAAACAAGATGATAATCCCAGGCAATTCTTGGTTAGTTGTTCTGACTTCATCAAAATTCAGCGGTGTGCAGTACTTTTTAAACAAATTTTGAAGAAACTTATATACCTTAATTTTTTTAATAATTAAAAATTAATGGCATTTATATCCAGTGGTAGATTGTCTTGTGTTTGAGAGCTGCCTTCTAAAAACTGACATGCTTTAAAAATGAAAAAAAAAAAAAAAAAAAGTTAGGCATGTATTGTCTACCATAACTGTTTACTGTAATATTTGCTTTTTGAAAAAAAAGGTAAAGCAAAAAAGAAACAAAAGCAAGATACTGATATAAAGTACGTTTTAAGATGCAACTTACCCTCTCCAGTCACTTTTTCCCTTTCATATTAATCATCACTCATTTCTTTAGTGGGAGAGGGAATTTATTCTTGGAGTAAGTATTAATGTCGAAAAAATTCCATTAATGATTCTTGCCTATCTGAAATCTAAGGAAAGATGACAGAGAATGTCTTTTTTCCGACAGTTTAGTCATAGACAATAAATTGGAAATATTTAGAATGCTATTATTTGAGGTTTGTTAAGGTTTGTTTGGCTTTTTCACCCCATTTTTAGCTGCTAGAGCTATATGCTTTTCTAACTTTGTCACATCCCAATTTTTAATTCATATAGACTGATACTATCACAGTGAGAGTTCTGCTTCCAAATTCCTTAGGCAGAATAAATCTAAATCCAAATTGCAGAGCAAAGGTGTCATTCGGCATATATCATGCAAAAATACAATGAAATTTATTGAAATCTTTAAATATTTTGTACCTCTGAGCCTTTTCCTTTGTAGTCTCATGATTGTTCTTACACTGACAGTAAAAAAAGTGCTCTAAGAAAGTGGTGTAGCTTATATTAGCACTTGTAAAGATTAATTTAAAGAAAACCTGTCTGGATGCAAGTGTAAAGTTTTGATCAATTTAGGAGTCCACAGAAACTATCCAGTGTGCTATAAACAGTAAGAATTGTGGGTTTTTTTCCTCTAAGAATCAGCTGGTGCAGTGCAATGCCTTAATGTGCTTGCATGTGTACAGAAAAAAGAAAGAAGCAAAGAATACTTCATGTTTTTAAGTCATTGTCTTTCAGCAGGTGTGTATTTTAGAATACTCTAATGACCTGCTGAATTGTTAATTAGAAGGATGATACATATTACTCTGAATATGAATACTTGCATATAATTATGTCTAAGTATATGTATGGTTATATAGACTTACAATATATTACCATGAATTTGTTTTAATGGAAAGGGTAGTAGTAAAAGGGAAGTTTTAGCACCCAATTATATTTTTGTATCTCACAAATGGAGTGCAAATTTGGTATAAGTTACTGATGTGACATCTCTTAGTCATCATGAAGTCTGATAACAATTCTTTAAATTTTTATTTTATTTCTCTTAAGCTGTGAGGTCAGTCTAACAAAGTTCGTGTCTGTGTATATATTATATAGTCTTTTAGTTTTTCTATCATTTAATGTATTTTCAATGAATTTGGGGGGTGGATATTTGGTGATTGTGTGAGTTTCATTATGGGGCATACATTGCTGGCTGAATATTTCTGCCTTGGCAGTAGATGAGATGTGCATGAGATTTTATGAGAATGAACATTAAAATGTTGCTCTTTGAGAAATTAAAAAAGCTTTACTGAAGTACAGTTGTCAGGTAAGAGTATTGCAATTAGCTTATGTGCTCTCTCCTTGCTGCCACTCAAATAAATTGCTTTTGCAGTGTTGTCTTCTAAGTAGATTTCTTGTGGTGATATCAGAGATTCTGGTGTTGAATATATTATGAGTCATTTGATTAAAATAGTGCTACTTAAGATTTATTCTCATAAAAAATGCTGAGAATCGTCATCATTCTGTCAGTCCTTTTCAGATTCCTGAAGAAACAATTTGTACCATGGCAAAGCTCTATGTTGCAAAGTCTTTTATGGCAACAAGAGTGTAGTTTCTAGAGATTCTTGCAGCTATTACACTAACCAGATAATTTTCTCTGATACTACATGTAAAGCTGTAGTGGGCACTGCATTCTCTCACTTAAGGTGCATTATTATATGCTTCTATAAAACATGATTAAAGATACAGGTAGCCAAGTGTTACAGTCATGAGGCTTTTGTTAATTTTAAATTAGCTTAATGTTCTCCAACATTTCTGATAAAATTACTGTTCACTGGTGATGAGTAGCTGGTGACCATTTAGTTTGGCTTATGTATGCTCGAGTTCTCATAATGATTAAGTTGGAGAATGCAACACAAAATGCAAAACCTTGAAAGAGACTGTCCTGCGTATCTCACAAAATAGAAAGATGTCACCTATTCTGACTCTATTTGCCATTATTGAGAGATATGTTATGAAAACTTATTTTATGAAAGCTCTTTTTGTAGGGAATGAATTCTGTAAAGTAGAGAAGCATTATTCCTTAGGGTGCAATGAGTCAGGAAAAAAAATTCTTAAAAAGAATTGTTCAGTATATGAGCAGTATCAGTTTTGTATACTAACTGAAGCAGAACTCAGATATAGGAAAAAAGCTCATGTGTCGTATGGTAGTTAAAACCTCTCTATTACCCAGCTGGAAAAAATCCAGAAAGAAATCTGGAGTTGCACATGATGATTATTGGGAGCTCTGTATGCTACAGCATTTTTAAAGGCCAACTAAATTTGAATGTCTCACATCAGGACAGTACACACTTGTATTTCCAGGTTTGAAATATTTGAGCATTCTCTGTGAGAAAGTAGTGTGAATGTAATTACAAGGGTTGGGCAAAACAACGAGCTGGTTAGTTTTTCTGTTTCATGATGGCTTAAGGAGAGGCTTACAATGATGGTTTCCTTAGTGAGCTTGTAGCAGCCTACAGTTTGGGGTCTGCCTGAACCAGAGATTCTCTTCAGAGTTTTGCAACACTTGCTGTGCTTTCCTCTCCCTCAGGGATTTATGTAATCTTTTAAAATTCATCTACATTTTTGACAGCTGCAGTATCATGTAACAGTAATTCCACAGCTTTACTGCATATTTGTGTGCTTTGCATAGTTTTTAATGCTGATACCTAATGATTTAATTTGCCTTAGTTATTTTGTGTCTAAAAATAATGAAAATTTGTTCTTTACCATCCTTCTTATAGTTTTTAATTTTATTTCTTTTTAACTTTGTAATCTTCTAAAGTTCTCTACTTGTTCAGGCTAAATAAAACATGGAAGTATGTTTAGTTCCTTTCACATTTCGAAGAGTTTTTTATCCTTTCCTAATGTTTTATACTTTTTTTCTGATGGGAGCAGGGTAGTTGGGGACAGAAGACAGAAGGTACCAAAATAGTGTTCTTCATTCAACACAGGAGCACACAAAGATTTTTACCACAGCATAAGGGATTTCTGGGTTTGTGTTGAAGGTGTGGGTACATTTGTGTCATTTCTTCACTTCAGTACTTTCTTTGAAGTTTCTAACATTCCATTTGGGGTTGTCTTTGGTAACTTCAGGTATTTTCCTCTCCTCAGTTCTAACACTATATTATTACATGCTATTATGATACATCATGTGGATTACGTGTTTACCATTTGAAATTTTCTCTGCCACTGTATTTTTTCAGCTACTTAGTATTTTGATACTGTGGTAGAGTTTTCAGCAGTCAGCTTCAATTTCTGTTGCATTGAATTTACTAAACCAAGCAAATTTTTTTCCTCACTGTTCATATATGACTCAATCAGGCAGGATGAATTCTTGTGGTGACCTGCTTTCTCTGAAAGAGCTGAATATTTGTTTTTAACGTTTTATTTTTTTGTCTTCTAATAGCTCTTAATTTTTTAGTGGCTTCCCCCCTTTGCACCCATAACTTTTTAGTGTTTTAAAGACAGTTTTTGTAAGAGAATTTAAGTACCTCGATCTAAATAAGTCAGCCATTTCATAGTTCTTTTCTTCTGATTATTTGGGCAATAACTATTGCCATCTACAAAAGTAACACATTCTTTCACATAGTGTCCTATTCTGTCTAGTACAGAATCACATAATGTTGGGGTTGGAAGGGACCACTGGAGGCCACCTAGTCCAGCCCCTTTGCTAAAGCAGGTTAACCCTGAACACGGAATTGTGTGCAAGTGGGTTTTGAAAAGCTCCAGAGTTGGAGACTCCAGAGCCTATTCCAATTTTCCATCACCTTCAAAGAAGTTTGTGTTCATATTCTCATGAAACTTCATGTTTTTCATTTTGTGCAGGTTGCCTCTTAACCCTGTTGCTGAGCACTATTGAAAGGAGTGTGGCCCCATCCTCTTGACATCTGTCCATAAGATATTTGTACACATTGATGAGATCCCCTCTCAGTCTTCTCCAGGCTGAAGAGGAAAAGAAATAGGCTTCTTATTTCACATAAAAAATGCTCCAGTTCTCTAATCATCTTTGTATCTCATTCTTCATACAAGGATGCCAGATTGTTCAAGCATGATTTCCTCTTGATGAATCCATGTTTGCTGATAACCTTCTTTTCCTCCACATGCATATATATGATATCCAGGATGAGTTGTTCCATCACCTTTCCAGGGGTGAAGGTGAGGCTGCTTGCCCTGTGGTTTCCTGGATCTTTTCCTGCCATTTTTGAAGACTGGCATGGTATTGCTTTTCTTCAGTCCTCAGGAACCTTTCCTGTTCTCCATGACCTTTCAAAGATGATGGAGAGTGGTGTAGCAGCAATATCTGCTAAATCCCTCAGCACTCTTGGGTGAATCACTCCAGGGCTTATGAATTTGTGTGTGTCAGGTTGGCCTTAACCCTATCTTCAACCAAGGGAAAGCCCCCAGCACCTGGAATTCCTGAGGGCCAGGCTTAGCAGTGAGTAAGAAGCAAAGATGTTCAGTAACTGTGCTTTCTCTATACCTTTTGTCACCAGGGCACCAACTTAATTGGGCTGTGGGCCCACATTTTCCTAAGTCTTCCTTTTCCTACTGATACCCTTGAAGAAGTCCCTCTTGTCCTTGATATCCCTTGCCAGATTTAGTTTGGAGTGGGCCTTTGCTTTCCTTGACACATACCTACCATACTCTGACAATATTACTATATTCTTCTCAAGTGGCCTGACCCTTTTCCCACATTCTGTAAATGTCCTTTTTCAGTCTGACTTCTGCCAGAAGTGCCTTGCCCATCCATTCAGGTCTCCAGCCCCGCTTTGCTTAATGTCTTATTCACCGGACTGTCCTGATCTTAAGCGTAGCGGAAGTATTACTTGAATATTAACCATCTTTTTTGGACCCTCCCTACCTTCTAGAGACCTTATCTATGAGATTGCTCCAAGTAGGCCCTTGAAGATGCCAGTTTGTTTTTTTTTTTCTGAAGTCTAGGGCTATAATCTTACTTATTGCCATGCTTCTTCCATGCAGAATTGTGAACTCCACCATCTCATGAACAGAGTAGTCAAGGCTGCCTCCAACCATTGCATCTCCAACCATTCCTTTTTTGTTTCTTAATACAAGGTCCAGCAACATATCTCTCCTTGTGAGCTTCCCCACCAGCTGTATCAAAGTTATCAGTGCTCTTTAGGAACCTCCTGGGCTCCTGTGTGCCAAGCTGTGATGTCTTTCCAGCAGCTGTTGGGGTGCTTATGAGAATCGTGGGCCTGTGATGGTGACAGCTACTTCCTGCTGTCTGTGGAAGGCCTCATCTACTTCCTCTTGCTAATCAGGTGGCCAGTTGTAAATACCCGTACCAGTAACACCCATTTTAGCCTATCCCTTAATTCTTACCCATAAGCTCTTGGCTCCTTCTTCATCTACCCCTAGGCAAAGCTTGATACATTGTTGTTTTGTTTTTTTTTTGCTGTCTTACATAAAGGGAACTCCACCACCTTGCCTTTCTGGCCTCTTTCCTAAAAAGTGTGTAACCATCCATGACAGTATTCCAGTTATGCAAGCTATCCCACCATATCTCTGTAATTGCAGTGAGATCATGGCCCAGCAACTACACACTAATTCTAACCTTTACTGCTTCTGCAGGTTTGCCTGGCAATGATATCAAATTTATTTGTGTAGAATTCCCAGGAGTCCGTTTAAGTCCAGTATTAGAGCCTCAGAAAGCTCCTATGTATGAAATACTGATGGGAAGAATTCATTAGCTTTTCCATGGGTTTTTGTAACTTCAGTGCTATAAAACCAGTAATGAAAGTGTATGAGTTGTGCAAATATGAACAGACTATTTTGAGAACAAAAAATAGCATGTCTTACTCATAACTCTTGCTTGATTCTAGGTATGGATGTTTTAGATTATTACAAAGGACAAAGTCATCAGCTTTTAGAATTGCTTTTAAATACTGAAGTGGTTCAGTTGCTTTTCCCACTCTTACAGTGTTTAGTTGAGAAGCTCATTTGTTTGAAATTTTGCTCAGAAAAGGTCCGTCTGAAAAGAAAAGTGGTTTAGTAGATTTTTAGCCTGAGTGGTTACTGTCTGCCATAACAATGAGTAATTGAAAGTAATAATGGCATTAGCCAGATCTGTAGTACAAGTAGGTAACTTGTGTTTTTTGTCTCTTTTTTTTTCTTTTCTTTGTTTTTGGGGTTTTTTCCCTCCCCAATTTTTAAGCCTACGGAAAAGTATTCCTAGTGCGGAAAGTAAGCGGCCATGATGCTGGAAAACTGTATGCCATGAAAGTACTGAAGAAAGCAACAATAGTTCAAAAAGCCAAAACAACTGAGCACACCAGGACAGAACGACAAGTCTTGGAGCACATTAGGCAATCACCGTTTTTGGTCACATTACATTATGCCTTCCAGACAGATACAAAGCTTCATCTCATTTTAGGTGAGTACTCTTCAGGATTCAAGTTCTAATTAAAAAAAAAAAAAAGAAAAAAAAAAGCCCTTTTATCTCAATGTTTTGTAAGGGTTTTTTAATGTGGTTTAAAGTACTGTGTGTTTGGAGATTGCATGAGAAAGCATAGGAAGTAAAATACTGTTAATCTTCAACAGTGTCTGTGTTTGTGGTTTTCCTGTTTGAGCTTTAGTATGCTACTCTGACTTGGAGGGGGTAGTAGTTATCTGTGACTTATATGCAGCAAAAAATGTATATGAATATTCGTCAATGATCTGAAGAATTTGCTTTGTTAAATATTTGGTTATGAGATAATTTGATCTTTGAGTATTGAGATACCTGCATGTTTCAATTTAAGAGACAGTCCAAAACCACACATTTCTGCAATGAAAGTTGAGCTTGATCATAAGGATTGATACTACTCTAATTTTAGAAATATTTCTACCTTTCGGATTAGCGGCAAATTTGGTGTTTGATGTATGAGATGTATTTGTAAGAATATTTTCAGCAATTTTTAAAACCTTCTTACTTAGAGTATTTTAAAAGAATTGTTAAAGGAATTATTAATTTAAGGCTTCATTTCATAATACAGTTCTATAGCAAAATATTTGAGGAAGTAAATTGTCCTTTAATTGAAGTGCAAGTTTTGCATTTCTTTTTTATCCATAACTTCTATTTTTTAAATCTTTGTTAACAGTCTGATTTACCTCAAATTAGCAAGATTTTATTAACGTTAAATGAATCTACGCCTCTAGCTGTCAATTCTTAAAGGTGTTCTATGCATGTACCTTAGTTTCATTCACTACAGTGAAATAATAAATATGTAGAACTGAAATGGAATATTCACTAGACATCATTTGAAAATGAGAGTTGAAAATTGTAATATAGTTTCTTGCAAGTTCCTCTGACTAGGGCATTAAAGAAAAACATAAAAGATTGTCACGAATAAATAGTTAGAAATATATTGATAGCTTTGTGATTCTTTGATAGTAACTGTTAATAATTAAGTTTTGAAATTTATATTGGATTTCAAGTTATTGACTAATAATTTCAAAAAAATTGAAATACTAAATGAGATAAAATGTGAGCATTTATTATAAATATTATAGAACCATTTTTAAAAGTATTTTTTGCTAAAATGCACCTTAGATCCCATTAGAAGTATTAAAAAAACAACAAAAAAATAGAGGGGAAATCCAAACAAAGAAACCCCCTCACACCTGAGATAGATGTAGTTGCCTAAAAATAAATACATAGTGGGGAAGTTGAGGTGATAAGCATAATTAGAAGGCTATAAAAGCCTCTTGTATGAAAGAAAATTAAAAGCTTGATATTACATTCTCGTAAGAGTCAAAATGGAGCAAGCCCAGTAGTCCTGAAGAATACTATGTAGCAGAGAGTGCAGATGGGGCATGTGTCCACCATAATGCAATATTGAGGTGATGTTTGAAGCAAGAAGTTCATACCTAAGGTATAATTACAACCTTTTGTTTTGTTTTTTTCTCTTTTGTAAGTTCTACCTTCATTCTCAGCATATCTGTTGGGGCCTGAAAGGTCCTTCTTTTCCTTCATTTTCAGCAGAAAATAAGAATAATTATTTTAAAAATGCCTTTTAATGACTTTCTGTAACTTTGAAAATTTCTCTTCCATAACATGATGTAAAGCTACTTAGAAATCAACTGGGCTTCACACCCTCCCTAAGGGGAAAAAAACCAAACTGTTTGTTACAAGTTTTTCGTGTCTTATTATGTAAGTCTGTGTAAATCACTTCAATTTAGTTTTGGAATTTAAGTATTTCAGAGGCTTCTGGATTTTGGGGCAAACCAATATCTGTCTTGTTTACTTGGCTGAATTTGGTGCGTGAGCTACCTGCCATTTTAGTTTTTAGAGGTTTTAGAATTGGAGTATCAGTGCAATATTTAGTACAGCTCTTCATGCTGTCAGATTACAAAGCTATATGAATTTAGACTGAATCAAGTACAGACATGCAGCTGCATTTCTGCAAGATTTCCAGAAAACAAAGTTGGGAGTTGATTCCAGTTTTTATGTGAGCTTTAAACTATATGGAACAAACAAAGTGTTACATCCATGTAAGTACCATCAATTCTATACAGAACTTGTCAAACGAGGTTAACCATCTAATAATTTAAAAAAGAGCTAAATAATCTGAAATGTCAGGTGGAGTTTATACTGAAGTAACCAGGATTTTTTTCCATTGTCTCAGTGATGTATTTGATCTCGCACCAAAAATTTGAAGGCTGGTTGTTTCATTGGGCTGTGGTTAGTGTTACAACCTGGAGAGAATTAGGCTTGTTGTGCCACTCCTGTGGCAGCTTTGGTTTGGATCTGTCAGTCCTTAGAACAATTCAATGGCAATTCAATGCTTACTTTGTACTAAGTTAGCAGTTCTGGCTAGAAATATTTTAAAAATTTGTTTGTTACCTTTTTTTACATGCTGAAGTTTTTTTAGAAGGAAGCAATTGTAAAATGTGGGTTATTTATACTTCATTAAATCATTTTCATTTACTTACTGGTCTAGATAAATAGTCTTCATGTTGTTTGATGCCATTAATATTCCTTTTCAAGGACGGAACTGGAGAACAGAAAAGTGGAGAGAGATCAGAATGTGTGTTTTTTGTATATATGCTTTTTCCTTCAAACTGTGAACTTAAAATAGGATTGGACCCCTTTCATGGATTTGTATTTTATACCAATGAATCTATAGAAACAATATTCAAGAAAATACTGAGTAAGATTTTGTGGGGCATGTTCCCTGCTCTGTGTATGTAGACCTCAACTATGATAATGGGGGCTGTGAGGTTGCAAATCAGTTGCTGTGATATACACTGCTGTCATAAACAGCTCTACACCTAAAATATGTTTGTGTACAGTGGAGCTCTGTTGTAATTTTTTTTTCCCCTCGCCCTTACTGTGGGAAAATCCTTGTGTCATAGCCTGCGAAGAATGAAATTGTGGTTTCCATGAGGGAGTGTATGTGGAAATAATCTCCTGAAGTATGTTTTGCCGTTAAGGTTTCCATTGCGAAGGGAATTTTTGTAGTTGTCCATAGCTGATTATTTTCCCTAATACCTGTATTCTGAATTGCTTTTCTTTGTGCCAGTCTGACTTGTGTTGCTCATCAGAGTATTTCATAAGTGTCTACAAGGGTTATGTTTGTAGACATAATTTGTACTTCTTTCTTTTTGTATTCCTAAATAACTGAAAGATTGTGAAAAAAAGAACCCATCTTTTTAATTTAGGAATAGTTGAGGCTTATTTTATGGTTTAGCTCCTAATTCAAAAGCGGGTCTTGTTCTTCCTTCAGTCCTCTGAGAAAGAAATCAAATATTGTACAGCATGATGAAATACTAGTGAATTGCAATTAAGGGAAAGCATCTGATAGTAGAATGTGTTACCAAATAGCTTACGAAGTGCCTAATAATATTCCAGTAAGAACATAAAATTTTAGGAAAGTAAAATGATAAGGTTCTATGTTCTATTTTTTAGACTATATAAATGGAGGAGAATTGTTTACTCATCTTTCACACAGAGAGAGATTCTCAGAAAATGAGGTGCAAATTTACATTGGAGAAATCGTTTTGGCGCTTGAACATCTCCACAAGGTAAAATAACTTTATTCTGGTACTGAATTTGAGGACTTACAGCTGTATTCTTTTTGTATCATATAAAGTTCATAAGGAGAACTGTTGTTTTAGATTGCTTTAAATTGAAAGTAACTTTATTTAGCAATGGGACCTTGGTTGCATATTTAGAAATAATCCCCAATGAAGTGTCCCTCCTTGTGCACCAGATTGAGGCCATGCATTTTTGTCTGCAGTGTAGTGTTATTGACAAATGATTTGTTCATTTTTAGTAATCCTTGTGGAATGGTGTATGTTACTAAAACTAATTTGTAATGAACATGAATGAGTTCTGGGTTGTATTGTTTAGTTATCCTTGTTTCTAAACAAGTAGAGTAGTAGAGTTCTAGCACAACTGTAGACATGAAACGTGTTAGTTCTCAGAAGTAATAAGTAGATTTGTAGACAATTACAAAGCATGCATGTATGTATGGTCTATGTCTAGGCCACATAACAGAAGTATCCATTTTCATTCTTAATGGAAGCAGAACTGAGTTTTACACTCAACAGCAAGTATTTGGTCATTTACAGATTCAAGGGATGTACAGTATGTCCTTCAAATTTTAAGACATTAATGCACAGTGGAATTTCTGAGGATTTTTATGTAATTGTAAAGTTATTTCTTCAAAGGTTTTTAAAATTGGTCTTTTTTGAGGTATAACTTTCATGTGTCAGATTACCTTAGCAATGTGAATTTTGGTGGGTTTATACTTAAAAGTATTCAGCAACATCTTCTTGATGTGGTTGCACTATTTGGAAATACTTTTTCTTATATCCTGTTTGCAGTTGGGGATTATATATCGGGATATAAAACTTGAGAATATTCTCCTCGATTCTGATGGCCATGTGGTGCTGACAGACTTTGGTCTAAGTAAGGAGTTTCTTACTGATGAGGTGAGTATTTGGCTCTCCAATAAGTGTGGACAGAATTGAGCAAGATGACAAAGTCTCATTGAAATCCTAAGCACATTTGAGAAGGGTGGAAAACCTGCATTCCAGACTTCTACATCATAGAACAAAATCTTGTTGTCTATGCTAGTAGGTTTTGAGCTTTGAGTTTATTGGTTTTAGGCCTGCCAGTGTTGTCATACATCTTTGTTCTAGTTTCCCCTAAAAAGCTTTCATACTTTCTTCTGCTGCCCTTGACATGAAAAGAGAAAGACCTGCTTAAGTCTGAAAAGGCACTTACGTTTTCATTTTCAGATACTTTAAAAAAAAAAGCTTGACTGTGCTAATTCTTTGCAATGACTAGGCAAATGGTATGCTATGACTCTTCTTTATGCTAATAATAATTAATGTATTATTATCTTGTCTTTTTCTCATGTCTTTGTGTCACTTCTAATAAGCTTAATTGCAAGCTTTTAGGATAAAAGCTTATCTCTTACTAAGTAAGTGCATAGTACCTAACACAGTGATGTCTGACTATTGATGTTAGCTGTTAATTATTTGTAAGGTACAGTTCTGTCTCCAAATAGGCTCTTTAGATATCAGAGAGTCAGAACTGTGCAGGATTTTACTTCTGAGAAAATTTTAAAATTGATGTTTTTTGGCTTTCACATTAGCCATCACAGGTATTGAAATCTGGGACTGCAGATCTAAAAGTCTTTGTTAGAAGCAGCAGAAAGATTTTCTGAATATAGATAGCTGGTAGTTTCCTCTAGAATATTTGCATTTCAAATGGAGTCTGGTAGGATTTAGGAGGGACCATTTAAAACTATACTAAATTTTACTTTCTGAAGCAGAGAAGCAGTAGAGATAATCTCAGTATATTCCTTCTAAGTTACAGCACAAAACCAAGAGAAGGTTCAATTGGTATGAGAAGGGATTAGCAGCAGATTGCCACACCAGTGCCAGAGAGTAAGTACAGAGAGACGCAGTTTTCATCAGGAAAGAATGATAGTAAAAGGTGTGGCTAAGGGAGAGTGGGACCTGTTAGAGCTGTGAGAAGAACTGTGAGAATGCACAAGAGACCAAGTCAAGTACTGGTATTACTGCACTGAGGGGTGAGAAGAGGAACAGTACCCCAGCCTCTGAGCCGAAGTTGAATGAAGCCTGAATCTTCACTGTGTTAAGAATGTTATAATGAATCAGAACCTTAAAGCCTCAAACTATTTTTTTTTTTAAGAAGTACATCTCATCTGGGCTCACCTTTGCCACATCGTTTTACAAGCAGTACAAGGAAGGGGGAAGACTTAGGCATCAGAGATACCTGTTTGCTTTATCCACACTCTGAATTGGATTCCTCTTTCTCCAGTCATTAAATAAAGCCATCTTGCTCTTTGGTCATTTAATGTTGGTCCTTCTGACTCTAATCCATTCTGTTTTCAGTGTATATCTTAGAAATGTGTTCATTTAACTACATTTTTTCTTTTATTCTCTTTCACATTTTATATTCATCTTCCCTGTAAAAAACTCAACATTTCTCATGTTTCTTTTAACAAAAAAAGTAATTGCAATTGTGTCATTTGCTTTCAAAATTTAAGAAATTGTCTGCATTTGACTAAAGTTTTCATGTGTGCTATTGTAATTTAGCTACTGAATTTAAACATGATTAAAATGACCCATTTACACATAGAAATTGACACTTCATATTGTATTTTCTGTAGAAAATCAAGTTACTACTAGAGCACTTAAAATTCATTACAGTAGATATTTAAATTACTCTTCTGGACCAATGTCTTTACAACAGGTAGAATTTGCCTGTATAACTGTTTTCATGCTCACTAGGGTAGCACTTTTACATAAAATTACACAACTGTGTCAGTCAGGTAAAGGTGTAGCGTTTGCAATTTAATCAGGGCACTGTACTTTCTTTTTTCTCCCTTTCTTCACATGTCTTTCCTGGTCCACCTGCTTCTTGTGAGAATTTTGCCATTAGAAATGCATACTTAAGCACGTGGAATTTATTCTAGTAACTCCCTCTTGGACTGATTATCTGAAACAAGTTATATTTAGGTTATTAAAATGTATAAAAATTATCATAGTAGAGATATGTACTATATTTAGAGTTCTTATTAGAGAGAAATACTTCACCATGTATTTTTGAATTTTGGATAGTTTTGTAGTTAGTAATGCTTGCTAGAAAACATAATGATTCAACGTTTTCATTCTCTGCTATAAACTGATGACTGTTAAAGATTTCCATGTACCTGGGTACTTAATGAATCAATCAGGACTATAATAATTACAGCAGATTGACTGTTCTACAGTGGAGAAGTGAGAAGCTGCTTTTCCTTAAGCACTGTTTAAGTGAAAGGAAGAGGAAGCAAATGCCTGTGGCTTGCAGGAAAACAGAAACCTATTGATTTCTGCCATGCAACTACTGAAGCATGTGTGAAGAGTGCATTGTCAAGTATTCTTTCTGTTTTACAGTTGTTACATAAAAATAGCATGCAAGAATTAACCAAGTTAAAGCAATGCAGATTTAAGAGCTTTAAAGTATTTTATGGTACTGCTTTGCTAAAACCTGAAATTTGTCTTTTACGACTGAATCAACAGTGGTGTTGCCTTTTTTTTTCTTTAAAATTAAGCAATATGCTTTTATTTACATGCAAAAAGAAGAAATAACCTGACTAGAATAAAGTAGTTCAATAAAAAGGAATTTTCACATGCATTAGGTCAGTATCACAAGGTATTTAAGTATGACATTATTTTTGATGCACACTTTATTTAAAAGTTCATGAAGACATACAGTTTTACTAGCCTAACCATAGAATGGGATTGGGTAGGAGATTAAGAGATGGAAAGAGATTTAGTATTGCTTTTTATGGCATTTATATTCTTGACCCTGTGATGAATTTAAGGCTAGTGTTTATGATTTTTAAATCTCAACTGAATTATAAACAAAATTGGGGTAAAAAAGACAATTTTATCCTTATGTTTTTATGGATTTCAGTCTAGTGTTTGTCTAACTGGGTTTCAAAGTACATTTGTACATGACATTAATATAAGTTATTATTGGGGACATGGAGAATTGGTAGAACTTGAAATTTCTACAGCTGAATGAACTGTTTGTTCATTTATCAAGTGAAATCACTTCAGTGTTGAGTTTTTTGTTTGTTTGTTTTTTTTAAAAACCTCAGAACTCCTAAGTTGTTGGTTTGGGGTTTGTTTCCATCGTATTTCTTGTGTGTTACCTTTATCTTGTGGACTTGTAGCTTAGGCATATTTTTATCTTACCTCATTAATAGCTCCACTTCTATGCTGGAATTGTTTTGATTTGGTCAATCAATGTCAGTTTAACCTAGTCATCAGGTCTGGTCTTAATTTTGATGTGTATTGCTAAAGTGCTACTTCATTTTTAAAAATCCTTCTTTTCCCGACCATTGCCTTTAGTTCTGTAACTACGCCAAAAATCATATTTTAGTATACATGGAGATCTTTATGTCTTAAGCAAAATAATGTGAACATATGCATTGAATTACTGTAAAAGTGACCTATTTGACCGTGCAAAATAATTAATGTTTTTCTTCTTAATTAAATGGAGTAAAGTACACTTTCTTCCAGAGTGTAGTGAAATGCTCAATTCTTCTATATTGGTACACGTTTTCTGCACTAGCTTAAGTTTTTTCTGAAGCTTTTGTGTTTGCTTGATGAAGTTAAAAAAAATTAGATAGCAAATACTGAATGTTGTCAGTCTTCAAACAGTGTGTCTGTAAGTATACAAATGCCTTAGTAATAAATAATGTAAAAATGGTTATTCAGTGTGAGGGATTATTGAATTGAAACCTAAGACAGTTGGGTGGATGTCTGTGTACTTCTATCTGACCTGCAGAATGAATAGTTCATATACATTGTTGTTTCTTCATCTGAAAATCTCTTGATGAGAGTTGCAAATTTAGTTCTAACTCAAAATCCTTTTCACCATTGAATTGTTTTTCATTTATTTGGTGATAGAATGAACATTCTGTTCTGGAAAGAAAAGTAGTATGTATTTTCAAAAGATTTTAAAAGACATTTCATTGGAGGAAAAGTGAGTGAGCCTCAATGGAGGCTAGTCCACTATGGGTTTTGGTAGATGAACTAGGAAGAGATTTGTACACATTCTTAGTGCAGTTTAAAGGTAGTCCAGAACAGAGAGAAGTGACTACAACTTGACTCATTTAGTGCTGTAGGAACTGTCATCTACCATCTAGTAGATTACCTTTGCATTTGACTTTAAAAGACCTTTTATAATTGTCCAATTAAAGTGATAATGTCTTATCATTGCAATTAAACAGTGCATTCTCTTACAAAAATTAGTAAAATTATCCATACTTCAGATGACTTGCTACATATGCTTCCAAAAATTGGAATTTTGAGAAGAACGTACTACAAAATCTTCATCCGAGTTGGCAGTGGTACATACTTGCATTCCTCCTACACAATAAAACATTGTTTCTGGATTTTTTTGTCTGCAGAATTGAGACTTTTGTTTTCTTTATTCTTTGTTATTTGCCTTAAAATCCGTTATCAAGAACTGGTTTAAATAATTCCTTGTAGAATTGCAATTGCATTGCACTGTGAAAGCAAACATAGCTGTCATAAAAGTCTGTGAAAAGGGTTATCGATTCTCCACTTGACATTAGATGAGGGTGTGGCCTTCCATTAGCTTTTGTTCTGGGGTCACAGAGGTAGAGGTTGTAGGTTTCATGGTTAACACAGTTCAAGGTTTAGCTGCTCTTGCTGTCCCCTTTAATTGCCTGTTCTGATGGCATCTGCTGGCAGGCCATTCTCATTCTTGCTTGAAAAATTCAGTGGCATCATTCCATGTGTGTTTTGGAAGCAGAAATCATTAACCTAGCTGTGGCATGATGCATAGTAACCAGTATGGTATTATGACTTAACTGGCTTCTTCAGGTTGGAACAGCTGCCAGCATAGGATGTTCAATTAATTTCTTATGACCCTATATTTTTAAGAAATTCTTCATACAGTGACATTTCAAGCCAGTGAACCTTTGATCTGCCCTATTGGAACCATTCTTGCTCTAGTCTAAACTTCTGTTTGTATGTTACCGTCTTCATTATGATTTTGTTATATGTAGCAAAGCAGTCTAACTAGTGTACTACTGAACTTTTTTTTGCCTTTGTTCTTCCTCATTTGTCTCCTGCAAAGGTCATAGTTTTGGTTGTGAATAGAAGTTTACAGCAACAGAAGCAACAGTCTTCAGCTGAAAGACTTTTTGCTTGAAGTTATATACTTTCTGATATAGACTGCTTAATTACTCAGTGTTAAGTCTGGATATTATCACCAGTAAGTTTCTCAAAATAATTGAAGCTTAAAAAAAAAGGAGTCAAAAGAAGAGAGCAGTCAGTATGGTTAGGACCTTGTTGAAGCAAGTTGTTTTTTTTCTCATTTTAAACCTACATCACATCTTTGAACTCTGAGAATTCTTTCTGCCAATTTTCATATGTCTTCCTAAATTAAGCCTGTAATTACTGTTATTCTGGGCAATTAAAATGGCAGTGAAGGATCTTACAGGTATAATTCCTTTGAAAATGGGTTTTTCCTTGGTGCATTTTTATTTGTGAGGTAAATATCTATGATAGGATCACCTCTAAGGCTCACTGAAGGTACAGGTCCTGTACTCCAAGAATTCAGGCTTTTCAGTCTTGTGATTTTTCTGAAACGCAAAATCCATTCAGCAGGGCAGCTTGCTAGAAGAACCTCTGCTATGTGGCCTTAGATATTACAAGTAAATTTTCAGTTATGATAACATTCCTTTGATTTATCCTATGGTCCTGTTTTTTTTATTAAGCTTACCAAGGGAACTCTAGTACCCGACCAGTAGCTTGCAGCAGTTTGCTGATAGCTAATATATGAGATACTCTGTGTGATAGTGCTTAAATTCTTCAGTCCTGTAAGCTGTTCCTGGAGGAACTGTGGTTCTTGACTAGTTTGTCAGGAAGCAGCAGGGTGGGGAGACTGCTCCCTGCATTAGTGTGAGCTGAGGGTGATCATGGCAAGTGTGGATCTGTGTGCTTACTTGACCAGTGGTGCAAGAAGATCAGAGGGAGCCTACTGCCAGAAAAACAGGCTTGGTCAACAATCCAGTGGTTATCAGAAAAGTTTGTTGTGAGGAGAGAGGCTTGAGGAAGTCAGGATTTGAATTTGGTAGATCAGTATCAGCAAGATACCCAGCCAAGTACAGACATACCTACAGCACAGCTGATGCAAGGTTCAAGAATGGGAGCCTGAACTCCTGCTCCCAGCTTAAAGTGGAGGAGGCCCCCTGACAAGGTGCCACACAGGTTACTCAGCTGCATTTTGTCAGAATTGGTCTTAAGCAGAGATGCCCTAAGCCCTCTACACCAAATTGTCTTACTTCTGAATACAGTTGCATTATATATCCTTTCTAACATTTGCTGTCTGAATTTACTTATTTCTTGACAAATTACTTTTTTCCTTGTAAAAATAGTAGAACTTACTTGCTGTAGGTTTTAACCATGCTTTTTAACCCTATCCTATCTTCTCTTCTACTAGCAATATATTCCCAGTAGAGAATACTTACACTGTTAAATAACTTCTAGGGAAGAGTTGCTTTGGTTTTATTTATTTACTTTTTATGAGTTACAAAATTTATTTAAGGAGTCAAATTACATGATTTGAAGGAATATGCTAGTATTACTGTTTTAGAATGTGTCATATCTGATGTTCCAGGTAGTAGTTTAGCTCAGTTAAGAATGAAGTATTTGTACAGTAAGTAGTTGGAGAACAGAAAGCAGTCTGTTGTATTTCAAGGATGACCTTTCAAGTAGTTGGAGAAGTGGGTCCTAATTTTGAATGGTGAAAATAATGGGTTCTCTGTCTAAATAATGTTTGCACAAAGACTTGTGAATTTAATAAGCCATAAGATTTTATGACTCAAGTGTCTGTTGGAGCAGTGATGGGACATATTGTTTGGATGAAGTTCATCAAGTTAAAGAAGTACTTCAAAGGCTGTACATTTAAATGTTAAATAATACATCTTCAAATGGCATATTAACTGTCTTAAGACATTTGAGTACTTTCTGCACCTGCATTTACACTTTGGAATTTAAAATCACAATTCCTCAAGCCCTGAAGCATTTTCGCAAACCAGTATTTGTATGGCAAGAAAATGTTCCCCATAGTCTCGTGAACTGCAGAACAATGTACTCAGAATATGCCTCGGTATTCTAAGACAAATACTCTAACTGTACTTTTCAGTTATGTGGATCACTGTTTTCATAGGTAAATTAATTTGATTTTTTGAGGCCCTCAACGAATGATGTTCTGCCTATTGAAGGTGTTACAATATAACAGTTCCTTGGGATCGAGTCCTCTGCTCTGAGAAGAATTGCAAGGTCTTCACCTCCAAGGTGCTGAGAAACACCCATCCAGAATCTGCTGTCACTATTTTTTTGCCCAGATTGCATGCCCTTTTTAGATGCATTAGGACATCGAATCAGGCATTTTCAATGCTTCTGGGCTGTGTGAGTTTTGTGGCACTGGAAACTAACATAATCCTTCCAGCACAGTATCTTCTTAAATTAGACATAATGGAGTAGCCCTTTTTCCAAAGAGCTGGCTGGAAAAAGACAGTTTGGCCCAGTAGAGCTGAGCCTTTTAAGAGCACGTTGAGTATGAGTGATACCTTGGCTGTCTTGAAGTCTCATCTAATTTCTGTGATTCACTTTGGAATTGCAGTTCTTTTCCCACATACTATTATGAACTGTTGAGCAGTTGCAAGACTTAATAGCTCTCTGAGCTGCCCTTGCATATGTTGTGAAAAACATGAAACTGAATTTGTATAATTGTAAGCTAGGATGCATGCTCTAAGGGACACATCCTTCTGTGACAGTAGTGACTGTTTCTCCATCAGTCAGGCCTTTCCTGTAGATGTGATGTGATTAGTCTCTGCAGCAAAATGGAGTTTGATCCTTTTGCTTTTTTTGTTGCTGTTAATGTGCTTTTTTTGTTTGTCGAAGGAGGTCATTAGAGAAGTCCGAAGGCATAAGACCTTTGTCATTAAGTAGAAAACTTTACACACATGCTTTCTACATTTTCAGGTAGTTGCAAAGGCCTGACTGCCACTCCTTGGTTATAAAGCAGAGCCAAGGAACGATACCACGAGATCACCAAGAACATGGTGGTGCAAGATTGCCATCCTTCTGTCAGCACTTTTGATTGATTTTTGAAGCTAGGTATTTTGATCTCTGCAATTGGTGTAATTGTGGTCAAGCTGCCCAGGTTGGGGTACATAGTCTTAGCCAAGAAGACACTGCTCTGAGGTAGGGTTTTTTTGAAGTGGCTGTATTTCCTGGACAAATGCTAATCTGCATTACACATCTCTTGGATGTCACAGGGTGTTAATGCTCTGTACTAAAGCTTCTCAGTGCCCTTTCTTTTTTTTTTTTTTGATGAAGGGAAAGGAAAATGTAATGTTAAAATAATTTATGTGGAGATGTATTGAAACTGCTCTGGCAAGTTAAAGGAGTTACATTTCACTAGGATGCTTAGATCAGTCAGAATGATAGCAGAGAACTTGGAAAGAATGCAGTTCACTATCTTTTTAAATATTGCTGTAGCTGGTGTGGGGAAATTTATAAATCTACCCTGTGTGTAGCACTACAATATTTATTAGAAACAGTCTGGTAATATGTATTGGGACTGCCACTGTGTCAGTGTATAGCTCATTTCAAAGAAAAAGTAATAAGGAAGTATAACTTGGTTTTCTAATTTAATAGCAATATGGTTTAACAAAATGAACTGCCTGGCTGTCTATGTGAATGTATCTATCTTTCACTATTCAAGAACTCTGAACAAAATTCTCTATCAGTGGCTTCATGACAAGTTGTTACTCTCTTAAACAACTAACTGGTTTGAAGTAGCCAATTCATTGACCTTTACTAAAATGTATGTTATTGCGTAAGCATTCAGGAATGATACTGAACTTGGTAAAGAAAGAGAAATCATAACTATCTGTTGTGTGCTAGAAGACTAAAACTATCTCCGGATCATTTGTAAACATTAAATAACTGATTTGGAACAAACATAATGACACCTGTTTAAAGACAAAGGTCAATATTGTACTGAGTTAGTAGTTATGGGTTATCCATGCTTCTGTTTCCATCCGTTAGTGTCTAATTGCTTGCTTTCTGCAGCTCAGAAGAGTGAGCCACCAGGCAGGCATGCTGAGCGAGGGAAGAAAAGGAGCATTCTATGTTAGACAAAAAAATTCTTAAGCTCAAGTATTTGCAAGATGTGTGTGTTCAGTGAGCGTTCACTTGTAGGTAATCAAGTTCAGTTGTTTTTTAGGAACATCCTTTCTTGTCTTACATCTCATTGTAGTGTTAATAATGTGGTTTTTGGAATTTGGATTCATGTTACACAGTTGAATGAAACGTAAATTTGGAGGTGGTACAAAATAAGACTTGGCTGTGCTTTCAAAATAAATGTTGAGATACAGCTTACAGTGGCATTTCATGACAATCAGAGTGGAAGGGATTGCTGGAAGTCATCTTGCACAACCCTTTGCACAAATACAGTCACTTAGATCTGGTTGCCCACAAGAAGCCTTTTGAATACCTCCAGGGAGGGATACTCCACAGCCTTCATGGCCAGCCTGTGCCAGCGCTCAGTCACCCTTACAGTAAAAAAGTGTTTCCTCCTCCGGTCCTGTCACTGGGCACCACTGAAAAGAGCCTTGCTCCCTCTTTTTCGCATGCTTCCTTCAGGCATTTTGTACATCGATGACATCTCCCTGAACTTTCAGGTTCGTCCCTTCAGGTGAAGCACTCCCAGCTTTATCAGCCTTTCCTCATAAATTACATTGATTGTATTTATGGTTCTTTGCTGGACTCTCTCCACTATATCCATGTATGTGATGTACCCAGGAGACCAGAAAATGACAGAAAATAAAACTGTTATTGGAGATAACAGTCTTTGAAAATGATTTTAAACCCACATATAATGCGTAACAGCAGAAACTATTAGTGACTTCGTGTAATAGGCATATTTAACAGTGACAAATTTACCTAAGTGTTCCTAATGAAACTTTGTGCTTCCAGACCTGTGTTTTTTAAGTAACAGCTAGATGTTATTGATGAAGCTGGTAACTTATTAAACCACAACATAAGCAAAGGTTTCTAACAACGAAGTATCTGGATTTTATGACTTCAGCTGTTGTGAAGTCAGGACATTCTAGACTATCTTATGAAGGCAAATCTGTATCAATTTCTGCTTGGAGTCAGAGTGCTTTGCTTTCAGGCAGTTGTCTTGATAACTCACTTTGGCTGCATTATCTTTACTTTTTGGAGAAGTAGCAAGTGAAGAGCAGTTTCTTTCTGCATTTTCCATTCCCCTACCTTTTCTTTTTCACCCTCCTTCCTCCTTCCCTCCCAGCTGAAGGAAAAAAAAACCAGAGAGGTTGAATAGGTTTAGCTTCTCTGATGGAAGGCTAGGAATTTGACATTTTTCTTTGTTTGTGCTTTCTATCACACTATATTTCTTAAAGATAACAGGTACTGGAAAAGATTATCAAAGAGAAACAATAGTAGTGTCAAAAGAAAGTGGAATCATGAAAAGTTCATTATTAAATGGTTTTGTCTCAGAAGTTAGTATTTCAAGTTAATATTTAAACAAAATGAGCCCTTATAACTATTCTGAACTCAGAATTTTAACCCAAAAAACCAGTCACAGTATATGTATTTTAAGAAATACAGTTTAATAATATGCTGCTGGACTGTTTAATTTTTATGTCTTAGGGTAGCAAAGAGCACTATTTCTACTTTTAGAAGCTTCTTCTCATTAGTGAAGTCTCTTATATAGCACCTGTTTTGAACTCCAAACCTGAATCTACAAATGTAAAACCTGACTTTTGAAATATTTGCTTTTTTGAACACTCTTCTTTAAAGGACCTATCAGGATCTCTCCCCAAAATGCTAGAAGCATGAAGGATAAGGGAGGAACAATGTTGCATGGCCCAAACACATGTGCTTTCGTCATTAGCAAGGTACAGCATGACCTCATGTTGGCCTCAAAGGTAAATCGCTACCAGGGAACAATTATACATGCCTGTGAAACCAGCTTAGTTTTGAACAAGAGAATATTTCAGTGCATAGAATAAAATTAAGTTTACAACACTGTCTGCCTTTCCCCTTCTCTGTCTTGTCTCTCCAAGTCTCTTCTTGAGAGAATGTTGTTTTTTATGTATGTGTTTGTTGCAAAAGAATACAACTTTTCTAGAGGTCATAAAGAATTCCTAAATATGGAGAACTCAAAGGATCTTGTATCCAACTTAGTCAAACTGTACATCTTACTAGTAATTCCCTTTTTAATGGAAAGTTTCATATGTTATCTAGAGTATTGGTATTGCAGCCTTCAGAATGTATATCTATGTTATCTATGTTGGGGAATCTTGTGAAGTTCTGAAATGTATAGATCATTTAGACTTATGGGAGAGTTTTTCTAATATTAGTAGATTAATTTTTGTGTGTTTATCTTAGACTGCAAGACAAACTTATGACATTTTATTTTTTTATAGAAGACTAAATATTCTGTAGCATTATGTGATGCATCTCTACATAT
The DNA here is from genome assembly GCA_013397095.1 of Sterrhoptilus dennistouni. Lineage (NCBI taxonomy): Eukaryota > Metazoa > Chordata > Aves > Passeriformes > Zosteropidae > Sterrhoptilus > Sterrhoptilus dennistouni. The sequence continues at coordinate 213,486 of VWZU01001778.1, forward strand.
GATGGAATATTATTTAGCTAGCAGTTCTGAGCTATTTGGAGAAGAATTGCTGCCAGCATCTTGGAACTGTTAGCCATGTCTATCCCATATTATTTGTATAATATAATTGTTTGATGTAATTTATTTTTTTTTCTAGAACGAGAGAGCATATTCCTTCTGTGGAACAATAGAATATATGGCTCCTGATATTGTAAGAGGGGGAGACACAGGACATGATAAGGTATGTTCTAAGTTTATTACTGAAAAGAAACTAATTCTTCAGTCAGCGTATTTCTCAGCTTGAGGGGTTTTTGTAAAATATGACATTATCTTATATAAGTATGCGTTATTTAAGGTTGTCCTAAGATAGATTTCCCTGTGTCTTCAATTTTATCTTGATGTATTTTACTGTTCTAATCTGAAGTAAAAGGTGTATTTATAAAGTTACTAAGGCTTATTTGTGTTCTATTCAAAATTTGTTCTAAATATGCAGTGGGACAATAAACTTGACACTTACTTGCCTTTGTATAAAAAACTAGTTCAGAGTGGAAAATGGTTTGTGGCTGATTCTGATATACATTTTAAACTGGACTTCAGAGAAATCTGTTACCTTTATTGAGGTATGGGATAGATTATTAATTTTACAAAGATGGTAAAATTGTTTGGCTTGCGACTCAAGTTTTGTTACTCAATAAAGTGTTAGTAATTGATAGAAAAGATCAAGACAATGAAATTAACAGATGATTTTTGAAACAAACCAAAAACCTTACTCTCAAATAGTTCCACAGTATTCCCAGAGAACTTATTCTGATTGTTCACTATACTGGGAAGTTTTGGAGAATATTAATAATCTGTTTTTTTGCTGTAGACTGAGTTGAGTTGTCGTTTTGTTGTGGATCACGGAATGTAGTTGACTGTGGTTCCTTTTATAGCTGCCTATCTAAAAACTGGAAAAGTCTGACTTTTGCCTGAGAAAGTTCTTTCTTTTCCTTCTCTCTGCTTTCTGTGTCTATTTTGTTCTGAGTTTACCTTCAGTTAAGGAGCACTGTAGTGGGCACATCTGGGATCTGGCAGAAGTAGAGCAGAATGACCTCCCTGATTCTTTTACTGCACATGAAATAGAGTGTGCTTTGTCATTTCACTTAGTCATTCTCTCACACCTACCTTGAATTCTGCTATAACCTCTTTGTCTTTTTCTACTGTACTGCTTGCCCAACTGTTATTAAAAATAGAATTAAAAAAACTTAGGAATTGAAGTTCTTTCCTGCACTCTCTTAGTTTAGTCATGCCACCTCCAGAGCATCACTCCAGTTTCTCAGTCACCTTGAATTATGATTCTGGCTTCTCAAAGCTGAGAAATTCAGTCTTGTTGCTGACTTAAAGAGGAATCTCTGTTCTGTTATCTTTGGTTCTGTCTGATATTTTCACCAGATGTTGTGCTGAGTCATACAGTATTCTATAAGGAATAACTTCACAGTTTGATAGCAACTGATAGCTGATCAACAGGGGTGATTTTGCAGTTATGTATGTGATGTTAGTTGTTTATATCACACACTCACTACCTTACCACTGGCAATGTCATATATGGTCATTTTAGAAGATTTTTAGTGTATTTTATACTTCCTGCATATCTAGCAACTCAAAGACCTTACAAAAAGAGAAAACGAGACTGCTTTAGTATGCTGTGCTCTCATTAATCAGTATTTATCATCTGTAGTCTCTTCTAGATGATTGCAGTGTTTGTCTTAAGGACTTGCTCTGGTATTTCAGTATTTATTTTTTTAAAGTTTGACTTCTGATTCTGCAGATCCTCCTTTTCTTTTGGAAAAACACATGCCAAGAGGAAATTCTTTGGGATTTTATCTGAGATTCATATATTTGCAGAGATCATTAGTAACACTACAGAGACTTCTTCAGGTAGTTCTTCTAGACACTCTTGGCTGAATGTATGAGACATCAGATTCTGTGTATTTTGAAGCAAAACCAAATAAAATATCTGGCCAAATTGTCATTATTTCACTAGTTGTCTTCCTGTATTGTATTAATATTGCCAACATAAGTAGAGCAGAAGTTTCATTGATTTGCAGATTTCATGGCTGTAAACCTGAGAAGTTCTAACACCTGTAATTAATTTTGTTGAAAGGACTAAATGTCTTCCTTTATTCATAGTAACATCCTTCCTTTTGTAAGAAAGAAGTATTTTGTAAGTTATGAGGTATGAGAGATATGCATAATATGATTAGTATGTGGGAAGCCAGATATCCCACACGTCACCGCGGTCCATCTCTCTAAGGCCCCTGAGGTGTAGTGGTGGCACTGGGTGACCGTAACTGAACAGTGCCTGTACCATGTGGAGCTGTCCATGCAAAATGGATAGCAGAGAAAGTAACAGAACCAAAATGCAGTAAACTGTCAAAGTGGGAGTAACAAGGCTTGTGCTACATCCTTACTGAAGTTCTTTAATAAACAAACCCACTGTTACACCCATGATCCATTGCAGCAGTAGGATGTTGGAGACATGATTCTCAAGCTTTGCCTGAGTGAAGTAGCAAACAGGTGAAACATGAACTGGCTGAAATTGTGTGCAAAGTTGGAAATGTCATAGATCTAATAACAGGAAGGAATTGTGCTTTTAAGCAGATTCTTTGAAGATCTTTCAGGTTCAGAATATCTGACAGAAGCAGATAAGTGAAAATTTTCAGGAACTTATAGACAAATAGTGGTCCAAATATTTAAAAATTAAAAAGTTGTTGTTGGTATTGGTGTTATTATTAACAGCAACAACCAAAAACTGAAGAACGGGATGCCATCCAGAGGGACCTGGATAAGCTCAAGAAGTGGGCATGCAAATCTCATAAGTTTTAACAAGACAAAGTGCAAGGTGCTGCACCTGAGTGAGGGTAACCCGCACTATCAAAACAGGCTGTGGGATGAACAGATCAGAGCAGCCCTGCTGAGAAGGACTTGGGGTTGCTGATGGATGAGAGGCTGGACATGACCCAGCCATGTGCACTCACAGCCCAAAAAGACAAACGTGTCCTGGGCTGCATCCAAAGCAGTGTGGGCAGCAGGGCAAGGGAGGGGATTCTGCCCCTCCACTCTGCTCTGGTGAGACCCCACCTGGAGTGCTGCATCCAGCTCTGGGGTCCTCAGAACAGGAAGGACATGGACTTGTTGGAATGAGTCCAGTCTCTGTAATGATCAGAGGGATTGGACACCTCTCCTGGGAGCAAATGCTGAGAGAATTGAGTTCAGCCTGGAGAAGGCCTCATTGTGACTTTACAGTACCTGAAGGGAACCTGCAAGTTGGAGAGAGGCTTTTCACAAGGGCATGTAGTGACAGGACAAGGGGGAATGGCTTTAAACTAAAAGAGGAGAGAATTAGATCAGACGTTGGGATGAAATTCTTTACTGTGAGGCTGATGAGGTACTGGAACAGATTGTCCAGAGAAGCTGTGAATAATCTGTACCTGGAAATGTTCAAGGCCAGGTTGAATGGTGCTCTGAGCAACCTGATCTAGTGGAAGGTGTCCATGGCAGGAGGTTGGAACAAGATGGTATTTAAGGTCCCTTCCAATCTGAACCATTCTATGACTTCATAGCATTTTCAGGTGCCTGGATTAACTGTGGACTGTGATCTTAAATTGTGCTTTTTGAACATTCCTTAATTTTGTTCTCAAGCTCATAGAAGTTCAAGTTCTACTACTTCTTAGCAAGCCTTAGATTCCTCTGTTATTTTGAGTATATATTAGAATTTGTACCACATCACAATGGTAAAAATCAAAATTAATTCTGTTGGGAAAACAAAAGCAACTTTAGTGGAAAGAGTTCAGCTTGAGAAATTAGTTGAAGCTAAGTGGAGAGATTTCAATATAAAATTAATTTATCACTGAAAATACCTTCAGTTGGTACCACAGTTGTTTATGCTAAATTGTATCCTGTTTTGCCTTTGTATGTGTATATAGGTAGATTCTTCCTATGCTAATTGCTTTCTAAGTGGATTGTTCTGTTCCTTCTTTTGTTAACAATTTTACTTCAGTGTATCATAACATACATAATTACTGTTGTTCTGTAGGCTGTTGATTGGTGGAGTGTTGGTGTTCTTATGTATGAATTGTTAACTGGAGCATCACCATTTACAGTCGACGGAGAGAAGAATTCCCAAGCAGAGATTTCTAGGTAAGATTCAAAGCAGTGAAGTATATCTGCTTGCTAACAGATGATCCGTATACCATACTATATGTTTTGTGAGAGTTTGTTAATATAAAATTTAGGAAGAAAGTGCTGCCATGGTAACATTTATGTGCTCCAGTTCTGTTCCACAGAACAACATCAGAAAGTAGATAGGTTTTATTAGCTAATAGAACTGACTTTACAAAAGACCTGTTTAAACAACAGTGCAGCCATGGCCTTGTAGATACTTAGCTCTGTTTCATGTTTACTGTTGAAAAGGAAATATTGAGTGAAATATCAAAGTAAATGTAAATAGTATTATCATATTCCAAATCTTAATACATTAGGGATATCTTTAGCTAGAGATACTTTTTAATCAGCTCTTGCTAGGTTGTTCTGGCAGACTGCAGATTTAAAGTGTGAGAATGTACCCTACTCCCACCTTTTTGTTACAAGTAATGTTTATTTTATTAGTGTATAGCATGAAACAAAGATCTTTTCTGGCCCCACTTGCGTATCTGAGAAGAAATTAAATATGATACTTACAGAAATGAAATAAACTGTACCATTCTTATCTTTTACATATAAACTTTTTTTGCATTCTGTAATCTCCAAACTTTATGTTTGTTTTCTGTACCTGTGTAAAGACACTGGAGTATTTTTAAAAGACAAAGCAATAAGCTTCTCGAAAACACATTACTGAAATCTCCCCCAAAACAAAAAACACCTTTTACTGGATTTCTTTTGGAGCAGGAAGTTGAGGTCTTGAATTGCTCAAATTACCAGCTGCTGTCTAAATGAGCTTTTAAGTCCAGTCCCCAAACTAAGAATAGTCTTGCTTCTGTTGGAAGATACTGTCCTGGTTCTGACCCTCACCTGAAATCACTTGATATTTGAGGTTGTATTGGATGATAGAACATACCTCAATTATTTAGATAATTTGTTTTACTTATGTTATAAATTCAGGCAGTTTCTTGGGAGATTGAGTCATGTTACTGGTTTTTACTTCTCTACCACAGCAGGAAACTTGGACAGTCAGTAGAAAAAATACAGGGGAGAGAGGAGTCCATCAATGAAAGAAAATTCAGGACTTCACCCTGGTCATTATATTGCAGTTAAAACTTCAGTTATATCTTTCTGCCCGATTTAAGGTTAGAAGTTGGGTTGACTGGTTACTTATGCCATGGCTGAATTTGGTAATTTTGATTCCCAAGATTTACTAGATGGGACTCTGAAGGTGTAACAATTTTTTTTTTTTGAGAGAACTTTGAACTGAATTTTACAGATATAGTTTCCCAGAAACTGGGAGTTTTCAGTTATCTGTTCTACAGGACTTTATTTTCTTTTGGTAGGCCCTTCTGTGTTTTTAAGGTAGTAATATTTCTGACATTTTGTAAGGTTGTTAGCATCTGTCCTCTGACAGCTTAATAACTTGCTTTCTTTAGTTGTGGCAAGTTTACTGTGTTGCTGTTCAGTCTGTTTTTGTACTGGTGGGTGTTTATGCTACACATTTACAGACAGCAGTTGCAGTCCTATAGTATTTGTTTGTATTTTGATAAATTTAGAAGTTAAAATCTTACAGTTTCCTATATTGAAGATGTTCCCCAGTCTTCCTGTTTCCTGAAAAAGCTGTTTCTTAACTCAGCTTCTGTTGTTCTTTCTTACATATAGACAATTTATTCTTGTTGATGTTTCAAGAAGATCTTGGTTAAAGGAAGGAATAATTTACCATCTGAACAAAAAAATACTTCTTCCTTTTTCTTGGGTTCCTCTTGTTGATGCCAGTGCTGGTCTGATAGATCTAATTCCTTTTCCTCTTCTGTTACTCTGTTACTGTCAACGGATGACAACCCTTTGGTTCATAGTTCTTCTTCCCAACTCTACAGCTGAAATCTTCTTATTCCCAGCATATGACTGCATTTCAGACTGGATTTCATCTGTCTAGTGTTACTCTTATACTCATTAGACCCAGTGGTTTCTAAATCCTTTCCACCGATAGCAATTTCTTTGTTGGATGACTTCAGTGTTAGGTGTCTGCAGTTTATGTCATAAATGTTTACGTTCCTTTTAAGAACATAGGAGAACACTGCTGCTGCCCTGGATGCTGCACTGAGTTGTGTGGAACTTTCTGGGGGATGATGACTGCTGAGTGCCTTTGGAAGCTACAGGAGTGTGTTTGGAGCTTTCTGTGAGGGTGGCATAGAGCAGGCAAACAGAAGCCAAATAGTGACAGCTGCCACTGATAATGAAATTACTGGCACAGAGATATGAGTTTTTCTTGATAGCAAGGTTGTTCTAACCAGAAATTACATTGGTTAACCTAAATATGCTTTAACTTGCCAGTTGCAGCCGACTTAAAGAATTGTGGTTTTTATTTGCTCACAAATGTTGAAAGCATGGTTTTATTTTTCTGTGTTAAGGAAAAAAAAGTAATCTTCTAAATGGATTCAGGTCCTTTTATTTTACCTAGGTAGGAAGTAATCTTAGATATTTTTAGATAATTTTACTCCCTCGTGTGGCACAATGGCTGTCTGGTGTTAAATTTGAGCATGAAACTTTGTTCTAAAATATCTCTAAGGGAGAGTTCAATTCTCATGTTGAAAACAGTGTGTAGTTTCTATTTTTTCTTTCTCTTTCTGATGAGAAATTGTGTTGTTCTTTTATCATAATCTTTTTGGCAACAACTGTGGACTTCTTTCATGGAAAATACAAGTTAACTAAGTGCAAACTTTGCCTTTTATCTCTGTCTCTGAAGACTTATGGTTCACATGTTTTGTGTTATGGGTTATTAAGCTTGATTAAATAAATTTTAAAAAATCACATAACTCCTCCAATATCTCTCCTTTTCTAGTGCACTCTCTCCCCTTTCTTTTTCTCTTGTTCTCAAATCTTCATTTCATTTTTGAGAATTCTGAACTTACATTGCTGCTAAGCCAGGGATAAGAGCCATCCTGAAAAAGCATAGGCAAGGGCTGGGATTGACTACACATGCAGTATTTTCACTTGGACTATAAGTAGTTTGTAGTGCTGAATTGAAAGATGGACAAATCCATTTTAGGGGGCTGACTTTTGAGGGTCCTGTCATGTATAGGATAGAAAATGAGCAGGAAGGTTTTGGAGTACTGGTTTGCAGCTATGCAGCAGTTTAGAAAATCTTACCGCCTTTAGGTTTATGAATAGATAGAAACTTTTTTTTAATACATACATACATTCATCTGTAAAATAATCTTTAGAAGGATATGATGCCATATTAGCATACTACCACCAGTAGCAGCCTGTGGTCTTTATTTGACAGGTTGGTTAGACTTCATTTAAACTTTGTGGAAGACAGCTGAAATTTGACAGTCTATTAGATGCTGTGGAGATACTTCATCTATGATCCTGCAAGAAACCTTTTCTTCATAGAGCTGTTGGGAAGATGCATAACAGCTGTATACTGGGATGCCCTTCTTTATTGATTTCCTTCTTTAATCTGACTCACTCTAGTGATTGCTAGATCTTTTAAAGGATTGAACAGTCATTAAATCCAACTTCTAATTTGCATGATTTCTTCTAGGTGTTTTGTCCTAGAGCTTTTAGCTGCCTATCTGTAATGTACAGCATTTTTATGTTTAGATGCACCTCAGAGTGCATCAGTGAGTCTGCCTATAGATCCATTCACATTCAGTAAAACAGATGGTTTTAAGAAAGTTTTAGGTATTATAGCAAAGTTTCTGACTTGCCTAAAACCAGGGATACAGGTACATATCTGCTCCAAGTTGGAACAAAAGAACGAGAGAGTTGGGCATGACTAGTTCTGAGGTGGCAGGGTTGTTCTCAAATATGAGGGTGAAAACTCTGCTTTGGAAGTCTTATCCATTTGCCCTTTAACAGGGTTACAGCTTGGGATTGCTTTCTTATTCCCTGTACATCCAGCTGGATATGTACCTTTTGATGATGCTTGCAAGACAATGTTTCAGTTTAGAGACAAATTTAGGAGAAAACACTCTGGAATGAGCTGTCTTCTCTAAAAAGGGTTCCAACAATCCCTTTCCACCAATTGGAAATGAATGCTCATGGATGGAAATGAAAAGGCCTTTTGTTTATTGACAAACAGAATGCCCACAAGGCATGGGAAAAAGGTAAATAAGTGCTAGAGATTAAACCTTACCCTCTTGTCAGACCTTACCCCTTGTCCTTGTTTAGGGCAAATTTTGGGATGAAACCTCTGAATGGGATCCCTCTAAAAAGCAAATCCAAGTGGCCCCTCCCCCAACAATTTCAGGAAAAGATTTCCTTAAAGAAAAAACTGTTTATTCAACAAGCAAAGTGTTCACAAGCATAAAAAATGAATAATATTAAGCGACAAAACCTCTTGCCATTCTGAAGAGAGATGGCAAAATTGAGAGAGTCCTTGCCGTGGGGTGTAGCTCAGCTTGCCCGGTTCCTACAGTGCTGAAAAATGCCGTCCTGGGTCTCAGTGGGACACAGGTGTGAGTCCTGAGTTTTCTGGGTTTTCAGTCCAGAACAGGTTTAAACAGTTCCAAGAAAAAGGAAAATAAAACCACCATGCAGGGAACTTCTCTGCCTCAGCTAGCAAAAATACTGACTAAAAAGCAAAGGAGAGCTCTCTCCTGCTGTCCACTGCAGACAAGACTATCTGTGAAGGATGCAGGGAAGCAAGTGCAGTTTCTGATAATGAACTCCATGCTGCTTCTTTTTCCCCCACCTTTGCTCTGGAACCAGTCTTAAAGGGGCAGAACTTAATATCCAGCATAAACAGAACAGACAACTGGGGATACAAACATCATAAAGTCACCCCAGGGGATTCATCACCCCATCCTCTGCCCCATCCACATCAGAACAAAAACCCAGAATGCCAGGGAAAGAAAAAAAATCCACCAGCTCACCACATAGTAGGTAGAAGATAGTGGCTCCTCTCTCATGGGAAAAAACCCAAAAAAACAAACAGGAGATTCAAACAGCAGTTCAGGCAAAAAGGTGGAAACATTTGACTCTCTGGTGTTGGTCCCTTCTTCACAGCAGATGAAGCAAGTGGGGTTGGTGTGCTTTCTGTCTCTGGCTCAGCTTTTCTGAGGTGTGGGACCAAGACAGAGCGACCCCTCTACTCCCGCTGGTCCCAGCCAACTCCTCTCTCGCAGGTCCCTTTTTCTCTTGTCTCAGAATTAAACAAACTGTCCAGTTTACCTCAGAAAAGTTGGAGAAGGATTGCTGCTGCAACATCTTCAAGGCCAAGGTAAGGGAAAAAAACTTCTTGCCTGGGCTAACCAAAAAATCAAGCTAGCCAAGCTGAAAAACCAGACCCCTTGGCACCCTGGACACCTGATGAGTGAGGCTTTGAAAAAAAATCCGCCAAAGTGCCCAAGGTTCACCCCTGTGCACCTCCCTGCCTTAAAGATTACAGCACACATTTTTGGGTATAAAGGAGGGGGTCAGGGAATAGACTATCATCATAAATCACCCCAAGACACACAGTTCTCAAGGCAGTTTAGAATTAGATTAGGCATCTTCTTTTCTTCCTTATCATCCATTAGTGTGTCCTTTGCATTATCATGTGTATTCTTGGTCTGTAGTAGTTTTCGGGAAAGCTCATCAGAGCCCAAGTTCCTGAAAAACAATACCAGTGGGGTTGCTCCTAGTTCTGCATAGTCTGACATAGAAAAGGGTAAGACGGTAATGACTCATGCAAAGTGTTAAACTTCTTGACATATGCACGGGGGTGATTTCTCTGAGTATTGAGTACAGCCAGAGTTCTCTCATCAGCAGGGTAATCTCAGCTTGCCCCAGCTCAGAGGGCTTATACCAGCCCAGGAAAAGCAATAAATACAGCAGAGTATTCCTTCAGCTTTCCCAATTGCCACTTGGAATTGTATATTCTTCCTGCTTGTGTCTGTTTCTGTTACTAGATCACTGGCATGAACAATGTGGACAACCCAATTAACATGAAATGTACAAAAAGATGGCAATGATTGAGAAAAGGAAAGGGTAATTAATGCTAAAGGCCATAGCTTCTTTACAGAATCACACACATCCCAGAAAGGATTTTGATACATGCAGCTTCCTTCCTCTGAACACTGTATGGGCTGCTGTTAGAGCCCCGAGTAACCTTCAGTGCAGCACTTCAGTAATGCTGCACTAGTGAAACCAGACTCTCTTCACTCCATCAAGCTGCTTCACAAATTTCTGCTCTCTCACATGTTAATCCAATCTGGTCTTTCTTTTCTGGCAGCTTGATTTCCATCCTAATTGATGTGATTGCAGCTTTACATACTTCAATTCCATGATAATTTTATGTACTTCCTGGAACTTCTAAAGAGGGTAGCTTCGGTCTTCACCTCTGTAATACGGTTCTGTGAACCAATACAGAGCATCATGAGTGTTTTCTAGTATCAGTCAACCTCAAAAGTATTTTTGAATTAAAGCTTCTGGCAACTTACATGGATCTCCTTGTAATGGGACATGGCAAAATGCTGCCTTTTCTGCAGTGGATTCTAGGAGGGTCCATCTAAGAGATGGAAGATATTTCTCAATATAAAACTTACTGTACATCTGCTGGAAATACAGTGCAGCAGAGAGGAAACAGTTTAGGAGGTTCCTAGAGTGTGTGGAAGAGAACATGCTCTAGAGTTTCCCTTTTGATTTCTAAGACCATCCGAGAGTTTCAATCTTATTGCTTTAGAAATCAATTTCAAAAATATACTGATTGGAGGCGTTTTCCTCCCTTCTGAGAGCCCAAAGACAACTTCCAGGATCTTTGTTACATACTTTTCTGATTCTTTTATCAGAAATATTGATAAAAGAAGCTACTTCAGGCTGCTCTAACTGCAGTGATTTTCAAGCCATGAAAACATTATAGATTTCATTGTCCCTCCTATAAATAAAGTAATTTTTCTATCAAGGTTTCCTGTCTTCTGTCTCTAGAACAGGAAGGTTTTCTTACTTCCTTACCTGCTTCCCCTTCCTGAAACTGGCTGATTTCAGAAGAGACTGAATCTTTTTCTCTACCACTCCTGCAGTATAAGGATACTCTTGTTTAGTGATGTTTAAATTTGGTATAAACATCCCTAATTAAAAAATCATTTGATAATATTGTGCTTTCTTCTCCTTTTCTATAAAGTGAAATATGTCCAGAAGTTGAAGAGAAGTCTTATGGTTGCTGTTACTTCTGCTAGCAGAAAGGCTGTGATTTAGACCCTTACTGGCAGATATACCTCATTTAAAAAAAACAAACCTGGATCTCTACAGCATCTTAAAACTCAGACTGTATTTTCCTAACTCCTTTCAGCTTCACTTAAACCAAGAGGTTAGCTTGCTTTGTCTTTTTGTTTGCTTGAAATTGGATACTATGTCTGTAGAAGCTACCCCTGGGATATGTGCATTTTGAACTTGGTTTTGTTCTTCCACACTGCCAGAACAGGATTATTTAGGAAGCAATCTGTTTGCATCTATTTTTGGACTAATCTAAAAAGCTAGAGATTTCAAGATAAAAATTTTCTCATGGGATGCCTATAAGGATATGTCATGCAGTAACTAAACAAAATTTAGGAATGTCCTGCAGCAATCAACTTAAGCTCTGGCAGAAACATATAATAGTTGAGATCTTAGTATTGCCACAAATTCATGTCATTTCAGCCTCAGTCTCTCATGGCTTTAAAATCTTTCAGTTTATGTTTAGTGGAGCCACTATAAGCCCTACTATGAAGTCCGCACAATGAGAGTATGCATCAGGCTATGTAAACACCAAGCTGTACATGAGCCAGCGATGTGGCCTTGTGGCGAAGGCAGAAAATGCTATCCTGGGCTGCATTAAACAAGGTATCAACAGGTTAAGGGATATTATCTTTCTTCTCCATGCAGCACTGGTGAGGCCACATCTGGAGTACTGATTCCAGTTCTGGTCTCTCCTGTGCATGAGAGTGATATATTGGATATATAGGAGAGAGTCCAGCAAAGGGCTGATGACAATATGAGGAAAGGCTGAGAAGGCTAATCCTCTTCCCCCTGGAGAAGGGAAGGCTCAGGAACACCTCATGAACGTGCATAAATGCCTGAAGAGAATGTACGAAGAGGAGGGAACTCTTTCAGTGGTGTTTGGTGACAGACCAGAGACAGGGGCCACAGATTGAAATGCAGGAGGTTCCTTTTGAGCACTAGGAAATAGGTTTTTACTGTGAGTGTGACTGAGTACTGACACAGGCTGCCCCAAGTAGGTGGGGAAATTATTATTATTGTTGTTATTAGCATTCTGTAAAGCTTTTCTAGTTACAGTGTTTTCTTTTGGGACAAGGGCATGAGCACTGCACACAACACAGAGGATGAAGGCAAACATCTAATGGCTCAAATATGGGATTTCTTTTTCTTTATTTTCTAATACTTTTTAATATTGGAATTATTTTTTGTTTGACTGCTATTAGACATCAAGTTGATTTTTTTAGTGGAGCTATCTGTTGCAGCTATGAGATTTCTTTTAAATGGTAAACTCAGAAGATGAATTGGGTTTTGTTCTCCTTTTGTGGATTGAGTTACATAATTTATTTCTTCAGATATTGTGTTTCACGTATACAATTCCTTAAACCTTCCTTTATTTAAAAAAATGTTGGTTTCATATTTGTCATCCTCCTGCTTTTGGGTACAATAAAAGTTTAAGTGAAATATTAATGCTTCCATTAGTATGGTAACTCTTTAACTCTCAACATTTTAAGCAATTACCACATTATTATTTTGTTTGTTTTAAAGGAGAATATTAAAAAGTGAGCCACCTTATCCACAAGAAATGAGTGCTCTGTCAAAGGATATAATTCAGCGACTTTTAATGAAAGACCCCAAGAAGAGGCTAGGGTGTGGTCCCACTGATGCTGATGAAATCAAACAGCATCCCTTTTTCCAGGTAAAGCAAACAACAAAACTCACCAGATCCCATTTACTCTGCATTAGTGCATATGAAATAAAAGTCTAAGGAAATTCTGTTGTTCTGTTAACAGAACAGCTTAGAGACATATTAATTGCATGAATAATTGTTCTGAAGTTAGTGAGAATATCCATGTGTTTTTATGGTATGGATTTTGTGTGTATTACAAGTGCATGCTAAGTTTTTTAATATATTCTGTCTGTATCTATCAGTTACTTGAAGAAACCAAAAGACACACTGCCACACTGCTTAAATCAAAGGGTTTGATGCAAAACACTGAATTTGTGTTGTCCTTTGGGTTTCTGATTGAAAGAATTTTTTAAAGATCACTGTTAGCATTATTAATAAAATTTGAATAGTGATAAAATTCACGAAACTCCTCCATTTTCCTTGGCCTAATTAATCTTTAGTCTTGTTCAGTAAATTTTAATTCTGTTCAGATTTCAGTGTATTAACATTTGCTTTCAAGCTATAATGAATATTGGATTTGCATACAATATCTGTAGTGTTCTATCCACTGTGGTTAAAATTGTGTTCTTTCTTTGAAAAAATGAATTATGTATTTATGGTGCTTCTGAAGTTGAGTTAAACAGAGTTAAGCTTCCTTAATTCACTGTTTGTTTTGGGAGATGTGTTTTGTCATCATATAACACTTTCTATTCTTCACTTAATTTCAGTTCCACTCCTTTACAGTAACAGGGCAATTTTCTCATAACTGCTAGTTCTATGCTTCCTCTTTCTAATCATGCCTTTAAGTAAGAATTTGGAGGTTTATGCTCTCAGGGCTCTGAAAGCTGACATCAGTAATTAAGCACAGAAATCAGCAGTGAAATTTGAAGATACTGCATGCCCTATGGCTTACAGAAATATAAATATTGCTTATTCTGAAATAGAGGAAGAAACTCAAGGACCATCATGCTAATTGTTTAGCACATCTCCATTGTTAAATTTAATTATTTGACTTTCTTTTTGATTGGGTTCTGTCTACGTACAAATAAATATGATACTGATTGCCTTTAACTAAGCAAATTAGTAGAGCACAATTTGAATGGTTTTCATCTGCCTGTGGAAAATGGCAAAGGGAGTTAGGACTGTGTGTCTGGGCAAGTCTCTCCAATATCTCTTTCTGTAAAATTTTCATTTAATTCAAACTTATTTTTCCTGTTTTTTGTTTAGAATATGAATTGGGAGGACTTAGCTGCCAAAAAAATACCAGCTCCATTTAAACCAGTAATCAGAGATGAATTGGATGTCAGTAATTTTGCAGAAGAGTTTACAGAAATGGATCCAACATACTCTCCTGCAGCAACCCCTCAGACTTCAGAAAGAATATTTCAGGTATTTTAAGAACTCAAATTAATTTTTTTAAGAAAACTGTTATTGAATAATTCCTCATGTATAAATAGCTTTTGTTTTTTCGCCTCTTGCCTATTGTATTTTTGGAATTGTGTAATTTCTAGTCCCAGTTCCCAGGGCTTTTTGTTTAACATTTGCAAAATGAGAAAGGTGGAAACAGTCCTACTGCAAATATAAAATTCCTCAATTCTCCATTACCAGTGGAATGCCCTACTTGCTGGACTAAAGTCAGTCTGTTCTTTATTGATTCTTCATACTTTGAGTCTTGTCATCTTGACTCCATCAGCCTGGGCTGCCAGCTTCAACAAGAACAATGTAGTTCACCGATTTCCACATTATGTGCTAGTTGAGGTAATCCTTTGGAGAGTGGGAGCTACCTGCAGAGCTGAGAGGAGATCCTCCACGTTTTGTAGGAGCACTGTAGTTACTCAACTGATGTATAACAGATGAGTAACAAAGCTTTCCTTACTGTTCCTTCTTCTTAGACTACACAGTCTGGGTGCCAAATGGGCAGAAACAGCTCATGTGCAGCCAACTTGGTATTAAAGCTGCAGAGGTGAACAGCAGTTTGGATTGCTTTCTCTTCTCCTCTCCTTGTGCTTTGTTGCTTTTTATTGTCTGTTTTTGAGCAGCTTAATCCTTAGGGTACAGGAATGTAGTGTCATATTTTGGAACTTGTTAGATTTGCCGTGACTGTAGCAAGCAGGTTATGCGTGTCTTAATAACATCTGATTCACCCTGCAGTGGTAGTCACAGCTGTTGTTACTATGATACTCAAACTGGGCCCATCGTTGCCTACACACTTTGATATAAAGTTTATCCATTTAAAATTGTTTGATGCTTACATCACAACATACAAAGTATTTTATGCCTTAACTTTAAGGTGTCCTGGGAAGCTGGCTAGTTTGAAGTACAAGTCTTTATTGCTATTGTAAAGCAATTGTAGCTGAGCCAGATTAGCATTAACTAGAATTATTGTAGTATTATTGTTTTGTCTTTAACTGTGGAGGATCATATAACTAATTCCAGGAATATACCTATTCATGTTGAACAGAGTAAGTTACAGCTTCTCTATTATGATACAAGAATTCTGATTTCTTGAAAAATTCCTCTGAAACTTCTGATGTTTCATATACATGCTGGTAATTTATGTGCAGCAGTATCAATTTCTGATGTTTTAATTTCATAGGGATATTCTTTCGTTGCACCTTCTATTTTGTTTAAACGCAATGCAGCTACAGTAGATCCTTTTCAATTTTATGTGGGGGATGAGCGACCTGGAACTACAACTATTGCCAGAAGTGCTATGTTGAAGGTAATAATAATATCAAGGCTTAAATTAATTTGATCTAATTAAAACTGTATAACTTCCCAAGCAGCGATCATAAGCTAGGCTATGGATTACAAAATAGTCATCGTTCATTTATCAATTCTCTCTAATGGCTCCTCAGATGATTCAAGCATCTGATGATCCATCACATCTTGCATGTGACGCTATTAACAAGTGGTTGAAGTTTTATATGAAAAATGAGGTGATCATCTAGGTTTCCAGAAGACTGAAGTATAGCAGTAGTAGTAATAATAATAACAATAATAATAATACTCCTGATAGTTCTTATTCAGCCAACTACTGTAGATATTTCTGAAGCTACTTTAATTATATAATAATTCCATCTATGTTAAATTTACCCAAAAGAGTGTATAGTTGTGTGGAGCCTTATATAAGAGCACGTGCTATTGTGATGTCCTCAAATAAGCACATAGTTTTGTGGATAAATGTATGTATGACCATCTTTGAACCTGTTTGTCTGAATATTTTGTATCTTCAACTGTTGTAGTAGTAATGATTTATTTAGTGGTTATGTTTGTTTAATGTAATGTAAGCTTTACTCTTTAATTGCCAGAATAATGTTTATGCATTTTATTCAATAAAATTTAAGATTATATTTTAATAAATAGAGAGCTCTTTTACAGTTGTAAATGTAGATGAAAAATTCTCATGAAATTTTACTCTTTGTCTTTGACTGTGTATACTATAAGTATTCTGCAAAACTAAATACAGACAGTTTCCTAACAGGACTCTCCATTTTATCATCATTATGAACTGGATCTGAAAGAGAAACCATTGGGAGAAGGAAGTTTTTCCATTTGTCGAAAGTGCTTACACAAGAAAACTAGCCAAGAGTATGCAGTAAAAATAATTAGCAAAAGGTATAACTATTCTATAAGACAATAAAAATATTTTCTTTGCTTACTGTCACCCATGGAGTAGAATAATGTTCACTACATTTTTGGAAGTGGAAAAATAACTTGAAAATTATTTCCTGGTCTGTGAATCTACAGAAACTTATTGTAACCTTGTGATCGTTAAAAGATTCTGAGAGTCTTTTGAAATAAAATACTATTCTAGTTGTGACACAAGAAGAAACCTAGAGAGTACTTTTCTGGTTCCTAGTTGTATTCTACCATAATTTCCTGTAATTTTGCTCCTAACAAAGCAAGGTGTAAGGTTCTTCTACCTTGAGACTTAAGTGAACTGAACATAGGCTCTGCTAGGTTCCCTCTCCTAAGCAGCCCAATTGATTGCCTAGGATACTGCTTTTAAGAATGGTCTGCAGTGTGGATTGCCTCAGATCTAAGTGTGTGTGTGTATGAAGTGGAATTAGACTATGGAATTGTAAGTTGCATCTTGTTTCCTACTTGCTCTGAAGAGAACACCACAATGAAAGCAGCTGACTTGCTTTGTACACGGGTACCATCTGGTTCTCTTCCAGTATGGATACCTCTGGGAGTTTCTGCCCAGAGAAAAATAAAGATAAGGGATTCTTTGAGTAGCAAATGGATTTTTGCCTTCACTTTGCAGAGTTCATTAGTAAGTACATCCCCAGTGCGTTGTAGAGTGCTGTCAGGAGAGTAGAAATGTTCTACTATCAGAATGATAGTTGACAGTGGTCTCTTGCCCAAGGCATTTGGCTGTACCTCTGTTTTTTCCAGACTCTAGAAGAACCTGTCCACCAGACCTAAGTGTCTATCATTTCATCATATGCTTTTTGAAAAGGACAAGTTCAAGAAGAAGCTGAAGTGTAGGTGTCTGAGTTAGTTTTCTGAGGTCTGCTAAATTAATGGAAGCCTGCCTAAAACTGTCTTGCACTAGAAGTGGGATTCAGTATCTTAAACATAGGCATCTACATAGTGCCATTTTAGCATCTGTTGGTGTCTTCTCTGTCCTCTGGTTCCCATCAGTCTTGTGACTACTACCTTTTTGTAGATGTCTTCATGGCTGATGTCATCTTCCAGGCTCTTCCTTCCTATGCTTAGGCCACTGAATCCTGCTCTAGGTATGTATGTTATAGTGAACTAGTTCACCCTGTAAGATGAATTCATAGGAATTTCACTCATTATAAAGAGACCTGAAATGGTGTGTGGTAGACACCTACATTGGATATTTTAATTTGGAGATCTCTGTCATGTGTCTACACTCACAAGTTTTTTCTGTGGTACCAGCAGAGCTGTAGGTTAGTGCTCCCATCTCATCTTAAAATAATATGTGTTTTGTTTCTGGATAAGTGAGCAGACTAGTATTGACTCTTTCCCTAGAACTTAAACTTTAGAAATAACGTCCCTGAATTATATTCCTTATGGGTTCTTTTGCTCTTTCTCCTTCATCTTGGTGGCTCAGGCTAAATTAAGGTAAGAAGCGATCTGTATACAGAGATTTTTAAAATGTTTTTTTAGGATTGCAGCGTGTGAGCAGACTCAGCATGTTTGTACAGTATTTAGAGTTAGCAGTAAACCCACGCTTTGAACAGTTGGCCAAAACCCAACTTGAATTAGAATCTGTAAGTAATATTGCTCTGAGGATCACACCACTGAATCTTGCTAAAAGGAAAAGTATAATAACTTTCTAGCAACTTCTTTGAGCCTCAAAGTCAGTCTTTCACACTCCTACCAGGCTGATGTGCCCAAAAATGGAATCTTACACCTAGGGAAACCTTTTCATGGTACTTGTGGTTAAAGCTCAGATGAACAGTTTCTCTGTGGTGTTGCTTTTTTAATAGTGCTGGATCTGCCCTCAGCCAACAATTTTTTACCTGTATGTCTGATGACCACCGAAACAATATAAACCTGCTTGAGTTACTGTTTTAAGCCATCCCATTTTTATCTCACAAGGCTGTTTAAAATCTGAAGTGGTAACTATTTACGGAAGGGAAGTATTCAGAAAAGCCCACATACAAATTTCAAAGGTTTGTGCTCATGATACTGAACCTTTTTTCATCTGTTCCAAGATCCGCTTCCTTCCAATAGTAGTTTAGGGAGAATGATTCTATGAGTCAGTTTTTTTAATTCTTTAAGGACCCGAAGTTATTTTCAGTTAAAAAACTTCAGCAGCAGAGATGCAGGTGGAACAGCTTAGTTTACTGGTTGATTGTATGAAGCCTACAGAAAGACAGAATTCTCTTGCACAGAATTCTCATTGTGGTTCTCATCCTAATTAGAAAAAAAAAGGCAACCAAAAATTAAGAGCATGTGTGGTGAGAGATTTTATCTGTATCTGTTACCTGTAAAGCCATTCTCTAAATCAGTACAGGGTTAGCCTTTCTTGGATAGAGTTGTGGCAGAATTTTTCAGGCATTATTTGCCATAAATAAATCAATATATCTAACTAATGGAAAAAAATGTTTTGCTCCATTGCCATTCATGTAGTTTTATAACACTCACCATTTTCACTTTCTATGGCTATAGATTTCAGTACTTGAAAGAGAACTTAGGCAATGATTTTTGGAAGATAGTCTCTTATCTCTTCCATTTCAGATTTTTACAACGGTCTGTTTAGGAGTTCATTTGTGTAACACATTTCATATATAGATTATGTTCATCTTTTACTAGTAGAGCTCATAGTTTCCATATAATTTTGGAAGTAGTTGTTCCCATTAAGAATGGAAAAGGATTGGGATAAGATAAAGGTGAACTAACAAATATAGGTAGTAACAGAGGTGTAGTCAAATTGCTCTAGACTAAGGGCATGGTTTGTTTTAGATTGAAACTATTCTATATCACATCAGCTTTTGCTGTAGGAAATTGCAGTTGCATTACAAACATTGTTTGACTTGGGTGTGGGTTTTTAATGGACTAAATTGCAGGGTTATGGTGAGAGTTTTTCTCCACTTACTTTTAATATGCATTTAATTGTGTTCAAATGGTTGTAATAGTAAAAAAATATGATTGCAAGCAGTTAAAAAATAACACTTGGAATGTGCAATTTGCTCAGTAAAATTGGTACAAAATAACTGCTCAATTTTTCCAGAATGGAAGCCAACACCCAGAGAGAAATAACAGCTCTGAGACTCTGTGAAGGACACCCGAATGTAGTGAAGTTACATGAAGTTTTTCATGACCAGGTATTTTGAAGAAACTGTAATCAGCACCTACCAAACATATCACCATGTGTTTTCCCAAGGACTTTTTGGACTTAAGCATACTGTAACTATGGAGGCAACTTTCTTCCTAGGGCTTTTGTTTAATCATTATAGAAAATGAAGCAGAAATTCTGCATTCAAACAATCTTGTAGTTACTCTAGCAAGTCAAAATACAACGTGAAAAAATTTTAGGCTCGGATTCTGTTTGTTGTTCTGTTTGGTCTTTGTTTACCATCATGCAGTGTGTTCATGGCCCAATTTCTCTATCTATGATACTGAAATGCATTATCGCCTTTCCCCCAGGGTCATTATAGATCTTAAAACAGTATCTGTGAATTAATTTAGAAATGTTGCATATGAAGATTATATATCTAATATCTTTTCCTAGGCATTAGTAACTTAATGGAGATAACCAAATACCTTGCCAAATTATCAAATGTGAAAGTAGAGCCTCTATTTGAAAATCTGTTAAGATCAGTTTATTTAGATACATTGTCTTTTTCCTTTAATGTAATATGAACTTCACAGTATGTGATAAACAATAATTTGATCTGAATTGGAAGTTGGCCCTGATTTGAGCTAGGGTTTTGGACCAGATGTTCTGTACAGCTCCCTTCCCACCTAGACTACTCTGTGGTTCTGGTCTCTGATTTTGTAATGGAACAAGGGGGCTCTTGCCTCTCCACATATCCCAGTCTGTCCCTGTCATGCTGTTTGTACTGGGACCAGCAGAGAGCTCATGTAGAGCACTTTAAAATTAGCTGAGAGGATACAGTGTCTGTACCATAATTTGTATGGTAGTGTACACATGTGTAGAACAGGACATTTCTTTCAGTTTCCTTTGAGTAAAATGAGTATACTAAATCTAAAAAAAAAGGTTCTCCAGACTGCTCTGCCACTGAATAGGCTGCTCTCAACCAATGAACCCACTGTATTTTTAGCTACTTCTGGTAGCTCCCAGGTGTTACCTTTTAGATTACTAGTGCACAATATTCTGAAGACCAAAACTGATGAAAATCTTCTAGTTTTGACCTTTCTGCAGTTTGTCTTAATACAAAGAAGTTCCAGTTTTTAACTTGCTCTGATACCATGCTCTGTTCAAATTAGTATTCTAACCGTATAATATTGTGTTGCAGTCTCTTGGTGAGCCAGAAGTTTTCTAGTGAAAAAAGTCTCTTTATCCTTTCTAACATCCCTGTCAGATATTCCCAAGGCATAAAGAAAATTTGCAGGAGATGATATTCCAGCACTGCTAGACGCCTTGGTTGTTCTAAGTGTTACTGTTTTCTGTCCACATAGCTTTGCTTCTGTTCTTTGGTATCTAAAGTGTGCACCTTCTGACTATGGCTTTGAATTCTGTTTTTGGCCTCTTCCCAGAATTTTTTTGCTCTGCTTGCAAATACTACTTTTGTTAGTGTCATTTAAGGGAGGGAAGAGCTGGAAGCCATGGCATGTCTACGTCCATTGCCTTTTGAGAATGCTGACTTCACTTCCTTGTTCTGAGAAATCTGCTGTTTGTTTAATGGCAAGACATTTAAATTGCAGTTAACTGTGTGCCAATGTTGTCTTATAATCAGAGAAGCCCCCACTTACTGATTGCCTTAAAAAGAGCAGCCTTCTAAAAACCCATTGCTTTTTTAATTAAAGAAAATGCTCTTTAATTTTTGGGAAGATCTCTCTTGTAATTCTAATGTGGAATAGTTTTGGCTACTACTTTGTAGGGGATTAAATCACAAGTTCTAGATAATCTTTGATTTCGGAAGTAAAGTTTTAGGGTGTTTTTAAAGGATTTTGTAACATTTAAGTGGTTAACTCCTTATGCATATTAAATAGATATATATCCTTATATCAGAACAGGCTTAAGCAGCAAAGGTTTAGCTTTTTCCAGCTTTTCTTGTTAGCCTAAGTAAAGCCTTTTCCTCTCCCTACAAATTTACCATTTACCTGGTGGCATTACGTTTTTGTCAATAAATATGGATGCACGTGGGGAAGACATTATTCTTCAGTCTCAATAAGACTGATGGGAAAAATGCCATCTGAGATTAGGTGGGTTTTTTTGCCTTCCAAATTACTACAAGCAGCAGTGCTATTTCTTCAAACATTGAGAACCTGTCAGAATAGTACCTAACTCCTGAGTGAACACTGGTTTGCAATTAATGAAATTGTTATATTTCTAACATGCTATATTTTTTTTATTTCAGCTTCACACATTCCTAGTAATGGAATTGCTGAAGGGAGGAGAATTGCTTGAACGAATTCAGAAAAAGAAACATTTCAGTGAGACTGAAGCCAGTCACATTATGCGCAGACTTGTTTCAGCAGTGAGCCATATGCATGATGTAGGAGTAGTCCACAGAGATCTGAAACCTGAGGTATAGTGATTTGTGCATATGTGTTTAGACAATAAGTTATTAAATGTCTGGAATGTGATATATTTCTGTTTCTCCAGCCTTTCTTACAGAGTTACCTGCTTCTGTATTTTTAATTAGATGTTACCACTTTAGTTAGCAAACTCTGTAGATATTTTTCCGCTCATAGGTAAAAGCAACTGTTAGGAAACATTTTTAGTTCTGTAAGCAATCTCTACTCTTAACTTGTTCAAAAAACATACTTTGCCTATTTGGGGACATTTTTCACTAACATGTATTTATTGTGTGAAACAGTTCATAAGCAGAGCTAGGTTGCTTGGGTATTTGCCTGTACATTTCCACCTTTTGTTTGATCTTAATTTCTTCAGTAGGGCTTATTTTCCAGTTAAGTACAGAATGAGCACTAACAGATATGTATGATTTGAGTTCAGTAAGTTCAGTAGTTTCCCAAAAGAAATAATTTATTAATATCTGTTTTTCAGTAACTGCTTTTCGGATATTTTTATTGTGCAGCAACATCGTGCCTTCTAGACCATGCAGTTTACTATTAAAGATTGACTACTGGCTTTGTTCTGCTTCCTGGAGCCAGTGTTTTCTTGGGTGCTTTTGTCAGCAATGGGCTGGGGATGTGTGTTTTCTTGAGCTTGAAAATAGTGTAGGTTAATGTTGATTCATCCAGCAAGGATGTTATGCTGTAGGGTGATTACAGCCATGATATCCCAGGAAATAACTGTTCCTTTTGTAGCTGGAGTAACTGGTAAAGAAGTCTTACAGGTCTTGCTAGTGGTTTTTGGAAACCAATCCAAAATACATGAGTTTGAAAGAATCCCTGTCCTGGGCTCCTGTTGTAAGTAAACAGTTAAAGAGGGACTATTTTGAAATTCTAATGTGTGAGTTGAAAAAGTCGTCAGAGAAACTTTTTCCAAGAGTCACATCATCAGGGTAAGAAACCAGCTTTTGAAACAAGTAATTATTAAAAGGATGAAACCAACCCCTCTATCTCTCTTTTATTCTTAGTCTTACTGCCACTTTGAATATAAAAGCACAGTAAAGCAGAACTTCAACTGCATGGTAAATTAGGCAGTCTTCAATTCTATGTTATGTTCAAGAACAGAAATCTGGGAAGTCCCAGTAATGAAGGGTTAGCAAACAGCTTGCAGAATCCATTGCCTCCACAAAGTTGGACTTAACCTGCTTGTCTCCTTCCTGCTTGTTTTGAAAGTTACTATTTTAGGTCCTGGCATGAACTTAGTATGGGATATGCAGGTTTCCCAATATAGATATGGTTAGTGCACTTCTCTGTAAAAAGATATAGGAAATTCTGTTGCTTTTCTAAGAATTCCAGTCAGATTTTTTTGATGTTCAACTTTGACATCTAATGTGCTATTGACAATTCTTTTTTTAAAAGTCTGGCTGGTTAAACGTAACTAAGACTGAGACTTTTTGACCTTCATGGACTGGAAGACTTCTGTTTAGCAGTAGTAATTAGATCACATATGTTGGTCTACAAAACAGAGGAAAAGTACTGGATAGAAAATAGAGAATTCGTAGAAATAGAGAGTTTGTGTAGCATATATGACTACATTTGGAGCCTCTGAGTAAAGGATTTGAGGACTGTTTCTGTGAAGTGATCATTAATCTGTAAACTGAGTTCTAAAGGTATTACAACAAAACATAACAAATGAGAGAGAATGTTGTTTATAGATCCTAAAATATATGTGGAATATAGCTGTAAGTATTTGGGGGATGGAAGGGTTCTGAAATACACTTTATTTGCCTAATTAACAGGAGTACCTGAACCTGGTGTAGGATACTTGGACTGCACCTCTCTTTCCATGCATAACCAAATTAATTTTTATCATAAGAAAGGTCTTTTCAAACCACTGTTACTCATTCCGTATTTACTCATAGGCTATATAACATCACCATAGAAAAAAGACTATTATATTAATCACTTATCCTTGTTGTACGAATATTTTTGCTGAAATTAGGCTTCATTTTGATTAATTTACACAACAATTAAAAGCTGACTTTTCTGAATGTGCATTAAGTCATATCAGCAGTACAGAAAGCAAAAATACTAAAATACTATTTTGTAGGAGCTATTTTCTTTTATCCATAATGAATGCTCTCAGGTTCTCCTTATTGATGTGCTGGCAGTCTAGCAATCTTTTTTTCACCCTTGTTAATGAGTTTAAAATTAATTAGTTTGTGTGAGTAATTCACCTTTCGTATTACAAAGTTAGATAGAACTATAGGATTTCTAATATTGAGACTTTTCCTAGGATTCGTAGGTTGAACAGTAAAGGCAATAGCAAAATCATGCTCTTCTCTCAGAAGCTGAAGGGAAGACTAGAATTAGCTTATGATTCATCTTGGCCTCAGACAGTTTTGCTGTGACTTAGCTTCCCTCTTGTATCTTTCTTGGCAAATACAAATACTCAGGGGAGAAAAAAGAAGCAGATTGCCTTACATTTTCCAAACTGATAACAACTTGTCTGTCTTCAAGTCCAAAGTGCCACATTTCAGTGTGTGAAGCTGGAATTCTCAGGAACTGCTGTACCAATGTCTCTGCCTTGGTATAAGGAGTAGGTTTGTGGTTGGGCTGTTACATGACCTTCAGTGCTTGAATGCTTTTGGTCCCAGGTCTTTTCCAGAACACATATCCATACTGGCTTTGCCAGCCATGCCAGACAGCTCTCAGTGAAATCTTTGAGCTATTGGTGCCCTTCTAACACCAGTTCATACCAAGGTGCGCCTTTTTGCCACCATCCTTTGCTTTCAAACGGCTCCTGTGCATTACTGTCCTCATGGCAATGCTGTGTTAACGCTTGAGTACCAAAGACTATTCAGTCACAAGACAGGAAGAGCAGTGGGAATCCCCCACACAAGAAAGCTATTGTTCACAACATGCCAGAAGGAAGTGGAAGCTTAAGAAAGTTTGCTTTTGTTTGAGGAAGAAGGCATTTCTCCCATCTCCAGACATGTTGAAGTCTTAGGTTTTTCTTCTTGTCAGTGTTCCCAGAATTCTCTTCTCCACTGTTCTGTGCTACATGTCCATTTTCATTAGTAATCTCAGAACTACCCTGACTTGCATGTATGCAGGGACAGGTAAACACGTCACATTTTTTACAACCCAGAGTATTGTTATTTCTGCTTCTCTGTTCCCCCAGTGTCTCACAGTTCACCTTTCGTCTAGATAATGGAAAATTTTCTGTAGTGATAGATGTGTAAAATAATTATAACCAATTTTGTACCCAGTGCAATATTGATTTTTGTCTTTGCTTTTCAGAATTTACTATTTACAGATGAAACTGATAATTCAGAAATAAAAATAATTGATTTTGGCTTTGCTCGTTTAAAACCACCTGATAATCAGCCTCTTAAGACTCCATGTTTTACTCTTCATTATGCTGCCCCAGAGCTCTTGAATCACAATGGTTATGATGAGTCTTGTGATCTGTGGAGTTTGGGGGTCATTTTGGTGAGTAAGATTTTTAACTATAATTTTATTGCATATATTTGCTTTTTGTTAAAATGCAAGGGACTTGAGATCATTTCAGACATAGATTGGGTACGTGGTGAATTCAAGGGGGGTGAAAATACTGCCGCACAAATAATATGTTCCAAAGACAGGAGCAGGATTTTATTTTTACCAAGTAGGAAATAAAATTTAGCATTTTTGGGAATGGAAAAATTACTTGATACAGTCAGCTTCTCAAAAAGATATATGCTTGTTAGGGGATTTTGCAGGCATCCATATAATCTTTCTACAGTTTCAATTCAGAGAGGGAATCAACCTGTATTTTGATCTAAAGAAAAGTAGTTTCATTAGATATAAGTGGGGTAGAAATATATTTTGTTCTTAGCTTCCTGGAATAGATGAATGTTTTTTCTATCAGGGGCTCCAGAGAAAGTCTTATATATTTTAAATTTTCTATAGCCTACAAGTTATGCTAGGCCAAATTTTATTGAGTAGCATTGGTGATGCAAACCACAGCCCTTCATAATTAACAGTGTTGTCTATAAATATATTATGTTTCCTAATGCTGCTTTTGTTCTTGTGACAGTACACAATGCTATCAGGGCAGGTACCATTTCAGTCTCAAGACAGAAGTTTAACATGTACCAGTGCATTGGAAATTATGAAGAAAATAAAAAAGGGAGAATTTTCCTTTGAAGGAGAGGCTTGGAAAAATGTTTCTGAAGAGGCTAAAGAGCTAATTCGAGGTATGTATTTACAAGTATTTCATGTACATTATGTTTTTATTTAAGAAGATAAAATTTTTGTACACCTAGCAGAGTTTTCTAACGTGGTAAGATGCTGATAAGGTTAGTGGGGTTAGAAGAAACTGAAGAGCTTCAGAAAAAGTCTTAGAAATAATAATACAGAAAACCAAAGCTTTTCTACTCTATTATTTTTGCTTTTCTAAAAAACCAAAACAGCTTTATGTCTTAAAAGCTGAGCTTTTGCATAAATATGAATTTATTACTATTTCTTTTCCATTGGCTATTTTTTAATTCCTATACCAAGACTAACTGTATTTCTGAGCTGCATCATTGGCATTTGCCATGCTTTGGTTTCCCCAAGCTTTTGAGCATCTAATTATATTTTCATCATGCATTAGACACCTACTTTAATGCTACTTAGATGGAGTTCTGAATTCCTGTACAAGCAGACTTGTGAGGAATTTTTCTGCCAAAAATGTAGAGATTTCCAGATTCAGACTTGAGTGAATTGTGCAGGGAATCTGAGGCTTACTCTTTTGAACTTCATCCTAGACATGTTTTAAGTGAAGAAATCATTTGGTAGTTCTGAGTTTGTGTGAAGAGAGATATCAAAGAGTTAAATATCAATTTTTTTGCTTTTAAGATTCTTCTGGAGAGGATGATGGTGTAACATTGTGTGAACCTTATCTAGGATAAATATTGGCATACCTATGATAAATATTGACATTAGTTACTTATCAAAGCAATGCATGAAATTTTATTAAGAAGTATTTACATTTTCTATTGACCAGAGATAAATAGCTGGCAGTTTTTAAGAATGTAATGTGTTTCTATTAGGACTTCTTACAGTGGATCCAAACAAACGAATTAAAATGTCCAGCCTGAGATACAATGAGTGGCTTCAGGATGGCAGCCAGCTCTCATCTAACCCTCTAATGACGCCTGATAACTTAGGCTCTTCGGGAGCTGCAGTACACACATATGTCAAAGCCACTTTCCATGTAAGTTCTGAGAAATTTTATGTCATGTGCTATGTTTTGTAATGTGTCATCTAGATTTGTATGTTTTCTCTTAACAACAATACTAATCTGTCTGTATAATTCAGTATATACTTATAACTGGATGTTTTTTCCTTAATAATATTTTCTCATAACATCTTTGATGGAGTAAATGAAAGTATGAATGATGAAGCAAGAATAAATTTCTTGAAGATATTTATATTCATGAGGATTTGGGCATTGAGTGCTATTCTTGAAACAGCTAATAAAAGTATTCTGTTTCTTAGAGAAATCTATTAAAATGTCTTCAAACTTTTATTAAAAAAGGAGCGAAAACTTTATATTTAAGTAACTGTTTGGCTTTTAGTCCTTATGGTTACTAAATTGAGGTAGAATTTCTGGAATATATGTAGTTTGTGGTTTTTATATCATGGATGCTTTTCTAGTGGACTTGCTTTTCCACTATTGTATATTTATTAAAATATTTTGAACTGCAACTCTATTTTACAAACATAGTGTCGATTCTCATTATACCCTCTACAGAAAATAAACCAAAATGGATCAGATTTATGCTGAAATGCTTGTGGGTACTTTTTAGGGAGGAGAGAAAAACAAAGTAATTGTTTCTTAGAGAGGTCCTAATAATGCAACATAATTTTGCTGAAATAAAATCCATAATTTAACAGTGTCCTCTCTGAAAATGTAGTGGTAAAATAGGTTGAAACTTAATAAAAACTACTTATAAAATAAAAAGAACAAGAAAAGGAAGATGCCAATCAATAATGTTATGTTTTGACTCTTAGGTACCTGTGAAGGCTGGTAGAGTCATTGATACAGCTACAATAGGAACCAGTCAACAAATTACATTTTGTCTTGTGATGTACCATAAGTGATAAGGCATAAAATGTATTAAATCTCTTGAAGAACTTTGAATTACCTTTTATTTTTAAACAGGCCTTTAACAAGTACAAAAGGGAAGGGTTTTGTCTCCAGAATGTGGACAAGGCACCTCTTGCAAAAAGAAGGAAAATGAAAAAAACCAGTACAAGCACAGAGACACGTAGCAGCTCCAGCGAAAGTTCCCATTCTTCTTCCTCTCATTCTCATGGTAAAACTACACCTACAAAGACATTGCAGCCCACAAACCCTACAGACAGCAATAACCCAGAAACCATCTTCCAGTTCTCCGACTGAGAAGCAGAGAATATCCTGTGTTGAGGAGTTCAGTGGTTATAGACTTGGCAGTACCTGTATTGTCTTCTCCTGCCCTTCCTCCCTGTGGCTTACAGGCTGCTACAGGAAGACATCTGTTGCTTTAGAAATGTATTTTAGTCATACTTTTTTAGCTTTGTATTTCCATACCTTTCCTTTTAGCATTGTTTGGCATCACTGGATATAGTATAATACTGTTATACAACCAACATTGTACTCTCTGAGGGCTAAATTACTGGTGTGCAGTCAAGCTCAAGGTAAGTGGCTGTGCTGCTCATGGTACCGCTTGGAAGAAGACTGTTCCTCAGTGTCACAATCTTCCTCCCAGTTTCTTCCTCACTGCTCAAAGAAAGGAAAGCTCTGTAACATATATAGAACTTCAGGATCTTCTGCTCTTACCCAGCTCTGTGAAAAATGTTAGAGAATTTGATTCTTCATGCATGTAAAGAATCATTGATACAATGCACCAAAGCAGTATAGTACTTTAAAGCCTTTTAAATTTATAGTTACATTCTGTTCCATTTATTTGAATATTAAGATCAAAATGAAGCAGTATGGAACTCTTATTTTGTTTAAAAAATAACTCCATGTATCTTGTTCTAAACAATTGAGAATAGCAGTCTTAGATTTTTAAAAAATTATTTATTTTTTTTTTAAACACTTCTAGGTAAAAGATATCTGATAAGGTGAGATGTGTAGTACTGTGATACAATAATTTTTATTTTTTGAAGTTATTAACTTCTAAAATATTTTGCAGATTCTAAAACATAATGCTATAAGAGAAAATTAAATTTCATATTTCATTCTTTGAAAAAAGATAACGTTAAAATACCTATTTCAAGATTTAATTATAATTTATATTTTCTTTTTATAGTTACACAATAATTTTAAAATGCTCAGATTTTTTTAAGATGAGAAAACTCCAGTTTCAACATTTGTTATTATAGGGTCCATAAAAATGCATACCAAGTTATTTGAATTTTGCATTGTGCAAATATGGCAGTCTAATAGTGACTGTAAAATATTAGAATATATGTTTTATTTTTTGCACTTTATAACATCCAAAGGAGATGTTTTAGAATAAAGTGCACTCAGATCTCTCTTTCTACAAGGTGCTGAGCACTGTTTTATTGGGCTGAATGACCTGAAATCCACCGTATTTGGTGGTTGTGGTCATTGTGAAGGAGAATTCTGTACTTTGCAGGAGTGAATCTCTGTATATTACCCACTGTTTTCATTCCTTACTGTAAAATGCAAAGCTCTTTCTATATTGCTTTTACGTTGTATATAACAAATACTAGACCTGGGCACCTTGTGTAGTGTAGATGTTAACAACTTATGCACTGGGAATACTAAAGGGAAATTATATTGAACACTGTGCTTCACAACTTGTTCACTGTGGTGTTCTACAGTGAAGTATTTCCTACTGTGATAGTATAGTATGTAAATAACTGTTTGGAATCATAAATGTGACTTACAGAAACATCAGCATAAACTTTTAAATCAGTATATTTTATAAATTTATGGAGAGCTCTTTTATAGCTTGTATTCTCAATGACTAGGGGTAACTTAAGTGCTAAAAGATGACTCCTGTTTTGCAAATGCTTACATGTGTAAGTTTCCAATGAAGTCAGAGAGGCTCCTTGTCATATGCCTAAATTTGTGTGATGGAAGACTAATTGACTAGAGGATTTTGTTAACAGCTGTCTCTATCCTAAAGTAACCTTAATCCAAACCCTATGCAAAATAAAAAAAAAAAGGTTATAGAAATTGTTTATATCAGTGGCTTTATTTATAGAATTATATCAGATATCAGTATTGACAAATACAATACATCCATGTTTACAGGGATTGTGTGTATCAAAACAAGGCTTTGTAGCCCAACATGTTTGTTTTGTGTTTCTTTAATATAAATAATGGCATTCTGAGGTTTTGAAATTGCTCATGTGAAATAGTTTACTACTTTCTTGATGTGAATGTCAACAGTAATTGCAGCATTAATTTCAGGTTGATGTGAATATTGAGATTTGCACTGTTTATGTAGAAGTAGTATATTTAAAGATCAGTCTATGTGCTAATAACACAACCAATTTTAAGTGGCTGATGTTAAAGTATTGAAAAATAATTGTCAATGTAATATATTCAGGTTTGCTTTCTGAATGCTCTCTTTGGAAGTAATCTCAATAGTGAACATGGCTCATTTGTAAAAGAATACTTTTCCTCTCCCAAATAAACTTGCTGTAAATACAACAAACAATCCACCATTAATACTTGTTATGCAGACAGTATATGTGAATTGGGAGATTGGAGAACAGGTTGTTTGTAAAGTTTGCACTTAGAGGAGTTCATGGAACTTGTTGTCTTCAGGATGAGGGCAACAAAAAGCAATTTCAGTCTGATTTCATTTAAGTGTAAGAAACTTTTGGATACCCAGAGGCATTTGGAATATTGTGACCCAGCTGAAGGAACTTAAATGTTAGGAACACAGAACAGTAGTTTTCCTGTTGGGGAATTTAAACTGTTTCTTGACAAACTGATGAAACAAGAATGTTTGCACTAAACAATAGATAACAAAGATACTAAGTACTAGAGATAATGGCTGTACTGTCAATCTTTTTTTCTACACAGATTTTGGGAGAGTGCCATGAGACTGAAGTTATTATAATACATCACTTGTAACCAAGACAACTTTTATAGCTGAATATTTATGTGTCCTCTGTCCTCTCACAGTAGTTGTTTAATAAAAATTTAAACCCAGAGTATTTCTTTTGGGCAGGGCTAAGTACATTTAGGTATCACCTTGTATTTGCTTAGAACCAGTTACCCAAGGTAGCTGAAATGTTTATGACCTCTGACTGCCTGCTCCCTCCAGGTAACAGAGCTCTTGAGGAAATGTATTTGACACTAAGCTGTCTGAATTTTTAGATTAGCATCTTTATATAAACAACTGCTGATGTATGTACACATTGATACATTGGAACTTGAGTTTCAAACTAGGCAGCTCAAGAGTAAGTTTACTTCTTGTTCTGATGTCTCTGCAGGAGAGGATTTACTCTTTTGCGGAAGTGTTTTAATCTGTTGACCAGCCCAGAACTCAAGTTCATATAAAGACCATGGGCCATGTTTTTTATACTCAACCACTGTTTCAAATCTGAAGTGTACAAGTTAATCTTCATTAGTACTATAAACACTTTATGTTGTCTTGATAAAGAGATGATACACTGTAAATTATGTATATACTTGGATTAAGTTTTCTTCACAGTGCTGCTATACCTCAATCAGCTTTAATGTCTAGTAATGATACCTGTCTGCTGTCAGAAATAGAGTGCTGTCAGCAGTGTTGTAGGCAGATTTTTATGCAAAGTCAAATTTCTTATGAGTAAAGATTTCAATTAGTGTGGATTTTAATCTAATCTTCAAAGTACTCAATATCTGGTAAAACTGTTTCTTTATAATACTTCTAGAAACACAAATATTTGTATTAGCAGGTAATTCTGCTAAAGCATTTAAAGAAGTACAAAGAAAATAACAGGACTTACTGTTTATCTGGCTTAGTGAAATTTCTATACTTCAAAGAAAAGAATCAGTGTATTTGGCATATGTATTGTTTACTGCTATGAAAAAAACCCTATTAAATATTTAATTAAACTGTTGGAGGCAAGGGGCAACATGTATTGCATCACAGAATGGATTGAGGCTTCAAATTGGCTCTGCTGATGGAGGTATTTTCTCAGCCCTTTTCCGTGGCTACTTTTCTGAGCAAAGTAATGATTCCTACACAGCTGTATCCCTTCTCAGTCATCTGAGAACAGAATAATTCTCAGCAGAAAATGTGTTCATTGGTTGTAATGAAATGTTGCACAAGCATCTTATATTTTTAATCTGTGCATGTATTCTCTGCATGTAGATACATGCTGTATTGCATGTCTAGATGTCAATTTAAAGTAATATGCCTTGATTAAGAGACCTTGTGTTTTTAAAATGAGTTCTGGACTCGCACAGATTCAGAGGACCAGATAAGGAGGCTGCCACAGAACAGGAAAAAAGTTATAAGAAGTCACAGGTGAGAAGCTTCTGGGGAAGATGTTTTCAGGGGTAATTTCTCCCCTGGCTATCTCCATGTACATGTATTATTCACTGACAATGAATTGCAAGCTCTCTTGCCAGTTGTCTAACATAAACATATTTCCTACCTCTGCAGGTCCCTGAGTATGTGTGTGTGTAGCTTTATAACATTGAGTTCATCATATTGAAATTATTTGTTATGTTTCAAGTATCATTCTGGGTGTTTTTAGTAAGTTAATGGTCTTCATTCTTTCCCCCATGTGAAGTGGGGAAAGTGACAGTCTCTTTCAAAATCCAGTTTTTGCATGGCAAACATGACATTGCCTTCCTTCAGTTGAGATAGTTGACAGAATATTCTGGATCGAGAGAACAAAATATAACATGAGTATTTCAGCTGTAAAGAGATAAAAGTGCTTTGATCTTTGTCTGCCAGTGAGAAACGTCTCAGTTTGGTCCTTTGGCCCACAAGTCACCGGATTCTCTAAAAGTAGAAGAAATGCAGAGCTGTTACCTAGCTCTCACCTGCCATCACACATTTTTATATATCATATATTAAATAGATTCTGGATGTTC
Organism: Sterrhoptilus dennistouni; assembly: GCA_013397095.1. NCBI lineage: Eukaryota > Metazoa > Chordata > Aves > Passeriformes > Zosteropidae > Sterrhoptilus > Sterrhoptilus dennistouni. Next base: position 246,767 of record VWZU01001778.1, read on the forward strand.
AGAACACCTTTGTAGAAAAGAAAACTCAGACTGATTCCTGTAGTCTGCACAAGAAAATAAAGTGATGCTTTCAATTACATAGACAAGCTGAAATAGTCTCTTGTTTGTTGTACTCAGAAACTGCATAATAGAGAAATGCAAGAGACCTGCAATAAGGTAAATTTCAAGAAAACATGTATTTTGACATGTATTTTGTTCTGTGTGATAGAAATGGAAGACAGCAATTGGCTGGGAAACAATTATAAGTATTTAGGTAGAGGTGCTCTAGTCTGGTCTGACTAGTATTTTATTCAGTGAGGAATCCATACTATTCGCATGTAAAATTGCTTTTAGAAATTGGCAACCAATCTTAACTGTATTTAGAAGAGTCATGCAGAAGTCTGCTAACTTCCTTTGAAATGCCAGTAATAAAGGAAAGAAAAACAGAACTCTTCTTTAATTGCTTCAGGAACTGCCAAAAAACCTAACAGACGAAACTGCAAACCGATTGCAAACTTCTTACAGTTTTCTTAATACAAAGATATTTGTCAACAAATCCAGCATCGAATCTTAAACTTGGTCTCATTTATGTTCATCTGGTTTTCCCTAGTTGTTTTTTTTTTATTATTATTATTTTGGTAAATGTGTAGTTGTCTTAGTATGACCAAAGGTCTATTTTTGTAAGTAGGACAAAAAGGATTTAGGATTAGGCCTTGTGAATAACCAAAAGACATTTGTTTAGAAGTGTAACCATTTCAAAATATGCATATATATTAATGATATTTGCTGATAAAACTATGTCTAACCAAGTACATTTTATCTAAGTTATGGGTGTGATTTTGTATGATATTCAACTATGCTAAAAAAGCTCTCAAGTGTAAAGTCTTTGGAGTTTAGGAGAATGAGAAGAAGGGGGGTATTTAAAGATGATGCTGCAAAGAGGGGACAACACTTGAAATTTGTCCCTAAGTTACTCAGGGTGACTGGTTTCAGAGGTATCATTGTATGGTCTGCAGAAGCTCACTCAGTAGTAATAGTGCATATGCTTTTTTTTTCTTTTAAAAGTAATACACAGTGGAGAAGAGAAACTAAATTCACAAAAGCAGCAAATACCTCAAAGCTTTTCTCAGATGTCTCCTTAATGAGTTCTCATCCTTGAAACAGATGCTGTAGGTACAGTTACTCTTGTTGAAGCTATGCCTGCTTGAGGGAACAGATCCACTCTGGTGATGTGTTCACTGTAGAGGAATGCTACAAATTAGAGCTCAAGGTGCTGTGTCCCTGCTGCTCTTCAGTTCAAGTGTTCATACAATTCTGCTCAGTGTGTATCACCATGTCAGTCCAATTGGTATGCACCTGTGGCAGGTCAGTTCAATTTAAATGCCGTCAAATTAAAAGGAAGACTTGAGATCTTCTTCGGGACCAAAGTGACAACAGACTTTGAATCTTAACATGTGGATTACAAAAATGAATAAAAGTTTGGCATTGGCTTTCAACCTTGGAAGTCTAAAGATGCTCCTGCAGTAAATATGGATGTGTACAGATGTCTTTACAATATCGATCTTTTTCACCTGCAGAGAAAGAAACCTGCAAAATTGTTTCTTGCCAGATAAAAACTTTTGCTGGAGTCCTAGTAGAAGAAATCATCCCTAATTTCTACCTTTACCTTTGAAGCTGTGAAGGCAAAAATGAATTGGTGACAGATTCTGACAGCTGGTTATAAAGGAGCAGGCTGTGTTAATTTGCAGCGAGAGGAACAGGGCGTTCTATTTCATGTGTCAGTGTGGGCAGGGAGTGGGGAGAGGGAAAGAAATGGGAAGAAGGGAATGCTGAGTGCTTTGCCTCACTGTAATTTACAGGACATTCTGGTTGCACACCATTGCTTTTGAAGGAGCAATGATCTCCACATTTAATTAAAATCTTTTTGAATGAAAAAACCCCACACAGATTAACCTGACAACTTTTCTTTTTGGAAACAGTAATTTTGAAGTGGCAAATACAGTATTGTGGACTTTGATTTCCTTATTTCCTTAATGCCAGTCATCAGCAGATTACAGTGAAATTTTCTTTCTGACAAATGTACACCTCTCTGAAATTCTTTGTCATGCCAACAAAGTGCAAAGCCTTGTGATAGAAGTTTATCAAAAAGCACGAGAATTTTCCCCAGTATTCAGAAAATGAATGAGGATTCTTGGAGTGAGTCTAGAGGAGGATTCTGAATTTGATGGGAAAAGTACTAGAAGAAAGGATAATTTTGTGAATGCAGCAGTGGAGAAAATACAGGAAAGCTGTGTTCTAGAAGACTGCTCAAGACTTATGGAAGATTAGTGGAAGCAGATGTTAGGTGAATGCTCCTGTCTCCATAAGCCTAACCATGCTTATTTGAAGGATGACGAGCCCAGCCTGTAGGCCAGTCCTGTCAGAGCCACAGGTTTTAGGAAAATCTAGTGTTGGGCTTCTTTCTTGGAAAATACTTCTTACTTGAAAGTCTTGTTAACCACCAGGGTATGATCAATTTTTGGCAAGGATTTCAGGGAATTGTCTCTGATTTCCTGACATCCTGTATCAAATGTAAAACAGTTATCTCTAGACAAATAACTTGTGTTTGACCAGTTCATGTTGCCTGAAAAACATCCAGTCTTGTTTTGGAGACATGAAGACTGGAAGAATCTGCTGCCTCTTTGGTATTTAACCCAATAGTTAATTATTGTGATAACTTTTATAAAGTCTAATTTCTTATATAACTTTATTTAGAGCAGGTCTTAATTTGTTTTGGTTTTTGTTTTCTGTGTTACTCTGTTTTTAAACACTGTTTTCTTTACATGATATTTCATTTCTAGAACACAAAGCGATTTTTTTTTTTATTATTCTGCCAGTTGTTACAGCAGAAACTGGTGACTTGTTAGGTCTCTGAACTCATATTTGCTATGAAGAAATAGCAGTTCACACTTGTGTTACTGGGTCCATTTCATAGTGTTCTGGCTAGTTAGGAGTATGGATCTCTTGGAATTTTCCCCAGTTGATCCTAGAAAGTCTCCTTCTCCCCTCCCTGCTAAGGACCTTGCTTTTGGGACAAAATAACGTAGCCTTGTATGCAAATTTTCTCCTGGGTCACATCAGGCTGGGCAGGCTGTCTTCTCCCACTGTCTTCACCTGCCTTTGGCACATAGGCATGAGCCCAGTGTCCTCAGGATGCCCCTGGTGTTCCATGACCTGTTCAAAGGCACATGATGAGCCCCAGGGGAGCCACTCTTTGTCGAAGACTATTTTGTACTAATTCTGGATCTGCTGATTTTTTAAAGGCTTCTCTCCAGTATTAACATAATTGAAACATCTCATTTAAATGCATGATTTTTCACTCTTTCTAAACACAGAACAAAAATAGTTGCTGAGCACTCCTTTGTCACCAATGTTTTTCTTGCCTCTGGATAGTAATGAACTGATGACATTGCTAAAACTATTCGTTGTCCTCAGCAGCTTTCTTAGCCATTTGTCGTAGTACTCACAACATACAGTATTTTCTGTCAATGTTTTAAACTAGCTACAGGTTCAGAAATTTTCCGAAGTTATATGTAGCTTTTGACTCCCTCTGGTGGTCTGGCAATGAAGCTGGCAAATAGTTTAACTATTGCTGACTGCAACAAGCAACTCGTTTGAATGACATTGTATTTTATTTTTACCCTTTAAAAAGAGTCAAAAATGGTACATGGCTGGTTTTCTGTTTTGAAATGTAGTGGCTTAATGAAGTGCATAACCATTGTATCTTTCTAAAAGCATATAATTACTATTTTAAAAAAATCCATAATACTATTCTCAACACTGTTTTCATAAGTAAATCAAAATAATAGGAAAAATATTTTTGCCTCTGAGGTTCAATTTGTCTAGGAAGAAATTATTTTTTGAGTTTAAGACAGAGATTAAACTGCAATGTGGATCACATCTAGAATTTAGCTGAAGTGTGTCTGTAAGTTTTGTTACTGTGCAAAGACATTGTGGGATCCCTCTTCACCTGCTTCCCTATGAGCAGTGTTGAACACCAGTTTGAAATAGAGCAGGAAAGAGGCTTACCATGAGAGTAGCACAATGAAAGACCCATGATTAGACCCTACCCTGGCTTTTCTGTGGACTTAAAAGTAGCCAGAGCACTGGCTACTGAAATCCTTAGATCTTTGAACAAGACTGAAGTGTTTAACACCAACACAATAAAAAAGAAACAGCAAACTATAGCATTTTTCTTCTCATTTCCTATTTCTTACTACATGTTAATATCGGATAGCAAATTTACTGGCACCATATCATTGCAAAAGTACAGTTGTGGAGAAAGTCACAATTCAGATATAAATACATTTATTCAGCCTCCAAAAATAGTGGAGTGAGGGTTTTTTTAAAATTCCAGGAGGTGAGGGTTGGTGTTTGTTTTTGTGGGTTTTTTTGTGTATGTAAATATGTGCATTTGTGGTGCAGAGGATACTTCTGGGCACAGTGTGGCAGGTTTAAAATGTTGCATGAAACACTAAGCTGGAAGAATATGATTTTAGTAGATACTGGCAGTTGAGTGATATTCTGTTGCCCTTTCACTGGCAGCACTGGCTCCCATTTCACGTGAGTGGGCCTGGAAAGGACCTCTCATTTTTTGTAGCATATATAATAATTAAACTTTGGATTCAGACAGTCAATATCAATGACTGCTATCCCATGTCATTTATTAAAGACGCTGAATTAACATCAAGGGATTTCATAAAATAGTAAAAAATTCTGTTTGTCTGATTGTACAGGCATACATTAAATTTTCAGTTTCAATTGCCCATTATCTCACAAGTGCAGTATGAACCGAATGACTTTGAAGGCAGCAAACTACAAAATAAAAAGTCCATTGTGAGGAAAGCTTTTCAAGTTCATAAGTTTTCTTGAATTGTTTTGTGTATGATTTTAACTTTCAAACAGCCATAAGGGCTTAATGGTTTACAAGATAGTGTACATTTGTAGATGTAACTATTTTATCTCTTAGAAAATAAACTCATCTTCTAAGTACAAAACCCTGAAATGTTGAAATAATTTGATAAAAGTTTATTTCACATTTTACATGACTGTCTTCCTTGCTATGAGGCAGGGGTGGCAGGTTTTATAATGGGCTTGTTGTTAGACTGTTGATTTAGTGGACACTGTTCAGTCTCACTTCCCTTCAAACAGCATGTTTATACTCTCAAAAAGGAGACAAATGTCACATTATTTCTTGAAACAATTTTCATATGGTCTGCTCTTAATTTCATAGAGATTACTGACTTCAGTAGGAATGGAGAACTGTGTAGTTGCCTCCTTTCGCTAACAATGCTGCACTAACTGAAAAAAAGAAAAAGACTTCGGTTCCAGTAAAAGTTTTGCTTCCATAATGGTTATGAGCTGTGCTCTTCACTGTAGAGAAATTAATTATCACACTAATGAGTTTTGGCATGAGAATTTTTGCACTTCGCATTTGAGAAAATAGCAGACAGTAGTAGGAGTTGATTATGATTGCATTAAAATACAAATAGTATTTGAATTGCATCTCTGACACTTGCAGTAGGAATATATTTAACATTGTAATAGGCATTACAATGTTGATTTCAATTGAAAGATAAAAGATTGATAAAATTACCATTTGTGCTGAGGAAAAGCTTTTTAATGTTTATTTTTATTTTATTTTACTATGGATATGAGAAAAGGACTTTTATGCTGTCTTCTTTAGCATCACATTTCCCCCAAAATTGTTTTCTTTCTCTGATGTATGCTATAGGTAGAGAAATAATTTTAATAATCAGCATTATGACTAGCAGTTTCAGACAAACCTTTTGGAAAAAAAAGCAGCATACCACTGGTCATTGTGCCAAACTAAAACCAGAGTAGTAGGTAAACTTGCATATTAAACACTTTTTCTTCAAATAGTGAAACAACACTGGCCATTAAGCATCGCTAACTTTTGACACAAGTTGGCTGTTAGTCTTGGGTTCTTCCCTGCCACTTCAGTGGTGAATAGTATTTGTCTAAGAAGCCAAAAATTTGGTCTGGAATGAAAAACCCATTGACCCTGTAAGTTTGATTGTAGGAAGTTTTTTCCTCTCCTCTGGGTTTTGAGCATTCTATTTTCATATGTTGCCTTTATAAATGGCAACTTTTTGAATGTTTTTTCTAATTCCTTGTTATAGGATGTTTAATATCTCAGCAGATATTAAAGTGCTACTTTATTTAAGTCAGTTTATATTTATATCACCATTTTAAAGGCCCATCACACCTGTTTCTCATAGATCTGTGTGGAGCAGTAGTGCACAAAGTTTCTATACCAGGTTTATTTTCAGGTTATGAGAAGAGAGCACCATATCAGTGTGTGTATGGGGTTTGTGTGTCCAGGTTTTGGTAGTGGAGGGGACACTGCAGGAGGGGCTTCTGTGAGAAGCTGCTGAAGTGTCCCTTACACCCGACAAAGCCAATGCCAGGTGGCTCCAGGATGGACCCACCACTGGCCATGGCTGATTTCATCAGAGATGATAATAAAGCCTCTGGGGTAACATACTTAAGAAGGAAAAAGTGTTATTGCACAGATGTACTTGTGACCAGGAAGAGCAGAATGAGAGTTATGTGAGAGGAACAGCTCTGTAGGCACCAAGGTCGGTGCAGGAGGTGCTCCAGGAACTGGAGCTGGGATTCCCCTGCAGCCTGTGGTGAGGCAGCTGTGCCCCTGCAGCCATGGAAGTCAGGGGGGAGCAGAGATCCATCTGGAGCAGGTGGATGCCCAGAGGAAGGCTGGGAGCCCATGGGAACACACTCCTGACAGGGACCTGCAGGCCTGTGGAGAGAGAAGCCCATGTTGGGGAGGATTTGCTGGCCAGACTTGAGACCCCATGGGGGACCCACATTGGAGAAGCCTGTTCCTAAAGGACTGCCATCCAATGTAAAGGGACCCAGGCTGCAGCAGTTCATGCAGAGCTGTAGGCCATGGGAATGACTCACACTGGAGAAGTTCATGGAGAACTCTCTTTCATGGGAAGGACCCCACACTGGAGCAGGGGTAGGACTCCTCTGCCTGAGCAGTGGCAGAAACAACAAGTGATGAACAGACCATAAGTCCTGTTCCTGTCTGCCTGTGCTGCTGGGGGGGAGGAGTTAGAGCCCAGGAAAGAGGGAAGGGTGGGAGGGGGAGGTGTTTTTATAATTCAGTTTATTTCTTATAACTCATCTCCAATTTTGGTTGGTAATAAATTCAGTTAATATCTGCAAACAGTCTGTTTCCCATGACAGTAATCAGTGAGTGACCTCTGCCTGCCCTTATCTCAACTCCTGAGCCTTCCATTATATTTTCTCTCCCTGTCCACTTTTGGAAGGGAATGATCATGTGGCTTTGAGTACCTGCCATCAATGCAGGGTCGAACCACCACAGTGTATAGCTGTGTAGTGAAAGGCCCTGTTTCTTCATACCAAGCTCCTGAAATTGCATGGAACAATCCACTACTTCTTTTCCCCCCTGTCTTTGGGGCAATTGGAGTGGGAGAGATGGCATAAGGTAAAATGATTGACCAATACATCTTAGTTGCTTTTCCTGCATATGGAATTTACCTCCTTTTCACCAGGTATTTCTCTATATTTGGTAGCCAGCAGTCTCCCCTTACAGCAGAGTATTTATTTCTAGCCAAGTACATGTGTACTTTGGTCTGGCCCAACAGTGTAATAAATAGGCCATTTCCAGAAAACAACGCTTTGTTTAAGGTTGAAAATATTTGGTAGAAAAAATGAGGAGCATTTGGCAAAATATGCAAGATCATCCTTCTTTTCTCTATTACTTTTATGCTATTCATTCCAAATCCATTATTATATTCCATTATGGGTTGTCTACAATGGAATCTTCTCAGAGCAGTCTTGGGTGTATGGAAGTTTCATTAATGTTAAAGCAGATTTCCTAAGCATTTCAAAATGTGCTAATTCCCTTTGCATAGATGTCTCACTTCATAAATAGGAGCTGTTGAGATAATAAGCCTGATGAGCTGTAATGTAAATATTTTAATACTATTGCTGGTAGCTTTTAGTGAAATGATGTGATCAGCTAACAAAATGTGTTAGAATTGTTGTGAATCAATATGAATAATCTTCATAGGCAAATTAGCTCTTTTAGAAAGTTGAAATTTTAGTTTTCATAGACGTATCTGTAAAAGAACTAGTAGTTATAATATCAAACATTTTGAATTATCATTCTTTTCCTCCCTAATTTTTAACTTATGTTTTCTCCCCAGTAAAAATCCATGTTATAATCAGTTTGATGTTCTCTCTCTTCTGAAAAATTATGTATGCAAAAAACGCTTTATTACTTATTTCTCCTTTTGATTTTGTTACATTATTAAATCCTCTCTCCAATCCTGCAGTACTCTATTGTAATTTTTAGACACTGTTATGTTCTGCTACCATTTCATTTCACTTTTAAAATCTGAAGAGTATTTTGTTTGAAATGGGACTGTAACCTGAAGGTGCTATAAAAGCAACTTGACTAAAAGGCAAATTACAACATCTGAGTTTTGTCTTGTTATGCTTTTAATAATACTAGAATGAAAAGTAAATCACTTGAAACACTGAAAAAGACATTTCATGCCTGCCATAGAGTTGCAATAGCTGTGATGGTCTAAGGATGATGGAAGCAAAACGATTTGTTGGAAGTAGTATTTATCACATTGAGGATATAGCTGGGGAGCACACTAACAAGCTTTTAGTTGTGTAAGCCTGGCTCTGTTCCTGGTCAATTAGGGATTCAATGGAAACTTCAGATCTTTAAAAAAATGCGTGCTGTTTCTCATGTTTCAGCTGATGATCAAAACCAAGCAAAACTCCAGAAAGTGCCTGTCTCTAGTATTTGTGAACACACACAAACCAGAAAATTGTTTAGAAATTCTGTTGTGTGAACAGCTCTCTCAATGCCCACAGGGAATGTCATGTTTACATTTAACAGATCTATTTATAGAACATCCAGTAGTTTTACATTTGCCCAAATTTGACTTCTGACTTCGTGAACTTGTAATTTCTGAAGACTAACATGTGCTAGATCCAGAGGAGTGCAATGAATGTAAAAGCAAAAATTGCATCCAGACTGATTTTTGAATCTTCATCATCTGTGACAGTCATCCTCACAAACTCAACCAAATTCCTGTAGCTTCACTGACTTCTCCTTTCTCTGGATTAAAAGAATTAATTGTACAAGTCTGCACTATGACCTAAGGATGTGGATCGAGACACTGGAATAATTTGAATTCATGTTGCATGTAGCCACACTGTATCTCTGCCAAACCTGTCCTTTCTGTCGATAGGCTGCATCCTTATTTGTGAAAAGTAAGTAGCAATTTGTGAGATTTTTAACCCCAGCTAGGTCTTTTTGCTACCTTTTCAATGAAAACCAGCCCTGGCTGCAGCTTTCCAAGGTGTATATAAGTTTGTGGAATTGGTGTGTCAAGTATGTGTGATGTAATGTTTGATAAAGATACACAGTACCATTGGAATGGTTTCAGCTAGCGTTTTTATTCTAGCCAAGTGTTGGAAATGCATTTACGTTCTCAAAACATAGAGTATAATCTCTGTACCTTTCTTTCCCTCTGGTTCTTGTCTAAGTGCAGGTGAGCCCTGAGCAGGTGGCCACGCCGGCTCTGCCGGGTCCGGCACACGGTGTGGGGGCTCTGCCGGGTGTGACACACGGTGTGGGGGCTCTGCCGGGTGTGACACACGGTGTGGGGGCTCTGCCGGGTGTGCCACCCGGCGTGGGGGCTCTGCCGGGTCCGGCA
>VWZU01001778.1:257694-269913 GCA_013397095.1 Sterrhoptilus dennistouni
GGCCGCCCATGGAGCCCCCCGGAGCCGAGCGGGCCGAGCTCCGTGTCTCCGGCCGGCCGGCAGCGCGGCCCTGTGCGCTATGGGAGCGCGGGCAGCCCGGTGTTTATCGCGGGCGCTGCAGTTTGCAGGCGCACATGCTGACAGTGTGCATAAAGCCCGGAATGTCCTTCTGTGGCTGCCAGACTGTCTGTGCACAGCGTGTCCTATGGAGGCTTCTGTCCTTTCTCCTAGTAACAAACCTGAGCAATATAGTGCGGCTTCATTTGTTTTGTTTCGCTCTAAAAGCTATAAATATTTTGCTTGTTCTCTTAATTCTTATGTCACAAACTTCTGTATGTTTAAGTGAAGGAGGTGAAAAGCCATGCTTCATCGTGAGGTGTGGAAGTATGTAATGAACGAGGGAGAGAGGGGAAGTTCGCTTTGCCATGGAAGCTTTAATTCTGTGAGAGAAAAAATATGGGGGTAGCGTGTCCCTCTCTGGGCTCGCTCATCGGCTTGAGATGGACCTGAAGGTATTTTCAGAGAGCAATCAAGTCATCAAAGACAGAACTTGGGGTGAATTCAGAGGCGATAAGTTAACAGAGAGGATGAGGCATAATATTGGCGTCTTATTTGTTGTGAAAGCAATGGTATCTTTGCATGTTTAGATAGGAAAGAAAACTACATGATTCAGCTCTATAGAAATACAAATAAAAGAGGAAAAGCCCGACTCAAAGAAGAGAAAAGAATTTAAGAATAAATGGGTAGTAGATAACATTTATATGTATTGGCCTTTAGAACAACTGAGTGGTGTTTCTGACACTGGTGTTAAGCTAACTAAAAATAAACATGAGTGAAAAGATGGAAGGTATCTTTAGTTTCAGGACATGCATCATTGAGTGATAGACTATGAGCTAGTTAGAGATCACTTCAAGCAAATATGTTTTTGCTGTCTGGTTGGGAAGCACAATCTTCATAGTTTCAAGATGCACTAAAGTGTTCCAGACAGGCAGGGAGAGCTAGGCAGGAGATGTTAGTGACAGTTTGACTTAAATTTCTCTAACTTGTGTATGTTTTACCTAGCTGGAGCATATCAGAGATTATGCAATCTGCATAACTTTACACTTCAGTGATTTTTCTATGAAAGCATCTTCTAGATTCTGTACTAGTCAAAATACAAATTATTGAAGCATTTCCTGATCTTTAAAACGTGGAAAAGTATCATATGCAGACTTTATCTCTCTTTTGACACTACTTGAAGGATTAAGTCAATGTGCATGACTTCCAAGTCTGGCTGAGAACATAAACAGGAAATTAAGTGATCGTATGGGACTTTTCTTCTCTATTGGAGTAACACAGGAGGAGAGTAATTTATTTAATGAGATGCCTTCACATGCTGTTGAGAGTGTCAAAAACTGGAAGTTTGTTTTCCAGATCAAGGTGTACCTAACAGGTTGCAGGCCAATGTTATCAGCTAGTGAGACTACCAAGGAGAGGCAGTGGCTCTGTTTCACCCGTGAAGAGAGAAGTGAACTGAAAGGCACTCTGAGGCATATCCCAGTTGTTACTTAATCTGGAGCAATTAACTTAGAAGTTCAGTACCCCGAACCTTACTGCATCCTTCTGTACTGATGTTTTGACTTGGGAATGGATAACAAAAATCTGGTTTTTGGCTGAATGTGAAACAATATGCCATAGAAATTATTTAAAAGCATGGGGAAGAGGGAAAGGGAAGAAGATCTTCATTCTGTCCACATATTGATGTGTAGGGAATTGGCTTCAACTCTTGAATGCTGGAACATTTTAACAGAGGATATGAATATTGCTAGGAATGGTGTTTATTGCTCTTCGAACACAGTTGGGAATGAATCCTTTGGGGAAGCTCTCTGGTAATCTCTTCAATCTTGCACTGTTGCAAAAGAGTAGACTTACTTTACTAGGACTCAGTTACAGCTCCTTTTTGGAATTGGAGATTGGACAACTTGATAAAAGGTTTAATGATTCAAGTTATTTGGGCTGTTTTGAAGCTTGCAGCTTCAAAGTAAATAAGATGAGGGAAGAAACAGCAGTGACAGCTCCTGGGACAAAGGTCTGTGTGGATACACAAGGCAATAGTATGTACTTCTGATGAAGTGCAGAACTTGAGAGGTGCAGTATTCTGAGTGGACTTGATTATTGTATTGTTTATTCTGTTTAGTTCTCCTGATGGATCCTATCTACACCCTAACAGAAGTCTGTGTGTAAAACCTGGCAGTGGATCAAATATAAATGACAGTTTAGGTAGGATTTTGGATGCACAAAAACGATACTAGAACAAATTTATGAGTCTGATGGATTCCTTTTGAAAGACTTTCTGACTTGCTGAGCTTTAAGAAAAAGAGAGAAGAGACATATTGATGAATTTGTCACTACTTCTGCTATTCTATATGTAATAGCTACAATTTGGATCATAGAAAATCTGTATTCTGTGTCAAGCCTGTGACTCGCATTGCTTTTCACAATGGATAAATACATAGATGGATGAATGAAAAAGGGATCTTTGATTTGTTAGCCACTTAGCCTGTTTGTATTATATTTCTCTACTTCAGAACCAGGACTCAGCAGCAGTAATGAGATTCCTGGCATGTAACACAAATCTTGGTTTGAGCTCTTGCTTCATCAGCATACTGCTAAAAGATTGGGTTAAAACTGTTATGGGCAGGGTGCTGAGTTAGCCTTGGCTAACACCACATGCCCCCCCAGCTGCTCAGTCTCTCCCCTGCCTTAGAGGGGCAGGGACAAAAGTAGGATAAGATTGTAGCTTCGAATAAAGACAAGGAGATCACTTACTTGTTACTGTTTTAGGCAAAATAGGCTTGATTTGGAGCAACTGAATTTAATTTGTTGCCAGTTAAAATAGAGTCAGATACTAAGACAGAAAGACAGACATGAAAGTAACACTTTTTCTCTCCCCTTCCTCAGGCTGATCTTCACTCCTGTGCCCCTGCCCATTTGGTGTGGGGGGCAAAGTGGTTCACAGTCGGTGCGAGATAGTTTCTTCCTGCTGCACCTTCCTTCTCAATTTTTTCCTCTGCTCTGGCATAAGCTCCCCACTGGCAGAAGTCCTGCTTTGGAACAGGTTCTCCACGTGGTACAGTTCCTTCAGGGCATATCCACCTGGCTTGGGTCCTCCCTAGCACGTCCCTTGGGTTCCCTTTTTTGGTGCTGTAGAGCACCTCTGTGTCTCTCTCTGTCCGACCTTGATGTTGGTTTTTTTTTTTGCTGTTTCTCGCTCCTTTTGTTCTCTTTTATTTTGTTCTGTGGCATTTTCTGCCCTTTCTTAAATATGCTTTCCCAGAAGTGTTGTCAGTTGTGCTGAGGGGCTCAGCTGTGTCTGTTGTGGTACTGTTGGAACCAGCTGGGGCTGGGGCAGGGCAGCCTTTTCCCACCAAAGCTACTCCTGCAGCCCCTCTGCTGCCAGAACCTTGCAGGTTATAACCAGTAGAGCAGGATTTTCAGTACTCTAGCAGCTGGCAAAGAAATCGTTGTGCTGCCCTGAAGGTCATGAAGATGTGGTCCTTGGATAGTCTGTAGCCTATTCCCTGCAGTCCTCAAGTGTTCAGTGTTCACATCCTGAGTATTGCCTCTTGAATGGAACTGAGAAAAACCCCAAGTTGTTAGAAATAAAATCTTAGAGCGTTTTTCACTAATGAAACTTTGTGAGTGTTCCCAACTGGTTTAACTAACTTTAAAGGTTTCTTCTAAGAAAGTGAACTGAAGAAATTTTCATTGCTGGTTGAATTTTGTCTAACTTTGCAAATGAACAGCACGATGGTGAAGCATGGTCACGGCAGTTAGTGGATGCTTTGAGTACATAATTGCTTGCTCACAGAATATTGGAAGAGGTTAAAATACTAAATGCTGAATATCTGAAACTAATCTGAATGTATTTTAAAGTGTTCCCAGAATTGAGAAACACAATTGGAAGCTAACAATTATATTGCAAAGCTGATTGCAAAGCCATCATGTATTTTTGATGAAACAGTAGCGTCTCATGGGAAGTGTCTACAATGGACTTCAGTATGAAGGCTGCATCTGCTCCGGGCATTTTCAGGACATCAGTATTCTTGTGTTTTCTTTCCTTCCTTTGGAAACAAAATGAGGAAACCTTAGGTTGGTTCAGTAGCCAGCTGAATGGATAAAATAAAGGATCCATGAATTTCCATGGGTGTTTCCGGCCATTCATTGTTTCTGTAATTGGAACGTGACCTTGCTCAAGTTCAGTAAGATGTATTGCTCTGTCTGGAAAAGTACTGAGGGGGGGAATTTTTGTAGTTCAAATGAGGTAGAATGATGTGGTTCTGTAGAAACCTTAGCCAATATGAAATATTGCATTACTGTGGGGAGAGAATGCATCCCCAGGAAGTTCATGGATCTTGGTATGCTACCAAGAGCATTGTGACATTGCCATGAAAATAAAACGTTACCTACGCGTATCAAGTTTGCTCATGGAAATACACATTTTTTTTTTTTACCTACTGAATTTCTTACTACTTTTGCTGTCCCTTTTCTGTTTGATTTGTCTTGTCTGGGATGTCTTCTCTGACTGCCTTTCCTCTCAACACCTTTTTCCTATAGTCTCCTATTAGACATATCCTCACATTTAGCCAGGCAGAGTAATGGAACAGAGAGGAGTTAGGAGCAGAGTAGCAAACCCAATGGATAATGAATCATTTTACATGTCTAATTTTGTCACCTTCTACACTTGATATAAGCAGGACCTAAAAATAGAAACATCAGTTTTTGTCTGTTTTGCAGCCTTGTGAAATACAAGACCTCAGATGTATGGTTAAAGCTTATCCTCAGAGTAAACAAGGGATTTCTAAACCTCTTAGGCCTCATGGCCTACTTAGAAGGTGTTTACCAAATTTGTTTGGTTTTATACATAGAGTTTGTAGTGTGATTTGTATATGCAAAAGTTTCCTAAGAGATTGACATCTCTACCAGAAAAGTTTGCAGACCACATGACATGCCTTTTTGCATGTCCACAAAGGTAGGAGTGGAGGACTCTCTTAATTTGTTATCTTCTTCATTTTCCTCCTATTGCATTTACTATCACATTTACAGAAGAAGCTTACTATGGACAGGCATTTTTCTGAATGGAGAGAAAAGGTGGTGACAGTACGTAGATGTGTTGTCTTACTTTTGACTGACAGCTTTGTTTCTTCAGATAGCCAGGAGTGTTACAACAGTGTAAGTGATGATGTGGATCATCTGCTTGTGCTCACACTGCACGTTCATCTGGAATAGAGAATGCTAACGTGTGATTTCACAAGTCACCAAGCTGGTCTAACGCCTTGCTGCTATTATGTAGAGTAGTTTTTTCTTCCTGCCTTTAATCAAGCTGCTGCTTCTTTATGCAGCTTCTCCTGGTTATGTGTTCCTGGCCTCTCCCTTGTGTTGATGAACACCAGAGGTGGGAATTACTGTGCTTGGCCAGCAGAAAACTCTCCGCTTCCTGTTCTGGGCCCTGCTGTATCTGCTGGCCTGCCAAGCTCATTTGCCTCCCACGGGGGTCTGAGTAGTGTAACAGCTGGTGGAAAATGAACAGTAGCAACAGCCAGTGGAGGGCAAAGGTTAAGGGAACTGTGAGGAAGCATGTCATTGGTCTTAGTGGAATGAACTAAGTATTTTGGATATTTGGGGCTTATGACTGCTTACATTTATAAGGATATTTCTATATATTATGTATATATATATAATGAATATTATGCAATTATTTTAGAAATTGGATGTCTCATGTAGTAATGTTGGGTTAATAGCACTTTTGCCTTGCTTAAAAGTTAAAAGAAATGGTAGCCAGATTTATCTGTGAATAGATACTGGTATATATCTGTATTATAACTGCTCTCAGTTTCTCTAATCTAACTTCAAGGGTTAAAAGATAAAATTAAGTTTTCTATAGGGAAATAAGTTCATTAGCATAAACTCAGGATCATTGATACCAATTTTGTTTGGGTTTGATTTGCATAGTAGTAAAGAAGGGGGCAAAAGGTCCTAAACTGTACCAAATACGAGCCATTCTCCTTCCCTACCAAATCTTGGCCATTCCTTCTCCCAACAAATCTGTTGTTTTAAGAATAAAATCTTAGAATTTAATGGTTCGGTTCTTCAGTTTTCTCTACACTGAATGCTGTTTAATTTGAGCTGATAAGGAGTGACTGAAGATAATTTGTAAAAAGCAAAGTGGCAGGACGCTGAGATGAATTGCAGGAGGTAAGGATGTCTGGCTAATAATGTGAGGTGGGTAGTCAGACCTTTAATAATTGGAGGGCATTTGATCTCTGCTCCGGGCTGTGGAGGGAGATGCTGATTCTGGGCATTTCTCTGGTGTTAGCAAATACATGGCAGGATGCAGAGTGGCAGTTTTTAGTGGCTGCTCTGATCAGCGATGTTATCAGTGCTCAGGAGTTACTTCAGGAGGTGTTGCGTGAGTTTCTGCAAGTTCCCACCCCACTGATGACCTGTGTGTGATTGGTGTCATTCCAGTCAGAATTTGTATGCGTAAACTGAAATCCTTTACTACAATCTCATATTGTCTAGAGTTGTAAACTGTGCTTCTTTAACAAAAAGTGAATGGGAAATCCCTTTTATTTCTAGAATTTTGAATCCAGCTCAGTAACTCTGACACCAGTAACTTGGTCTATTTCCATAAAACTTTCACAAAAGCAACCAAGATACAAAAACACCAACAGCTTACATTCCCTCCCATATTTTTCTGCAGTTAATTATATGAACAAGTTGTAGCTCATCTTTTAAGTGTGCCTTATCTCAAACTCAGATATGCGTGGGCTTAGCTTGCAGCTACACTTCTGTTTTTCTTTTTACTATTTAATTGGAGTCTCTTTACCTTAATGGGAACAAAATGGTGTGCATTAATCAAGGCTTTAATGGGACTGCATTGCAGCTGGGTTTAAGGAAAGGCAGAATAGGGACCTGTTGTTTTTAGAACAGCTGGTAGAATTAAAAAAAACCAACCAAACAAAAAAAACCCACAAAAAATGAACCCCAGCAAACTACCAACCAACCAAGTTGCCAAAAGATACTTTCTGTCTTAACACTGGTAGTTATGTACCTGAGGCAATTGTCTCTGAGACTGACAGATGTACTATCTCAGGTACTATCCTTCAAGAATTTACTTGAGGCTTCCAAGGTGGGCCTGGAAAGCTAGAAGAGGAAGATTGGAAAGGGTAGAGAACTGCAAGGTCCTGCCTTCTGGGGAACAGAGGCTCATCTGTGAGCTTTCATTTGAGCTTTGGGTGACCCCAAAGATGAAAAATGTCTCTCTTCTGACCTGGCAATTAATTAGTGATTTCAGTTTTTGTCAGTAGTTTTCTTTATTTTTTTTGTGACAACAAAAGCTGGATTCCATTGTCATCATCTCTCAAATTTGCTCTGTGCTGCAATATAGCTGTTTGGTAGAGAATGGACAAGAACCACTGTCCTTATGATATGGCTTGATTTTTTTCCTTCCATCTAATAGTCTCTAGTATTTTGTTGTTGTTAGTAGCAACAGGAAAACTGTTTTGTCCTTTGAGAAATAAATCATGGCAGGAAGCAAGATTGGAATGAATTCCTAGATATCAGAGCATGTGCTTTTCCTGTTCTCCCAATCATTCTTTGATCTTTGTAACCTAAACAGAACATAGATGGGAAGAAGCTAAATTTTGATCGTTCTTCCTCAGTGTGGTTGATAGAATTGTTTTCAGTTAAACACTCAAAGATGGTGGTGGTCCTGTTTCCTACACTTTGTGTTTCCTAGTCTTGGGTATGACACACATTCTTGTTTCTTGTTTTACATTACATTTGACTGAATGGGCCAAGTTTTATTCAATTGTAAACCTGTCAATATTCTAGATGATACATTGTGACTGCCCTGGCTTGATTATGTACTGTTCTGATGGCCTTAGTATTTCACAAAATTTGGTGAGCTTGAATATAAAAAAAATAATTTGAAACAGTTTTCTCTTCTTAATATGTGTCATCATAAAATAAATTTCAGTAGTAGTGGTACTTTGAAAGTAAATTTGCCTATGCATAAATAGATTGGAAAGCCTATAATATTTTTCTTCAAAGCAAGTTTTGGCTGTCAAGCAGGAAAATTTTGTAGATACTATATAGCTGCACAGTAAAAAGGTGCCATGCTCACTGTGTGTTAAGAGGCAGAGAAATGAATGACTGTATATAATTGAAGGTGTTAGTGAGGAAAATTAAATTTCTTTTAACAGCTGACTCTGTATTTTCTGCTTCTGGTTTTACATGTGTGACATCTGCATCAGTGTGCAACTTTCTACCAGTAGTGCTTGTTGGGCTGCACGTATTCTCTGGATACTTTCCTGCTGTCTCCAGAGACCCGGATGGGCAAGATCCTGGGCAACCTGCTCTAGTTGATCTTGCTTGGATCAGGGTGTTGGACTAGATGATCTCCGGATCTTCCAATCTCAGTCATCCACTGATGCTATGAATTCTTGCTGCTAAGTAGTCAGTGATGGAATCATAAATGACATCTGTGTATGTGTGTATTGTTTTTCTTGTTTTTAATGTAAATGTTGTAGAAATCTAAGAATAGTTTTAGCATTCATTTTAATTTAAGTAGCTCCTGGCCCAGATTTACTGAGTGCTGAGCACAAAGTTGAGTGACTACTTGGAGACTTGTACTGATATTCCGCTTTAAGCCAATGCTCTTGCTGTTGGATACAGTGTAAACAAAGCAAATGTCTGCTTTAAGACCATGGGCAAAAAACATGTGTTTCATGCTTTTTCTGCCAGTTCTGGATCCAGGATTTCCAGATCCTCCTCTGGAAGAAAGCTCAGTTATTAAATGGCCTTCTTAATTAATGTTCTGTGGGAAGCTACAAGATTTCTCTTGTTTTCAGTTGTTTTACAGAAATCTCTCTGAAATCTTTGTCTGGTTACTATATAGAGTAATTGACCCTTTTGGGATCCTTCTTGCTGCATACCACTCCTAGATAAAATTCCTTAGGTCTTTTTTTTAAATTTGGGCATAATGTTATTTCAAAATGTTACAGGATGTTTGAGGGAAAAATCATCATAAAATACTGCAGTTGTAAACTGCAACCATTCAGGTACTTTAAGCCTTCAGTTTTACCTTTAGAGAGACTAAGAGTTTTAGGGATTGAGTAGGGGTAGTTTCTTTTCTCAGTCCCAAGCTAGTTTCCCTCTGGGAAGGCTTGAAGCGCCAGAAGGGAGTTTACAAAGCAAATCTCAACTTCCTGGAATTCCACACATCAATGTACGGTCCCTTTGGGATCCTGGAAGTCTCATACTTGTCCCCTTTACCTCTTGTCCCTTTCTTACCCTGATTTTTTTTTTTTTTTTTTTTAAATAGTCATGGGTTAAGACTTCAGCTTTTCTTTTTTTTTTCTTTCTGGACTCCAGGACAGAGCAGTTGAAGCAGCATCATCTTCTATTCTTGCAACTCCATGCTTCATCTAATTAATCTCATCTCATGCATTGTCTTCATTTGAGACTAATGATAACCATGATCCTTAGACTTCAATGCATTTGGACAGTTGTGCTTTTTAAGAGTCTAAAATAAGTTACCTGAAATATTTAAGATTTTGGTGAAGAATGAGTTAAATGATACAACATGTGATATAACATGCTTCTAGATTTATCTGCTTGCTTATAAATAAAAATTAAACTTTGTTTGGCCAGTCAGATTCTGTAGGTATTCTGCTCTGTATTTCCTGTTCCTAAATACATTCTATTCAAATTCAGATCCCCAGGGCCTGAGTTCAAGTTTGAGCCTCTTTGCCTAAATCATTGTGGTATGAGATTTTATCCTAATTATGTACTTTTTTTCTTGCAGCTGTGTAATTCAGAGGACAGGGAAAGAAAATACTAAAACTATTTGTATTAATCTATGCCATTTGGCATATAGGGAAGGAAGAGTGTTTTTCTCCTATTCTTTCTTGCTCTTGAGCTGTTGAGGGAGGCTCTGTAAAAAACATGTAACTATTGTTGTTAGTACAGGATCATGTGTATTCTTGCCAGTGTACCACAGCAGCATGATATGGATGTTTAATTGCAGAGGAACATCTGGTGCATGGAGACTTGATAACAGGAGCAGGGTTGTTGATAGTTGTTGCCATAGTTGTGATAGCAGTTGCTATCCAAGAGGTGTGTTTGTTATACCTTCCAAGTGTCTCCTTCTGAAAAAAGTAATTATTAGACCCTTAAAAAATTACCTTTTCTGCATTAATACTAGGAACACTTGAGAAACCACATATATAGTAGTCATGATCTAGACAAACTTCAGTGTTTTGCTTTGGTTTTTATCCGAGGTTTTTCCTGTTAACCACCACAGGAAAAGTAATACTTTACTGAAGAAATTATTTGATAATAACAACAGAAAAACAAGTAGCAAGCAGGTTCCTTAGTTCTACTGAGATCATGTCATCATTCACTATGAACATATCTTGTTGTACTCTGGAATTGAATAAACTTTTAAAGTGACTTCTTCGAGTGAATTCTGAAGGCAAGAGAGACCTCCTAATCTGTATTCAGCTATGCCTTTTTTTTTTTTTTTTTTTTTTTTTTTTTTTTTTTTTTTTTTCTTTTGTCATTTTTTCCTTTTTTTTTTGCTGTTTTTTTTTTTTTTTTTTTTTTTTTTTTTTTTTAGCTGCATGCAATGTTGCCGTTCTATTCTTTCTCTCTCCTTCTCCCTAACCTTTATTCCTCTTACCCAGCCTGCTAACAACCTCTGGGTTCTTTAACAAGTGCCTGGAGATGGTGGTAGCATTCATCAGAAGGATGACTGTTTTGCATCTTAGCATGTGCTTTAGTGGATGGTTCAAGACAGACCATGGTTTTAACCTAGGTAAGTATTCATATTATAAGTAATCTTCATCATTCTTGACCAAGGATAAATGAAGAGTAATCGTCTATTTTAATTCTGGTTTTCTGTGAATAACTGCTTCAATTCCTGTGGTGAAGAATTTTCTTCAAAAAACACATATTAAAAATAAAGTAGGAAAGCAGCTTTCATCATGATATTTTGGAGACTGTTTTACAAAGACACATCAGTGTGTTTTTCCCTACCCCCTATTTATGCCAACCTGTATTCTTATTTTGAAGATGATTAATATTGATCCATATTGCAAAGAGGGATAGCCATGTCTACACAAGGCTCTTCTCATTCCATTTTGTACAAATGTCTAAGCTTTCTCTAAGCCAAAAGAAAGCAGTTTACATGAAGTGTAGGTGGTTTTTCATTTTGCTTTGACTGCAAGGAGAAATGGGCCTTTCACCTAAAGCATCCTTGAGTTTGTCTTGGAGTCCAAGGTGCTCAGAGCTGTCTTTGATTATAGGCAGAGGACATCCTGTTAGTCGGGTGGATTGTTTCAGTGATACTGTGATGTTGCAGAAACCAATGGACAAGTTAGGCTGTTCTTCTCCAAAATGGTTCTGAATGCAGTTGAGATATAAGTCATCAAATAACCCCTAAATCTGCCAAGTGATTTTTGTTGATGAATTCTTCAGCAGAGAAGTAAATGAATAAGAGGGAGTCTTTCCTTTAATCAAGAATTTTATACCGAAACATAACTGTGTCAATTTTCTAAAAGTGGGATACTGGTTTTCATGGTATTGAAACTGTTGAAGAGGTTTTCTTCTGAAACATCTATTTTGACTGGCTGAAGGAACACTAAACTTCAAGGTATCAACTTTACACAGTTTGATTCTGTCTCTATAAAGTGTCTCATAGAAGAATATCATCTAGATCACTCATACTGTGCTGAAAGTAAAAGAAAAGCAATTTCTTCTCAAGCTGTTCTTGTATTATTTCAAGATGTCTTAAGGGATAGCTATAACTAATGAAAAATTCTGCTACAGCTATGGCTTCATAAATGGTTTCTTTCAGAAATGTCCATGTAATTGGAATTTTGTTACAAGCACCACTGAATGTTGTTCTTATTGGCACAGAATGGTTGACATGCATAAAGCCAATGCTTTGTTAATAAAGTACTCGCTCAATAATAATTTGATTTAAAAGCTTCTTGCCAATATCTGGCCCTGACTGACTGACTTAGCAGATGAGTGACTCAGTAAATAAGAAAATTCTGCTTTGCAGTGGCTTTTATGGTTGGCAGTCTGTGACCTGTTGTTTTCAAGTGCTAGTCATCAGCAGCTGCACCAGTGCAGCACTTCTTTGATGAAAGCCAGTCTGACAGTAACTCT
>VWZU01001778.1:269935-316948 GCA_013397095.1 Sterrhoptilus dennistouni
CTCTCTCTCTCTCATGGTGCTCTGTCTCATGATCTGCAGCAGTGTACAGGGAAAGGGGGGGCTGTGCTCTGTGTATGAATGACTTAGAAGAGCAGCTTTTGTTTTGCTGCTGGGGTCAGATCTGTGTGTACATTGCAACTGTTGTTTTCTCCTCTCCCATCTTTTCTTTGAAGGAAAGCATGGCCAATATATGTCTCTGCACTGTGGCTGTGTCTAGCTGCTGTGTGGATCATTAACTTCTCTGGCTTGCATCAAGGATGGGAACAAAATAGCTGGGCCCTATAGGCTGCTTTGATTCTCCTCTTAAGGTGCCTGGATAGTTTCAGAGTATGTGCCAGCTTGAACTTAAGGTTTTTTTTTTTGCTTGTGTCCTGTCTTTAGAAACATCAAATTTCTGAAGTTTTCTAGTCATTATCAGAGAGGTGAAACTTATCTTATGGTGAAGGGGGGAGGGTGAGAGAGGGAAGGGAGAGAGAGGATAAATTAAATTTATCAGAGTTGGCTTCTTATTTCTCTCCTCTTCCTTTCCCCAGTGTGAGAAATTCTGCTGTGTATAAGAGAGGAATAATCTTACAAACGTTCTGTAGCATACTACATCTGAGTCTATCCCTGTCTTGTTTTATTGTGACCCCACAAATAGGTGAGAATTGGGTACTCTAAAGCTAGTCTTCCTCTTTCTGTGGTGCAGCTGATATGGCTACACTTTGCTCTTGCATGTGCCATTGCTGTTGTTTGCTTACTTTTCCCCATTAGTAATAGAAATTATTTCAGCACTTTGTTTTACAAATCCTCATGCCTCAAGGTATGTGTTTTCATACCTAGCAGTGAGAGATGTATTTTCTTTTTACTTGGTGTCTGAGCTGTTCTTTGGCTCATGTGTTGTAAGAATCCAGACTAGCTGTTTCACATGCTTCCTTGACAATTTTGCAATTTATATAAACAAAACATATCTGGCAGCTGGTGCTGTTATATAGCTGTTCTTACCTCTACAGTACAGTCGTTCTTACCTCTTTCTCCATGGAGATAGATCTACTGTATTTAACTTAAAGAAAGAAATGCTTGTTACAAGAGTGTGGACCAGAACAATTTTTAGAGACACTTCTGAAGTTCCACCATTTGAAGTGTTAAAGAATGTCAATTATAGATCTCACTCTTTTCATTGTAAACAGCCTTAGTGGTATTTCAGCTCCTGAACCAAAGCACTTGTTTTAGAGTGTCATTTAGAATCCTTGCTATGCTTGACAATCTTGTTTCCTCAACTTTCTTTGGAAATGGAGCTTGCTCAGTGAAACATTAAGCTGAATAAAAGGAAAGAAATTTTATTTGTTAAATGAAATGCTTTGGTTTTGATGAGTACAGATCAGAGAGAAAGTATCAACTTGCAAATGCCTTGAAACATAAAATAACCAGTTTGACATATTTTCACCCTTTTTTAAAGTTGCCACTTAGCTTTAAAAATACAGTTAACAAAATTAATCATAATTGTTCTACTCTCAAGTGGGACTTTACCATGCTGATCTAAAGCATTATTTTCAAGGTCCACTCCTGTTAGTTAACCCCTTTTAAAAGAGGCTCATAAACAAAAATTGTTTACTCAGAACAGACTCTGGAGTATTCTGAATATTATGAGTAAAATATCTGTCCTGAAAGGACCCCCCCAGTGGCCAAGTCTTTGAAAGGCAATTAACTGCATACAGTGAACTGAAGTTCAGTTTTGTAAGTTTGGAGCAGGTCTCTGATCTCTTAGAGCCTTTCATCAGCCCATATTAAACCCCTTGAACCAAACTAACCTGTCTTCAATTAGTGTATAAAATCAGGTGTCTTTTCTGTGCATGCATTTTAAACTTATTGATTTCTGGAGATTTCTGGAATAATTGCAGAAAGTGCAGTCCTCCAGAATGTTATGCTAAAGCTATCTTTGAGCAGGGTAATGTTGGTCATAATATTTGATTTTACAATTTGTTTGTAGTAATACTATGGCTATGGTAATGAAATGTGAGATTTGGAATAACTCTGTTACAAAGGAGATTTGGGCTGAAATACCATGTTTAGATTTGGTCACTTTAATTTCTTGTTTAGTTTGCAGCTTGAAGCTGAAGCTGTACAGCCTGTTGATTTTTATCAATTATGCTGTGGTTTCTGTTCGAAGGAAAAGAAAGAATAGGCAGAAAACAGACTGCAACAAAATAGATACTGTGTGTCTTTAAAAATAAAAAAAAATTGTAGCATATTGGGTTTTTTGGAAAGTTTACTTATTGCATTTAAAATTGTCTGCACCATTTGTGCTTTTTAGTATATGTATCAGAGCTTGTATAAACTGTGTTGATACTGATGGAAATAACCCGATTTGATGGAAAGGTCTCATGAAATGAAGTGTTATGCTCTACTGTGTTGTGCAAAGGAGAATTTAAGCCTCTGATAGCCTGGTGGGTTGTGTCAGAGTGTGAAAGAGCTCGCCAAGGCCATTGCACAGACACTTATTTTTTTGAAGGGTCTTGTGATGGAGGGTGATTCTTGGTGACTGGAAGAAAGTACATATGGCCATTTGCAAGGAGGGTCCAAGGACTGGAGGTTGATCAGGCTAACCTTAGGCCCTGAGAAGATTAGGAAGCATGTCCTGGTAGCATAAGGAGATGATTAGGATCAGTTGACTTGGGTTTATCAAGGACAAACCAACCAGAGAGCTTTTGATGAGAAGTGACTGACTGTATGGATGGAGACAGTGGTCTTATGCTGACAACATCTACTGCCCTCTTCTCTGCTTTTTGCTGTACTCTGATATAATCTGTTATCCTTGTTTGTTTTCTAAACACAGAGAAGACTGTAAGCCATATTAAGTCACAGATGCGCTCACACCTCACAGGCTCGCTTGTTTCCTGCTGCAGCCAACAATGGGTTTCTCGCGCATTACCAAAACATTTCTTATTTACAGTAGAACCTTCTCATTTTCAAGTTCTGTTCAGACATTGTTTGCAAGACATGAGTTGGTCTTTTCGAGTCCCAGAAGGGTGATGATTTTTACAGCACTCTGACTAGAGGAAAATCTCAACACATTTCAGTAAGAGAAGTTTAGTGGTCCTGGCTAAGGGTGAGCTAGAGCATTACCAGTTTTTTGAATTTTGGAAAATTGTGCTGAGTGCAGCTTTGCTGGGCAGCCTGGTATTATGTTGTACCTTCAGGTCTGAGAAGTGGTGGTAAGCCATAAG
Organism: Sterrhoptilus dennistouni; assembly: GCA_013397095.1. NCBI lineage: Eukaryota > Metazoa > Chordata > Aves > Passeriformes > Zosteropidae > Sterrhoptilus > Sterrhoptilus dennistouni. The sequence goes on from VWZU01001778.1 coordinate 273,142, forward strand.
AAATGGGGAGAGGGTTGAGAAATGGGCTGTCATACTGAAGACTTGGGATGGCTGGAGCCCTAAAAAGGTCTGAGGGAGATTTACAGAGAAAATATGGATGATGATCACAGATGTAATAAGAGACATGTAACTTCAAATAAATAAATTAATCTAATACCAGTATTCATATTTGAAACCAATTTTTTTGGTGAAGTGAGTATCAGAAATGTATCTTGTCCTGTTCAGAGAGCTGTATAAAGCTTTGGAATCAAGTGCTGCTTTTTGAGGAGGAAGTGGCGGATACTGACTTGAGGTTAATGATTTAACTGTTTTTATCTTAGAACACGGGAGACTTGATTCTACAATGAATCAGGCAGTGAAAAGAGAAATTGAAAAGTAAAACAGTGTATCACATGACATGTGATAAACCTGAATACTTAATGCTTTGGTTAGTTTGTGTTTAAAATTCAGACAATGTTAGTGAAATAAAATTATTTCTAATGCTTCCTGTGTTTGTTATTTTTACAGATGACATGGCAGAGCTTCTTCTTGGGGAGTCCAAACTAGAACAATTTTTGAAGGAAAATACTCTTAAACACAGTAATAGTCCCCGGGGCCCCCAGCCGAAGCTGACTGAGGTCAGGAAACATCTCACAGCAGCACTTGATAGAGGAAATCTCAAGGTATGTAAGTCGGCCTGAGCAAGAAGTAGAAACCTTGAAATTGACTGAAGTATTGAGGAAAGGTTCCTGAAATTATATTTGCAAGTTCTGAAAGTGAGATTAATACAAGAGAGCATTTTCTGTCAGAACCTTCTAATTTTCATAACCATTCTGGTCCTTCTTTTACTTAACAATAATTGTAGCTACTACATCAGCTTACCTCTTCTGTACTCAACATCCATCTTTTCAGAGATCAAAAGAAGCTTATTTTATAGTCATCTGTAACATTTTGTTTTCAATGGCTTCTGGGAGTACTAATTTCTCTTTCTTTTCTCTCTTCATTCCTCCCATTAGTTCTTTTTTTCAAGACATTTATTCTGCCCTGATACTTTGAAATGGTGTGAATTAAATATGTAGGCTGTGGAACATGTATCATTAAGTTTTGATGCTATGTTATTTTCAACTGTGCTTGTGGTGTTAGAAAAAGAAGTCATTGGAGGAGTTGTAATAATAGGCTGCCTTTAAATAGTTTTATCACCTGGCAAAGCTGGTTTCCAACAGAGAGGTATTTCTGGTATACGTGTAAATAAGCATGTTAATATCTAAAATGACTGGTATATCTAAAATGACTTTTCAGTGGCTCGCTGGAATGAGATTTAGTGAATTTCCCCTACTTCAAGGTTCTCAACTATCACAAAAGACAGGCTTTTGTTCATTTGTTGAGCTGTTAGAAGAAATATTCTGGGGGTGACAGAAAACATACCTAATAATTATCAGAAAGTATTAGGTGTGTTTTCTCAGGGAAAACCCTTTCTTATTTCTCTTCCTTCTAGCCAGAATTCCTACAAGAAGCTAACCTAATAATGGCCAAATTGAACTATGTGGAAGGCCATTACAAAGAAGCTCTGAACACATATGCCAGAGTCGGTGTTGATGACTTGCAGCTGATTGCAGTGCCCCCGTACCGGCTACGGATGATTGCCGAAGCGTATGCTACAAAAGGTAACATTGCTCTTTCCAGTATCAGAATGTGGAAATAGTTTTTTAAAAGTTAATTTATATGCTGTCCAAAGATGAAGAATTTTTAGTTTGAATGTCATCTACACCCAGTAGTGGGGTGCCATATTTATAATAAAAATAAGAGGATGGTTTGGGTCCTTTAAAATATTCAGAGTTTGTGATGGGTTGACAAATCTTTTACCTCAATTAATATTCTAACCGTGCTGTCATCTGATCAAATTTTTTGAGTGCATGTATTTAAAAGTCCTTCCATATACAAAATTTGTGGCTAGTTACTGAAAGTATTATTGTTGTTGCTGAAAGTTAAGGGTTACAAAACGCAGTGCAGTTTTGTGGTGGCTGTGGGCAGAATGGAGGACTTTGATTCATAGTGATGCCTGTTACTGAATTTTAAAATGCTCAGCCTAAGCTGAGTTGCATAACATGATAACTGACTTAAAGCAATGCATCAGTTGTGCACTTTCATTTTTGAATTCTTCTAATATGAATATAGTTTTTTAAAAAAATTCAGAAAATGAAGGTAATTAAAAACCATTTTCTTCTTTACTACTCTAGTATAGTGAAAATTGTAATACTGGCCTTGTGTCTTAAGGTGGCAGTGCCACTTCAGTTTGGAAAACTCTGTAATAGACAGAGCTGGTCAGTGTATTGGGGAAAATGGCAGTTTGTGTGCCAGGGGTTTATTAGAATTTACTGGGTGAAGTGTTTGCTTGGTTCTGCTGTGTTTAAGCTTGGGTTTGGTTGCATATATACTTTCGTGATGGTAAGAGAAGTGTCAAAGGCAGCAAAAATTTTGTGAGAGGCTTCTGTAGCTTTGATTGACAATAGATCAAAGGTTATTTCTAACATTAGTCTTGGAAGAGAGTGGCTGTTTTCCACCAACACAGTCCTCCAGTAAACCTTAGACAAGCATGAATCATGTCCTGTGGAGATGTCAGGAAAATAAAGTAAATGGTAGCAGAGACAAAAGGATGGTTCATAAGTCTGGTCACTAGATTAAAGTGGGAAGTGGGAGTATAGAGGGAATTCTTGTATATGATGTAAATCTGCTCAGTTTTCTCAAACAGCATCTCTGTGGGCTTTAGAGCAGTGTCTGCTTTGGGTACACTTCCACTCAGGTTTTTGGATTTTGGCTGTTCCTTTCGTTTTGTTTTTTAAATCTATGAGGATGTCTGTTGAATTTGTCATATTCTTGCCATGGATTTGATCAATTTTAAGATCCTAAATTTGCTTTTATCTCCAAGGAATTTATTTGAATCTTTTCCCAGAATTCAACTCTCTGGCTCTGTTTTATTTGGCTTCATAATACAGTTGACACCATAGTGGCATAAATTTTGCACATGAAATTAGTAATACTAATTTTACTTAATTCAAACATAACGTATTAGAAAATACAAAAACAGATACCTTTTCTACTCTGGAATATTTTGTAGGTTCAGACAAAAAAAAAAGAGAATAGAAATGCAGCATATTTTCTGTCTAGGTGTGTGGGTTTTTTTTCCTTCTGAGTTCAAATTTTATTCTTAAAACATCAAAATCTGTCATATGAGGCCTGATTTGTCTTGATGGGACTTCATTACTTTTGTGAATTCTATTGGGTCACTGGCTACCAGTTTACCTGAGCAAACTGTTGGGGCTTTTTTGTTGTTTTGTTCATGTCCAGGAACATCTTTTTTTGCTGTTGTGTTTCCAGTTTGAATGAAATTTTAGGACAGTTTGGGTTGGAAGAGACCTAAAAGATCATCTCATTCCAAGTGCCCTGCCATGGGCAGGGACATCTTCCACTAGATCAGGTTGCTCAATGCCCCATCCAACCTGGCTGTGAACACTCCCAGGGATGTGGCATCCACAGCTTCTCTGGACAGCCTGTTTCAGTGCCTCACCTCCCTCACAGTAGACAATTTCTTCCGGATAGCTAATCTAAACCTGCCCCCTTTCCATTCAAAGCCTTTATTCCTTTTCTTATCCCTACATGCTCTTGTAAAATGACCCTCTCCTGCTTTTTTGCAGGCCCATTTAGGTACTGGAAGGTGATTTAAGGTCTGCCTTCTCTTCTCCAGGCTGAGCAACCCCAGCTCTCTCATAAGATTAAAAAAATTTAATTTCCTTTCTTCTCATGGTAAAGGATTGCAAGAATATAGTCTTCTGAGTGTTCTAGAATGAGGTGGTAATCACAGAGCAGTCTTAAATAAATATTCAAAGTCTGGACAGGTTTAGAGTAGTTGACAACTGAATAGAATATGTTTCTACCCAGTAGTGTACATTTAATTCTCACTCTCTTCCCTGTTTCTGGTTGATGTTTTTCTTTCTCCTTTTAAGAGTGGCTGTAAACTTTACAGTCTGAATTCAGTCTCTTCAGATGTGACTGAGGCTTGTAAGTATTACCCAACAAAATACAAGTTATTCTTACAGAGATTTTGTGCTTCATTGGGATTTTTATTTCTGCTTGTGTGTTCAGGGATAACTGGATTATACAAAGATAAAATTCTTCAGAGTATTTAGATTTTATTTCTTTGGCAGTCATAGCACCATGCTATTAAGCAGTGAGGGACTGTCTGTGCCTGTTTGTGAGCATTGGCCCAGCTGCACCATTTAATGCTGGACCATGTGGAGGCAGTGAAAGATACCTGCTGAAATTTCCCCATTTCAGTCCGGTTCCAGTGGATTTGCAGTCTTCTATACGGTTGTCTAGTGGTCAAATAGTGATGCTCTTACCTTTGAGAAAGGCAGAGGGGAGATAAGAAATGATAGTTTTTAATTGCCTTAATTTTTTTTTCTTCATTATTTAAGGTGGGGCTACTGCATGTGAGGTGGGTCACCTTTTCATTCTGTAAGCTCAGAGGTGACAGATTGAGAGGGATCATGAGTTGACGTGTTTCTTCTACAGTTGTTAGAGGGTACATATCTGAGCATGTTGCACTGTAACCATAGACAGTTCCACAGCTCACAACAAGCCCTTGGAAATGACCTGCTTTCCAGATGGCTCATCTTACTCCTGCACGTAGAACATAAAAAGTGTGTCTTTGTCCTTCACAGCAAAGGAAGGGTCGGTATGTGTGTATGGATGCAACAAACTACAAAATGGATTCAGCTTCAAGCTAGCTTTTGCTGGAGTTTTATCTACTGACAGCTAAAAAGAAGGGGAAGAGGAACAGCAGTAGTGACAGTGGTGGGGAGAAAAAATGGAATTGGAACAGGGAAGGGAAAACCAGAGAACTAAGCCATCTACTGCCTGTGGAAGTCCTCACATTTTTATTACATAAATGAGTTAAATGCTTATATATGTGTCTTTAAAAGAATGCTTTTAATTCTTTATGCTGCTTACAGCTTTAGTTGAGGACAGCATAGTTAGAAGACTATATACGTGAAGAGACATAATATGGAATGATAGTAAGTCAAGCCAAGGATTCAAAGACTCTCAAACCCAGCAAAGAAGATTAAATGATTTTTATTATTTGCTTGGAAATATCTAGTTAGTAATGCTGCTTCAGCTCTTCCCAAGAAAGTTTTCGGCTAGTTTTGTCAAAATGCAACATTGGAAGTTTTCAACAAAATCTTAAGAAAATCCTATCAACTTAACTTTTGAAACATTTTCTATTTCCATTACATGTGGCTTTTTGACAGCCTCTGGTGTGTGGGGAATGACAAGCTATCAGTGCCCAAGAAGTGCTGGAAAGTGGTTCCTTTCTGTTGCTCCTGCTAGGGAAAGTGTGCAGAATTGTTAGTGTGGTGATAAAGGCATGGCTGTATTTTATCAGATTGAATAGCTCATGGACAAGTTGTTTGGTTTTAATTTTTTCCTGGCTTCTAGCAATGAAAATAACTTCCAGTAGTGATGTCTTGTGCTTTATACCGGCTTGAAGAAGATGTAGGATGATCTGATGAAAACGTATCTGCTACTGTGTCCATTAAAACAACAGGGAGCAGACTTACTGTGTGAATGTATGAAAAAGCCTCAGAAACTTGGTTAGTATAATTCCAATATTTTCCTGCCTTTCTTCACACTTTTCCTCAAATTCACATATTAAAAACAGAATTGTAGAAGAAGGTGATTTTCTTTTATGCAGTTAACTTCATGGACTAGCATACCTTTTTGACCTTATGCTGATGTTTTGGTGTGTATGCCCATAGACCGCAGTTCTGATTACACCTAGTGTTTTCTTTAAGGAAGGAGCTAACTTTAATACTGTGCTTCTGACTAATGATTCTGTATGGGTATGTAGAAGGTGTTGTGTGGGATAGAGTGTTAATAAAATCATAGGTTTTGTATTAAATACATGATTTTTTTAAAATTCAAAGACTGACTTGAAGACGTGCAGTGGGGCTTTTTTAAAATAAAAACATAAATTGAGAAGATGGAGCTTTTCAAACCAATGGACCGCTTCATATTTGCAAAAACATGAGAATACTTATTCGGATCTGTTGGTTAGTTTTTTCCCCATCTGCTTGTAAATTCATTTGACACATAAGCAGAGGAAAAGCATCCAATAAAACAATTTTTCTGTAGCAAAATGCCTATGGTTGGACTTGCCAGCTTGTTTCAAGAGGGTGTGATGAGGGAGAGAAAAATAGACATAAAAGAATGACATTGCTGAGGAGATGGGCGGGTTTGCGTGACTGTTGTGGCAATGTGTTAGCCTGAGAACAGTTGTATGAAATTACTGGAGTCGGCTCCTTGAAGCTGTTGCCTGTTGGTCACAGGAGCATGTCATACCTTTAATATGAAATTTTAAGGAGCAGTACAGAAAAAAGCAGATTTTTTTTTCTTCTGCCATAAATATAACTTGGATATAAGTACCAGTTATTAGAGATGTCTCATGTAGATTGAGCAAAGCTGAAAAATGAGGCTGGGCAGGGGGAGGAAGGAAAGACAGTCTTGAGGTTGTGATGACAAGTCTAGGCTCAAAGTAAAACGTAGAGGTGTTTTGCATGTTTCTGGATGTATTAAATACTTGATGTTTAAGTACCCTCATAGGAAGGACTACTTTCTGATAGGTAGAGAAGATTTCCTTGTTCAAAAGGTTAAGTTTGTCTCTTTAGGGTCTATTTGCTTACTTTCTTCACTAGATCAGTTTAATTGGCAGTGCTCAGTTCTGAGATTGAGGAGGATCTTCTTAAACTCATGAAGGATTGAAATAAGGTAAGTTATGAATCCATGAAGAAGTAAAGGGAATGTATTTCTTTTTCTTTTCATGTTAAGCTTGTGTTACTAGCTCCAGCTTTTCCTACCTCCTTCTCTAAGACCAATCAGAAGAAAAAAATGTATGTGCTGTTGGTATACAGAAGCATATATTTATAATCCATTTTAATATTGGTTGAAGCTAATAATCCCCTAGGGTTGTGGCCTCTGGGAACAGAACAATTAAGTTTCTGCAAGTTTTCAGCTGTATATGAATGAGGTAATATACTGGAGAGCATGCATAGGCATTATTCAAATACTGTGCAGGTACTATCTCTTATGTTTCTAAGCAATTTTGTTTGCTTATGGAAGCAGAGATGAAGTGTGTGCACAGTGGGATATTGAGGTGTTATTTTGGTGAGGAGCACCTTGTCAGGAACTCTGAAATAGCAAGTATTTATTTAACTAGGAAATAAGCTTATTGAAACTCTAGGTAACATTATTCTGATACTGCTGCCTAAGTCAAAAGACATAATTGAAAAAACAAATTTATAATACTTGGCATAATGAATTAGTGATCCTTTCTAAAAATGCTTATAGAGGAACATAGCAATTTACAGGTCTGATATTTCTTAGTCTGCAACTTTATAAACTTGATTTTAGTAAAGAAAATGTGTATATAATTAACACAGTGTATAGATTCATAGGCTACCTCAGGTATCTGTCAAGATGACTGTGTTGCATTACAATAATGAATTCTTGTTAAGTGTGTGAGGGATGTTGTTTTATAAGTTAGATTGTGACATTACAGAATTTTAGCCTTATTGCTGCATCTCATTTTACATCTTTATTGCCTACATCTTTATTTGAATAACTGTGTTTACATTTAAATAATGTATGTTGAGAAAGGTGAGGCTGTCTTTACTGCTGCTGACCCATATTCAAATTTAATGTTGCATTTACCAAGTTAAATGATTGGCCATTAATTAGTTCTGTTTACAGAAACATGGCAGTACTCATTAGGTCCAGTGGCAGTGTCAGGTGTATGTGGATTGCTACTTTGCAGTTAGGAAAAGATGCTGCACTTTACTTTAATCATATGCAATTGTAATGGGATCTTGTGCGCTGCTAGCCTGTGTCAGCAGACACCAGGCAACTCTTCATGGAAGAATGCTAAATGAAAGCTGGTTCAGTAATTATGCTGGGGATCTCTAGACTCATTAGGCAATGGGACAAGAACACGGGTTCCCCCCCTTCTCCTGTCTTGCTGTGCAAGTGTTGCAGACTGTCAAGTGAGCATTTTGCAGACCAAGGTTAGGAGGCCTGTGCCATAGGGAGTTCAAATTTTCTCCATTAAAACTTTTCTTTCCCCAGACTACATTTATGACACCTGCCCTGCTGGGGCAGGGACTGGGAGGAACCCAGGCATTTGTCCTGCTTTCCTCAGTATTGCCTTTAGCTCTCTTATTTGAAAGCTAAACTCTGAATGGGAATACTATATTAATAAAATAGGATTCTTTAGGACTTGAGCAGTTTGGTGGTGTCTTATTCTTAGTTTCTCCCAAATGTTTAGAATTTCTTCAGAATCCTTCCTTTGGTAGAGAGAAGAGAGATTAAAAATGTTGGGCTCCAATTAAAAAGTAGTGAGTCTGGCCTTTTTTTCTCATGCCACAGGAAGAACAGGTATTATACTGGAGCTTAGTCTTTTTTCCGTGGAGGTGCTTGTAGGAGCAACCCTGATACTTTACAGCAGAACATTGTAAATTCCATAGTTAAATAATTTCCTTTCCCCTGAGCAAATAGCTTCCTTAATGCCCATTCCATATACTGATGTGCAGCATTTCTGCTTTGGGAGAGCATTCAACAGCGAGATGTTCACTCACTCCAGGATGTGCAACAATAACCAGTCCTTTTTCAGCTTGTATCTCTAGTTCGAACTTTTTCAGCCCTGCCACTAGATGCTGGCCGGTTAAAGGGCTGTACTGTAGCAAGAATTGGCTGGCACATGGTTATTAAGATACAAATGTGTGCCTGGAAAAGTATAGATCTCTTCTATTTAAAAGATATTGTAAAAATCTGTTTCTGAAGGAAATGCAAAGACTGGAATGCATTACATTAGAGGAAAAGTGTGACCAATTGTTTCACAACAGTTGTCTCAGATGATGTTAAAGGGAATTCTGAAATATTGTCATGGTTTTATTGACTGCTTGGAGTAATAAGTGTGTATTCAGTTCAGAAAAAAAAGCTGAGTATTTCTGGTTTATGTCTGGTTTTTCTCCATTTTTAACTGAGAAACTTCAAGACACTTAGAAGCATTAGCATAAATATGGAATTATAAAAGCTACAGTAATGGAATGATATTGCAGTTTGAGCATGCATGATGAAATGCTCTGTTCTGCCTGAAAAGTTGTGCTTATGTTACTCTGGGTTTATTCTAGGATGGAATTTAATTCTCTGTAAGTAGTCGTTGTTTAAAAGAGTGGGTAGCCAGGTGAGCTTCTCTTAAAAACTAATGTGCTAAGAGAAGGGGATATTGGTCTTTTTCCTTCTGCCTTTTCTGGAAAACATGTGTAGTCATAAAGTAGGAGACCTTGCATTCTGACAGTTGTTGGAGACTTTTTCCCTTGAGTTTTGGTATAATGGGATAGGCAGTACAAGGAACTTTAAAAATCAGATAAATTATTTTTGTTTCCTTAAGTTGTCTAAACTAATTGGCAATAGGCAATCCCTACAGTGTATCTGGAGTAACTGTAAAAGTAAAAGATAGTTAATTATGCATATATTTGCTTACTCTTTATTCTGTTTCTCTTTTCCTTTATAATAATTACTTTGCAAATATCAGTAGGGAGTTGAAGACAAAACCACCCCCATGCTTTGCTGTCTAAAAAAGTCTCTAAAAAATTCTCTGCAAGCAAGAAAAATCTTTGATTGAGGACTTAATTAGTCCTTCCCTTCAGAGAGATTAGCAGTGTATGTTCTAAGTTCAGAAATAAACTGTGGGTGTTTCTTGATAGCAATAACAATATGCTAAACATGAAGTTTCTTTAGAAGGCGGTGAAAGGGGGCTTTTTGTTAACAGCATTTGAACACTTACCATATCATATATCAACACTTTGCATATCATATAGGGAAGACAAAGTGCTGTATACTCAAACACATTTGGGTTTTATGTGTCTGTGTAAAGAAAACAGGAAGCAAATGCAGAAATCTTTATGTATTGATGCAACTCTCTCTTGAAAAAGCATGTTTATTGACTTAAGTATAAAGCAGTAGTTCACTGTTTTTTCTTTGTCCTTCAATTTGTATACTGGAAACAGTAGATGAATGATGGGGTCCATTATTATCTGTGGTCTCTAAAATTTAAACAGACAAGGGACTGGCTGGGATCATGGATAATCCTGAGATACACAACGCTATAACTATGATAGGCCTTACCCTTATGGTTTTGTTGGGGTTTTTTTGAATGATCTCAGTAGTGATCTGTGTGGTAAGAATACTTGGTTAAGATCTGAACTATGCTGTGGATTCTTTTTTGACCTTAGTGTAACTTTTGGTTTACTCTGTATGGTGAAATGGGAGTGTGGCTTAATTAGTTTTCCTGCAGAACTGAAGCCTGAGGTTTTTTTTGACATAACAGTGGGTGATGAACTACTTGTGTAGGGACTTCTTAAAAATAGTTTGTTACTTGCTCTTGCTGAGGCATTCTCTTTTTTGGGTAGTGGTCAGTTTCTGCAAATGTGATGGTAGGGCTGGCCTGGTCTTCTGTTTGTAAAAAATACTTGCGTAACCTTGGCCACTGATTTGAGACTATAGACACAAGAATGGCACTTATTCCAAGTGATAAAACTGTCTAGTGTTTGCTTTCTGAATATTTTACAAAATATGGGTAACTTTTTGAAAATTTAAGGAAAACCTTTGCAAGTTACCATATAATTTAAATATCACAAATATTCTTTTGTTGTCCAAATGCTGTTTGTTGCTCTTCTGCTCTTTTGACAAGTAATTTTAGTATTATCCTGCAAAACATGTAAACTTAATTAGTATGGACTCGTATTTGTTTCACTGCTTCTCACTTTCTTTTCCCTCAGGAGTCATCTTGCTTGATATCAGGACTAGATATGTGTAAGTGTCTTCCCAAATTGAAACAAAATAAGACCCAGTTTGTTGGAAGCTTTTTTCCAAAGGTGATTTTAACTGGAAGGGCTTAAACATAAAAGCCTTGAATATCAAAGTCAACTTGTGATACCGCTTGTCATGATACTCTTGAATGCAGAATAAAACAAAATAATCAAAAGTTAAATAAAGCAATAGCTATGGCCTTTACAACAAATGCAGTAACATTTTATAGCAATAACTTGTACTTTATTTCTAAATATCTCTAAGCCGTGTATAAACAGTTAAAGAAATGCCTACCCTTTTGGGGGAGAGCAGCGGATTCCTGCCTGCAGGTGTGGGAAGAATCACAAAGGGAAGAACTGACTTGTCTGATTCTATGACAAGTCTTCAGCAGATAATTTAGGGTGATATGTGTTTTTATAAACTTCATGTGTTTCTCTCTTCTATATGTTACCATGGGCTTGTTCTTGTTTTTGAGGGCCGAATATAATGATCCCTGGTTTTATTAACTTCTTATCATCTCTCACTATTCTTAGAAGGAAGTGGGCTGTATACTATGTAATTGTTATTGCTGTGTTGCTTTGTATATCTATTTAAAATTAAATAGTACTTCTATATATTTTAATACATTATTCATTAAATGTCATCTGTATTTAAGAAAAAAATTAAATGAGTAGTCTGGAGTGACTTGCTTTTATGAAATCATAATTATGAAAAGCATAATTTATTAAAGGTTTCTCCTCTAGTTGGTATGTTTTCATTTTGAATACAGCATTAAATTGAAAATTTTATTTGTGTCATCAAAATGAATACAGCATACAAACCATTCTTTTAAGTGATAATTTCAGAATAGATCTCCAAATAAATTTCCTTGTCCAAAGCATCGTATGCTTGAAATATATATATATTTTCCTGGGTTTAAAAAAACATACCAGAAAGAAAGGTGAATACTGGTTATATAGTAGTGTTTCTCTAAGAAGTAGTATTCTGTACTTCATGAAAGAACATTTGAAATTTATTATGTCCCTGCTGCATTACTTAAAATTTCTGGCTGAACACTGAGGTGTTTTCATATCATAACGAAAATTTTCAGCTAAAATAAGAAAATGTCCTTATAGTGGGTTTTTCAGATTTAAATATTATAGTTATGGCCATAAACTGTAAAAATAGAAAGTATAAATCTGAGTCAGATCTACAAATAATCAGTTGAGTAATATGCTTCATGTAGGAGGTGGTTACTCAGGGGCATTGGCTGTTCATGGTATGGGAGAGAAGAAAGGGGAGGAGTGATCCACACACAAATTACCTGGTGCTTTCAGTCATTTGATCTGTCTATTGCAGCATATTTATTGTGTTCTTTACTCAACTCTGAGTTTGAAGGTGTCCATGTAGGACACTGCACATTTTCTATTCAGTATCAACCTTACAATTAGATCTTTTCTGAGGGTCTCCTCAAACCTACTATAGTACGTGGAGACCTGACTTTTTTCTGTAGTTAGACCTTGCTACTTTGGGGTCTATGACTTATTGGGACTAAAAAATTTCTTGGATGCTTTTGATTTGATTGAAAAATTGAAAAAAAAAAAGCAAATTAGTTGGCTATTCTAGAGTATTAGTAAACATAGTTAACTTTTAGAGGTGTGCTAGGTGAAAACTGTGACATGTCAGAAACACCGTGTCTGTTGTACTCAGGTTTAGCGAGTTTGTAAGAGGCAGACAATTTGTATGTTTGCTGTGCTTGAGGAATGTGTAGTTTTTTTGAACAGTGTATTGGATGTTACTTTGTCTTTAGCAGAGGTCTTAGTACTGGATTCAGGATTTTGTGTTAACTGGATGTATTACAGCACATAAAGCTGTAAGATCTGTGTTGTTTGTACTGGTAAAAGGGTGGATTAGAGGATAAAGGTGGCCAACAAACTGTGATACAGACTTCAGGCATCCTCTCAAGCCAGAAATCTGGCTTGATTTTTTTATACATAAAAAATATTTTAGAGAGATTGAAACTTAATAGATGTTCTGAAATAACCTGGAGACAATAGATACTTCACAATTCGGAGTTTGTTGATTATGTAGCTGTGTCTTCTCAAGTTGTTTTTTGGTTTGTTTTTTTTTTTGTAATTGTGATGAAACATACTATACTGACCATACACTACTGATTCACAGAAATCCTTTGATAAACTGTTCTCCAAACTGGATTTTTACTACTTGGCATTCTACAGACATATGCCCAATATATAACTATGTGTTTTGTTGTTGTTTTTTGTTTTTGGTTTCTCCAGCAATGGATTCTCAAAATTTTAAATGATGAATAGAGAATATAGTAATTTAAATTGTGGATTATGTTAATGTAGGAGCAGTTGAAGGCGCTTTAGGACTAGCATTTACTGCTGACAATCTGGAAGAATTACCTGAAATAAATCTCTTAACATGTGGAAAGTGCTACCTCAAATGCAATTAATTATTCAAATAAATATAAGATGAAATAGTTGGCTTGAAGGATATGAGCTGGTGATCTGTTGCAGATCATAAATGGAAGATAATTTTTTACTAATTAAGGGAAGGCACTAAAGTTCAGCTGATTTTTAATACTTTTTAAAAAGTATTCCTTATGAAAACCAAAAAGTCTTTAATCTCTGCTCAGTGCTGTTGAGGCCTCCAAGCGAAGCCATGTATCTCGTTTTGGCACAATGAGTCATGGCAGAGGTAACCAGTTGGAGAGTGTCCAGAGGAGATAAAAAATATTAGCTGACAAAGAAGTATGAGAAGAGAAATTGATGAGAATTGACATTTTTTATTGTGAGCATGTCTCTCTCTCTAGATGAATCAAAGAATATTTTAAGTTGGAAGGGACCCAGAAGGATCATGGAATCCAACTTGTACATGAATGGCCCCGGGGGATTGAACCCACGACCTTGGCATTATTGGCACCGTGCTCTAACTTGCAGTGCTTTGTGAAGAACAGAATAACCTCTCTGTGAAGATCAATCAAAGTAATTAATCTAGAGAGGGAGATTTAAGAACTAGGAAAAAATACTATTTGTGAGAATAGTTAAGCTCTAGGGTAATTTGCATAAGAAAGCCAGGGCATCCCTATTGTCAGAAGCTTTTAAGAACAGGTTAGACAAATGCCAGGGGTTGGTTGATTCCTCCATCATATAAATGGATTTATATTCTTGAGGACTTTCCCAGCACTTTTTAATTATCTTGAAAATAGCTGTACTAGACTTTTGTAGGAGTTAGTATTGATTAGTAAGAGTTGTTGCATTTTTACTTGAGACAAGTGAAGATATTTTTTTTTCTTTTTTTTTTTTTTTTTCTTCAAAGCACCACATAATTTATTTGTTGGGTAAGCCCTGAGCAGAAAAGGCTTACATGGCCTTGATGAGGTTGAACTACCTCTTCCAAATTTAAATACAAAAATTACACTTCGTAACACATTGTTTATTTTAAATGTATCTGTTTTTATTAATGCTTTTGTCTTGCAAAGTGACTAGGTTAATATTACTTAGTCTAGAGTGCCTTTCTTCACCGTACCTTGGTTTCTGTGGTCATTCTGGAAAAGTGAAGACATAGTAATGTAAAACTGGTATAGAAAGACAATCTATATTTTGTATGGTAGGTTGCCATAATGTCTTTAAAATCAAATTCACTTTAAAAATTGCTGCATTTGGATTTATAATTATTAAGGAGGTGTAATTTTTATTTATATATTTATTAGTGTCTGTTTCAAAGGACCATACCTTCATTTCCTTTGTTTCTTCTCCTGACTAAAGGGGTTTAACCTGGACTATGTTTTAGCTATTAATATTAGATGACATTGTTTTTTAATGCTTCATTTGAAATTTTTTTTGCCTCCCAAGGTCTCTGTCTTGAGAAGCTGCCAATGTCTTCCTCAGCGAGCAATCTCCATGTGGACCGTGAACAAGAAATCATTATGTGCTATGAGAAGGCTGGGGATATTGCTCTCCTGTACCTTCAGGACATAGAAAGGGTAACCTGGGGTGATTTTCTAAATTGAAGATTGATATAAATGCCTTTTCAAAAGTGATTTGTGTTACCCTCTATTTCTAGGAGTCATACACTATTGCTTTTTTTTTAGACTTCGAGGTACATTTGGGCAAAATGCAATACACTTGGGGCTCTGGTCTTTGGCTTGTGAATGCTGTTAGAGTGAAGTGAGCTGGCAATATCCATCTGACCCTCTTTTTCAGACCCATTGCTTGCAAGCCTCAGGCCTGTCACTTGACAGCTGTCTTTGAAGGAGTTATAAGACAGAGTTAGGGTCATGAAAAACAGAAGAAAGGGGAAAGTAAACCAATGAGATGAGGGAAAAAAGTAATTCACACTGTTTTTAAAATACATAGGGGTTTTTATTTTCTGAGGGGTTTTGCTGTTTTATTGTTTTCTTGTAGTGGCTGATAGACTATGTGCACGGAAAGCTGATTACATTTTGACAGCATTTTTAATGCTGATGTAATACAATTCTTTCTAAATATTTTTTTGGAAATCACTCTGGAGACAGCTTTTAATTTTCTTACTGCTCTCTGCAGCAGTCTTTTCCTAACAGGAAAGTTAGCTTTCCTAACTTAACCTGACAGGAGTTTTAGATTTTTGAATACCATCACCTCCTGCTACTGAATAAGGTTGCAAATATGCTTCTTCACATTGTTCTCTTTGATATACCATTCTTCACGAAATTTCTGAAAAAGTATTACAAATTTTTACTTAGCAGTATTTCTACTTGGTAAATAAATTATCTCTATGGGTATAGCCAAGAGCAAAAATGTTTATATTTAGGTGGCAATGGAGGTGAAGCTAGAAATGGTCTGCTAGCCACCACCTACAAATGACAAAGATTTCTCCAACATGAAATATTAACTTCCATGTAAAAATACAGAAACCTTGACTTTAAGTTGATTTTTTTCTAAATACATTTTTAAAATCTCTTTTCTTTTGTTCTCTTAGGTAATTAATGCCAACTTACAAAACAGAAGCCCTAAGCCAGGGCCCAGTGCACATGAACAAGAGCTTGGTTTTTTCCTGGAAACAGGACTTCAAAGAGCACATGTTTTATATTTCAAGAATGGGTAAGATTTGAATCTTCTTTTATTCTGTTTACTTTTTGTTTAGGTTTTGTATTTGTGATTTAACTGGGCATCATTTTTAGCATTTGTGGATTCTGTAATTGTGAGGTCTCATTAATAAAGTAGTAGCATTTTGATTAAAATAAGTAAGGCTGCCCATATTGTATTTATTTACATATTGGAGATTTGTTTAGTCAAAATATATTAAGCAGAAAGCATTTTGTAGTTTTGCTTATTAAATGTAAGAACTTAAAATACCTTAAACTTTAAGTATTTGAAATTTACTTTATTATGAAACACTGTTAAAAAGTGACATTGAAACTCTTGATTTTTATAATTTTGATTTTGTAATTTTTTTCCAAATCTCTTCAGTTATCACTTATTTTAACATTATGCTGCAGGATAAATGTGCATGAAGATCAACAGTATGTATACAAATATGCAAACTTTATTATACCTGCTCTGTAGACCCCTTTAGATTCTGCATGGGACTTACTTTATAATTTATTTTAAATAAGGCTTTGGTTAAAAGCCTAAAAATAAATTCAGTTACCACACAGAACAAGAAAAAGAATACAGCTCTCCACTTTTAAGAACTTCAAAACTCAGCACAAATGGGTTTTAAGTACATTTCTGACATTTGTTGAAACCATATAGTTTAAAAACTTGTTTCTGGGGCTTCTTATTTCATTAGGAAAATGTGATTTTATTGAAATACTGGAACTCTCCATAGGACAATTATTTTCTACCAAAAATGTTTCTTATTCTTTCAAATACATAAATCAGAGATGAAGGAAATTATGCAGTGTCTGTAAAGAGTTCGAGACTTCACTGAACTGAAGGTAGGGTAAAGGCTATCTGAGTTTTAAGCTGTTCAGGAATTTCAACATAGAAATGTTCACTACACTTTTGAAATCTCTTTCTTAAAGTATTGAAGTACTGGTGCAATAACATGATCTGAGAGTTACACTGTAGTTCTGTTTTCATAATTTAATTGCAGGAGGAATGGAATGTTCTGAGAGCTAATTTTTTTCATTTACCAGAGCTAAAAATAAGATCTCTGTTTTCATGTCTGTACAAAAAATAAATAAAATATAGTTACTGAAAAAATCCCATTGGCAGTCATGGTTATGGAATAAGTCATGGAATAAGCCAAGAATTCCACATTTTGGAGAATTTTGATTGTAGGTCAGGGATGGAAATGGTGCATTCAATCTGACATGTTTTGTGTAAAAGCAACCAGCAGTAGACATGCAGATTGCAATTAATGAAGAAAACAAAAACCAAAAAGAGTCATGCAGTGGATTTTTAAGGAATATCCACACAGGAGTTTTTTTCCTAGGCCGTATCAGCTGTTCTGGTGCGAGCTTTAAAAGGTGGTTTTATTCCGTGTGCATTTTAATTCTTTGCAGTGAAGTTGTTGGTGATCTTGTTAACTCCTACACAGGCGTCTATTTTATTTGCAGTCTTTAGAACAGTGATTACTTGCAGTTTATAAGCTAATTACACATTATATATAGAATGTTGAATTTCTTCTTTTAGTTCCATTGGCCAGTGGTACTTTTTTTGTGGTATGGTATGAAGCCAGGTGTTAGGAAAAATAGCTCTGTGACAATCAGTATTTTATATATTCCTGCTGTTACATCCTTTAGTTTCCTTCCTTAATTCAGAGTCAATCATGATTCTTTCAATATTTCCTAATATGGTCATTGTTACAGGCTGCTTATTATGTGGCTGCTTTTAGGGATTGCCTTTTTTTTTTTAAACTTCATTTTTAAACTTGGGTTTACCAGAACTGAAGAGAACTTCATATATATACTTTTACTAATAGGGATAAATTTATTTATAGCTGGATTTTTAATAAATCTCTTTTAAGTATGTGTTGTTTCATTTTTAATTGTGGCATCTCTCCTGATTTTAAGTTTATAGAAAGTAGATTTGAGATCTTTCAGGTAAGCTTTACAACATACTTCAAGTTTGAATGTAATCTAAAATAATTTTTTAGATTGTGTCAGTTTCAAACCAGAAAATAAGATAACTTTTATATGCGCTGGAAGACCATAATTTCAGCAGTAACATAGGGAATATTGCTGCCTACCCATAAAGTCTTAAAGGTTGATCTACTTCAAATTTCCCTTTCATCTGTTAACTGTACAGAGATTTTCTTTTAAGTTGAGTAATCAAGATTTTGTAGAGGATTAAGTGATTATTTTTCAGCTGTGCATTATCTTGTATAAAGTACTAGGAAGTGTTTGAAACTTAGTCTTTCTGCTAAGTGGTGGTATTTTGAAAATACATGGAAATGCAATTAGCTAAAATAAAAAGTTGAAGTGGAAATAGTCTGTACTAGGAAAGTGTTAGTTTAGTGCTATTAGGACACAAAACTGGACTGATGGTTTCTTCTGAGGCGTACAGAATTTTATTAAAAAAACAAACTACATACCCATTTTTCACTTGGCAGATGGAGAACATTTCAGCTTGGAAATGTGTAACAAAGAAGTTGAGGAAGTTGTTCTAAAACTTAGCATAGGGTTTGTGTGTATTAAAAAAAAATCTTATGTTTTTTAAATATATAAAAAATGCCTTCAGGCTGATTACATAGCTTGCATAGTAGTTGCTCTGTAATTTCATATTGAAGGAGTTCAAAGTCCTGGTGCTTTTCCAAGAAAAGCTGTGAGCAGAGGAACTTTGACATTGGTATTTAATGTAGCTATTTTCAAGTAGCATGCCCTGAGGAAGAAAGGACAGCTGTTTAGGTACCCAGTGTTTCTTCTGTCCTAGTATTTGCTTTGTTATGAGATTTACAAGTTATTTTTGTCTTGTTTATATCTTTTATTTTTGAGGTAACAATGTTCACAAATATATTGGAAATGTATGCTGTTGAAGCAAAATGCCATTCTGGTTGAAGTCTAAAATCAGGAGGCCAGACATTTCTAGCTTTCAGAGCTGTTTTGTTGGCTTCTCGTTTTTGTCACACCCCCTCCAAGGATATTTCTCTGGATCCAGACTGCAGTTTGGTCTAGTCTCCATCATGGTTCACATACTCAGTCAAAACCTGCGGATCCCAGAGATGATCTGTACTCCTCAGTACTCCTCACGGGGCCATTACCTGTGCTGGCACAGTCACAGTGGAGCAAGTCATTCCTAGTCTCCTCCAGCTAGCTGTTTCTTATAGACCGGCTTCTTCTCCAGAGAAAATTAGCCCTGAAAAAAAAGGAATTAAAAAAAAGAAATCAACCAACCAATTTTTCTCATTTTTTTCATATAAGTGAGATAATTGATTTATATTGACTTTAAATATTTGACAAACACAACAGAAGCCCTCCTTAGAGTATGGGACTTACCTATGTAGATTTTTTTTGATCTCTTTTTCTCTTTCCACTATGGCATATAACAGAAATAGCATAAGAATATTGCTGTCTTTCTTGTAAGAGAGGAACAATGGATGGGAGGCAGTCTGTAGGTGCTTCTGTTCCATGTGTATATCCATACAGTGCTCACAGCTAGGGATTTTACAGTGATGAACTCCAGGAGAGAAGAATTTATGTAAATGCTTGGCATAAATTCACATGAAGATCCCGTAAGGTCAGCTCTCCGCTGTATTAGAATATAGTGCTAGATACCCATCACTCTGCATCTCTTGAGATCCTGTTGCACATCCTACATCAGTCTCAAAACAATCTGGTGTCTAAGTATAGAATAGAAAGTAAGATGAAAACGTTGAAATCCTACAAAGTACCACATTTCTTATATACAAAATATCACTGCTGTATATTGGAAAGCAAACAAAATCACTTCTGTTGTAGTTTTCCACACAGCTTTGTTCTCTATATGCCTGCTTTCATGTTTGTTTGGTTAGGAAGCTGAGGCAAGAATATATTCAAGACAGGAACAAAAATAATTTCTCTGTGATTCCTAGCAAAAACAGGTCTTCAAAGGATACTTTATTGTCTGTCGTATTGGATGCTTTCCTCATCCTTATTTCCAGTACTGTTCTTACTTGTTAGTTTTCATTGGAAAAAACTTTGAGCATGAGAGGAAATTATTGCTCCCTCAGATATTCAAGATAAAATCACCCATTATGAATGCTTTCTCTTTCAAACCTTACTGTATGTTTATTGCTTAGAATTGTGTCTTTACTTCAAGAGGTTAAAATAAGATTTCATTTTGAAGTTACAGGTTGGAAACCTGGCAGGTGTGAAACAGGTGTTGCATGGAAGACTAAGGTGGATATAAAGATGAAGGAATCACCTTTATTCAGAATCTTATTAAATTTTGTAAAAACTAGTTATAGAAAAAAGAGTGAAAGAGTAATGTTAGTATCTGAGTTGATGTTCAAGACTGCTAGTCTTAGTAGTTTAGAAGTTATTAGTAGTTAGAATTCTCATTCCAGCTCACTTTTCCCAAGAAGGTACTTAGCATTTTTTAGCCCATGTACCATATGTCTTGCTGACAATGGCTGTTGATTGCATTTGCAAGCATCAGGTTGAAGGTTTTGGTTTTATGTTGAGTTGTGATGGCTGGCAAACAAAATGATCTTGGATCCTCAAATAGGGGAGTTAATATTTCATATACTTTCTCTGCTCCCCTCAAAAAGCTCATTTTAATGCCCTTGTTTTTTCACTGTACAGAGTTACTATTGTCATTTTCCCCAGACCTACACTCCTCCTACCCTCCTGGTGTGCATTTTCCTTGTTCGTCTTTTGCTTCAGGTGCTTCTTTGGTTCTTCTGTGGAGTTGTTTTGTTGTCAAAGAAATCATAGCTTTCTATCATTCTGATGAGAGGAACTGATTCACTGGAAGGTGTGATAATGGCTGGTGTGGCTGTCAGGAAAGAGATGGGGCTGTGCAATTGAGAGTAGGAAGAGTAGGAAGATACCAAGAAGGAAGGATGGTGGGGAAAGGGAGCAAACACTAAGAGATGAGAATGGGGAGGGTGAGATCTTCCTCTTCAGGTTGTGAACCATTTGGTGGACCTACTAGCAGTGGAACTGCAGTCTAGGCAGCAAGTGTTTCATTTTGAATGCATGAATGCCAGAATTGCTGCTTGATTAGGCTCTTTCAAGTACTTAGGCTTGTGTAGCTGTAATGGCATGCTGGAGTTGTTTTATTTATAAGCCCAAACATCTGTTAAGAACTTTCAAGCATCAAGCAAACATGTTGCAATTTGTTTCTGTAGCAAATTTGAGATACCTGGGATTTTTCTTTCTACATGAGGCAACAATGGGTAAAATAAAAACTATGCCATGATAATTTTTTTAAGTAGACTTAAAAAGAAAAAGAAAAAAAGAGTAGTTTAGATTCTGGCAGCAAATTAGGGATTTCCTGTGTTTTATTCAGAAAATAATGAACTGTGTTAATTAATGTTTTGTGAAAATTATAATGTTGTGTGTGTACTGAAAATCTAAGTATGAAAGGAAGAGAGGAAGCTATGTTGCCTCTCATAGATAAATATCCAAATGCTTACGTGGATGTTTTTCTAATTGCAAATTAAGTTATATTTCTCCACCCTCTTAAACCTGATGGAAAACAGACACAGACATTAGTCACAATCATCCAAAGCACCATTCATTCTGCAGAGTAGGTAGTCTAGTGCTTTTGGTCAGGCCTTCAATAAAGTTATGGAAGCGAGCCATAGGATTGCAGTCCTTTTAATTTTTTTTTTAAATTTCATCTTTGTAGGACTATATATATAAAGCAGTATAGTAAATAGCATACCTTGGTATAAGGATATTCTGTTACTGCTAAGAATTAATCTCTTGATGTGTCACATTTCTTGCTTTTTGCTTATGTAGTAACTTCTTTTAATGTGAATTTTTTTCTGGCCTTAATACTGTGTAAATGACTCTTAATTGACTAAAGGTAATTAAAGTGTCTAGATTTTAAAGTTACATTTTTTTTTGTAAGCATGTCAGTTATACTGAAGTTACTGAAATGTCACTGTTCTGATTGGCATGCATATTAAGAGTTTCACTTGCCCTTCCTCCTAACCTTTAAAATAATTCCTTTCTTTCCTTTCATATTTGAATTTTTGAGAGGAAAAAAACAGAATTCAAAACTTGCTGTGTACCTATGAGTTTACAAACATTGCATTTCTTTTTCTGTTTATAAATATAGACAGGAAGAGAGAGAAAGCACAAGAGAAAGTGGAAGTGAACTCCATTCCAAAGACAACTTCTGTTTCATTACTTTGGTCAAGCCTTGTAGATTTCATTGTTATTGGTTTCTCTCCTTTTAAAAGATTTGTATTTTTTAAATGTGATATAGTAAGTCTCAGCAATGAAGTAATAGGGTAGTATATGTAGCTCAGCCTATTCATCAGTGTGGTTCTGGATGTGCTCTTCTCTCTAATGGGAGAAGTACTGACAATTTAACCACCAAATTGCAGATCAGGTGAGGTTTGGTGTAGCTCAGTATGCAAAAATTTATTCTAAATAAATTTTTAATCATTAAAAGGCAGTGGTAGATTAAATATTTGGGGTTTTTGATTGAGAAGCATAAAGGAAATGTCTGACAAACAAAGCCCATCTCACTAATGGAGAAGATATTACCAAAAGATGCTGTAAATATGGAGTAAATTAATCTTACCAACCTTTCCAAGGTTAATTTTAAAACATTCCTTTTATAGTCTGTTTTGAGTATGTCATGATTAGATCTCACTAATTTTGTTATAAGGAATAGTGTTTGAGGCTTTCATCCTAATATTCAAACATAGACTGCTTCTTGTTGAGCAGTTTCTTTCATTCTTTTTCTGCTTTTTGAGTGTGTTTAAAACTACAAAAATAGGAAGTATTGGTGGAGATGAGGTTTATCTGGACCAGTAATGCCAAAGCACTGTGTTGTCTGATGCCAAACATGCTTTTTGAAACCAAGAGACTTCCTGATGATGATGGTGACAAATATGTTTCTGCCTAAAGTTTGCTACTGCTGGCCTTCATGCCAGTACAGGTTTTCAGATCCTGTCTTGAAACCTTATCCTTAGTGCCCCTTAATTTTCTTCCTGCGCTTTGCTTCTATTGTATCTACAGTTATTAATTTCTGTCTCTGTTAAGGAGTGAGCACCTTTGTATAGATGCACTTAAGATATTTGCATTATCCTAAACAGAAATACTGTCTGAAATTTTTTAAGGAGCCTAAAAGTTGTTCTCGTATTAGAATAATTAATTAGGTTCCAACATGAATAGTTGGGGTTTAGGGTGCAAATATTTAGACACAGGGATGCAAACAGACCCTAAGGGAATGTCTGTATAGACTTAGAGTAGATCTTGGTTCTCAGCCTAACTGGCAGATTGCTACTTTAAAAATGAGGAAGATGCAATTCAAAGGAGTTGATTTGAGCATATTCTGACAGGAGGCACTCATATAAACACACATGTATGTAACTATCAGTGTCCGTCTGTGGGTTGTCTTTGTCTTGTCTGAAATGACTGAAAACCTGTCAGTTCCAAGTGAGTGTTAATGTACCTTAAAATTCCTTGTCCTGTGGAAGGAAGGGATCTCAAAGTCCTTTACAGACACTGTGGGACATTGCTGTCTAAGATAATGTGCCCTTTTGCTCTGGCATTCAGTCAGCACAGCGAGAACTGCTGACATGGAAGCACACCGTAGGGAAAAGCAGGTAAAAGCTGTGTGTGTCCCAGGCTAGGAAGGAAAACCATGTGCCAGAATAGCCACCACTCTTCTCAGTGTTACAAATTGTTAACAAATACAGGAAATGTACTTTGCTAAAAGCAGTGTGGTGTGTAGATCTACCATATTATTAATGGTATTTTTTGCTTCATTTCTTGTCTCTAAAAGCATTTAACTCAATTTTAGGGTGATTTAGATTGTAGTTTTGAGGGTGATTTTTAGTAAATTACATGTAGAAGATGCTTGACAAATTTGTTTTGTATTTGTGTTGATGTGTGCAGTGGATCACTGTTAAATGCTTTATGAAGCAAAAGCTAATTCTGTATTTTAACTGCTTTTTTGCTTGTACAATCTTACTGCTTTTTCCATGATACAGTAGAACTTCTTTCACAAGTTTCAGTGCCTTGCAGATGGTTAAAAAAGTGTAATGGGTAACTTAAAGCAACCTGTCATTAAGTATTCAAGGGCTTGTGAAAGTTGCATGCGTTTTCATAAGGTGTTTCGTTGTTGTTCTTGTAATGCATCAAAAGACATAAACTTCATATGGAAAAAATGCCAAATCCTAAAATTTAATAAAGGTATTGTGATTTGAAGTTCTACTACATAGTATGTGTTTCATCTGCACTGGGAAAATTAAGTTTCAAGCTAACAAGTTCTTACTCATAACTCTTTTTCAACAGTTTTGCAAGGAGCATTTCAGTTTTTTTGACAAGTCTGGTTGGTTTTTGATTTTTTGGGTTTTTTTTTTTTAAATCTTGGTATAAGGACACATTTGTGACTTTGCAATACAGTCTTTAAGAGAGAACTCTATTCATGAGAAATACCCACTTAGACCAGAGGACTTAAAGCTGGGATTCCAGTGGACTGGTTTTGGCTCTCTAAAATATTTGAAATGTGGTATTACTGAATGATATGTATTTTGGCTTTCCAAAGGTGCTGAATGTATCCAGCTTCAAATGAGTTTGGAGGTTTTCTTGAAGTCTGGCCTAAGGACTTTCTGTCCTTCCTTAGTGTATGAAGTTGGTATAATAGTCATCAGTTGTTGAGGCTGCCTGTTTGAAATGTATAAATTAATATAATTTTTCACACAGTTGTTTCCGTGCAGGTGCTTGCACAAGATGAATTTTCTTTAGTATGTACTAGCTGGCCACTCTGTGGTCAAGCTCTGCTGTGGCACATGGGCTTTTTACAAACAAGTTTTATTTTTTATGTGCCTGGTGATTATTTCTTTTTAGCCAACTGGTGGCATTCTTTGGCATAACTTTCAGCTGTTCATACAGGTTTTGTTACTTGTAAATGCTACTTCTTTTAAAATGAGGTTTTATATAAAAGTATTTTAGAAGTTGAATTTGTGCTCATGGAAGATGATGTCCGTGCTAGTGAAAGATGTGGTAATGAAAGTTTCTGAAATATCCTGATAATCTTTTATTATGTAAAGCAGAACAGAGCTGAGCACTGTTATGTATTCTGAAGAGTAAAATAAATTAGTAGGTCTCTAGGTAAAGTGATAGGAGTTCCACAGTCCTATAGCAAGATCTCTTGCATCAAACACTAGTTTCAGATATTCTGCAACTGAATTAAAACAAAGTATCTGTATAAAAATGCGTGCTTTTTTTGAATTTGTACAGAGTTGTGGTTCAGAAGCCAGTATTTTAAACATATTTTTAAATAAAGACAGCAGACTAAGGAAGGCAATTTTAACATCTGATTTGTAGTGCAGTGCAATAGTGCTTTTACTTACAGAAAGCTTACACAATATGCGATATTTCTTGTCTCTTTTGGCTCTGTCTTAGGTAAATGCTACACAACTTGCACATAACATCGTACCTTAAGACAACATCTGAAGTAACAGCAATGATTTGACACAAAATACACTTTTGATCATATAATTTTATTTTGTAGCTAAACTTGAAATAGTTCTGAAGTGGTTGTTGTATCTGTTATGTTTACGTTGCAGAATTCAGTTGTTCAGGACAGCAAAAAGCTAACCTAGTCCTTCACCAGTTGAAAGATAAATTGTATTAATATAAAATAAAATATTCTCTACTGCTTTTCTGCACAATAAAACCTCCAAACTAACCAATAAACAGATGAGAAAAAGGTAAAGCTATAAGACCATTCAATATAATCTATTGTTTTAGAAAAAAGTTCATCTCTGTTAAAATTGTTAGTATGAATGATGCCTCTGAAGGTCTTGAATCTCTGCAAAAGCTGTTTAGGCAGCAGATGTGGAAGAAATATAGATGGAAAAACTTGGATTGCAGAAGTCGCATGAAAGCCAGTCAGAGTCAAGAACACTGATACCCCAGTCCTCTTCTGGCCACACAGTGGACCTTAATGTGTTTGTGCACTTTCCCTTCTGAAAAGGAGTTCCTGATTTTATGTTTTGTATTGCTTTCAGGGTTACAAGATTTACTTATTTTTAATCTCCTTGTTTTAAGGTGTCAAGAGGCAGCTAAAATGGAGGGTTTTTTTCAAAGTTTATACTTGAAGCCTTATGTAGTTGAAAACTAAAACTACTGTAGCAGTGAGAGCAACTTCATTTTGTCTTTTTTCTTTTTGAGGTGGTTGCTTCTAACTTTTTTCCTTACTTTCCCTTGAAGTATCTACTGATCATGAAAATGTTTCTTTCTGCAATAAACTGTCAGGAAATGTAGTTATAGTAATCAATGGTGAGGTTCCCAGATGTATATATATCTATGTATATATATGTCACAGAAAGCCAATGAGGCTATGAAAGGAAAATAAAAGGTAGCATGGATTTTTAACAACTTTCTCGAGTAATATTTTAAGGTGTTACTTCATCCAAGTTGGAATACTGTCAAATTCTATGTTTATATACAGGAACTTGACGAGAGGAGTTGGTAGATTTAGAGAGTTACTAAGAGCTATTGAAACAAGAACTACACAAAACCTGCGAATGGTAAGTTATATTAAACCACTTTCCTATTCTAGCATCTGAATTTCAGTAGGCAGGGAAAGCATAAATATAGTGGATGAGTTTAGAGACATAGTTGGATACACAGCATTTTGATAAGGACCTGTAACCCAGCACTTCATAAGGTTGCATTTCCTGGCTTAAATGAATGATTAAATTAAGGAATGCTTGGTACCCAGTCTCCCCCCTATTCATTTTCTTGTTTGTGGTTATAATTAGAACCTGCCTGATCTCTGATTGACCATACTTTCAACCTTGATTATAATTGCCCAATTTATGAGTCAATGTAGTTTCACGATTTTTAAGGTGATGGGTATAAGAACAGAGTGCGCAGTTTTTGTGTGGTTTCTATTAAGTTGAAGGCTATCAAGTTATAAAGCCTCTTAAAAGAAAACCATAAAAGCAAAATCATGAAGATTTGTTACTTATATTGTCAGAAGCTTTATTATCTTTTATATAATAAAAAGTAGAGGCTTATATCTTTTACTGTCGTGTAATTATTTTCAAAATATCCTAATCAGTTTCCTAATACTGAGCCTTTAAAACTTTCAAACTGGTAGAAAGGAAGGTAAGTGATTTCTTGATTCATTTAATAACTGATTTCTAGTAAATATATTAAAATTATTTAATAATAGACTTTCAATGGAGATGGATAATATTACAAATTTTAGTAAAAGAGATGTAGGGCTTCTTATGGTATAGGAGTTAAGGTGGAAGATGGAGATGGTATGGTGCTGTCTGTGACTTAAACATTACATATCTGTTTTTGGGAAATGTTACTGGGAAATGGCAATTCTGATGAAGATTTAGATTTGATAGAAAATCTTTGTGTTTTCATCATCATGATACGTAGTTGTGCAGGGTCTATGCATGTGTGTGAAACACTAATGATAGTTATGGATTATAGGATGACTTAAAAGCTTTAAATTAGTATTATTTATTTAAATAATATTTATGTAAGTATTTCTACAGTTAAAATATATGGTGACAATGGTGGTTGGTCAAAATAAAATTTTCATGCTGATTTTCAACCTTGTTTCATTCTTGCTGAGCTTTAACAGTAGGTCAGCAAGAGTTAAGAAGCTAACACCAGCACCTTCAGTAGTCAGAGTTGTCAGAAGCCCCGTTCCACCCACAGACCATAACTGTCTGTGGTGGGTTGATCTTGTCTGGCTTCTGGATGTTCACCCAGCTGCCCTCAAGCTTCCCTTCCTTAACACATGGGAGGAAATAAGCTAGAAATGGTCTGGGATAGGTCCGAGATAAAGGCAAGGAGTTTGCTTACCAGTTACTGTCACTGGTAAAGCAGGCTCTTCTTGGAGGAAATTAACTTATTATCACTTAAAAGAGAGTGGGATGGTGAGAAACAAAGAAACCGAAACACCTTCCTTCCACCCCATTTTCTCAGGCTCAACTTCAGTCTTTCATTTCTGACTCTTTTACCTCCTCTCCCTACCCTCCCATTCCCTGAGTGGTGCATGAGGAGTGGAGGGTCTTGGTGAGTTCCTCTCTGCTGCTCCTTACTGCTTACACTTTTCCCCTCCTCCAGCATGGGGTGCCTCCATTGGGCTGCAGATCCTTCAGGGAATATCATCCTGTTTTTCACCATGGTTCTCTTTGCAGGCTGCAGTTTGGACAACTGCTCCACTGTGGTCTCTCCCATGCACACAACTGCTCTAGGTCTGGAGAGACAGTAGAGGTTATTGAGCACTTAGGTTATTGGTTATCTTAGGAGCAGCAGCTGGGTTGTTTATGCTTCAGAAGTATCTGGATTGAACTGATAAAATTGAAACATTGTTTTTGCCATTATTTTTCTTTGTGTTTAGAGAATTGAACTGGATACTTTTACCTTTTAAACAGCATCATGCCTGGTTTTTTGGATGTTGTAGAATAAAAAAATATATTCTATATAAGTAGTCCTTGTTAGAAAAAAATCAAAGCATTTTTAAAGAGTTTGTATTCAGCATTTCTAGGGAAAATATTTATCTTTTCCTTTTACAGACAATAGCAAGACAACTTGCAGAAATTTTGTTACGAGGCATGTGTGAACAGAGTTACTGGAATCCACTGGAAGATCCTCCTCACCAATCACCCCTTGATGATCCACTGCGAAAAGGTTCAAATACTAAGAGTTATGTGCTCAGTAGAAGACCACGGGTATACACTGGAGAAAAGTATGGCTGAGTTTATACCTCTTTTGTTTCTGTAATTACAGTTGTTACCCAGTGCACTGCATAATTTAGTTACTATTTTTGAAAACGTGGAAGGAATTTGGCAATGTATAGATAGATAGATAGATTCTCTGAGAACTATTGAGGAAGAAACATGCTTCTTCAAGCGGAAGTTTGCACTGTATACATTAGACCTTTTGTTCTCAGCTGTAGCAATTTTTTTCCTATCCTGGTGTATGTGATAGACTCAATATCTCTTATTAGATGTGGGATACTAAGGAAAGCATGATCTGGGTAGCAAATCAGATATTGCACATTCTAAAAGTGGTGTGCTGCTTCTAGAAATCTATTCTGCTTTATCATAGAAAGGAAAGATTCAACAATATGGAGATTCAAGTTGGTCCAGGAAGCATTGTGAAAAAATGGAACATATCTGGACATTTATGTAGCAGTTTCAACACTAGTTTGTTTCCTGAGGCAGCTACCATTTAGCTAATCATCTTAGGTTAGTTTTGGCATTTCTTTATGATGCCACCTTTCTGTTCAGTTTTAATCTTTCTTTGAATCAGGTAAGTGATAGTTTTTGGTTTGTTTTTGTCTGGTATATCTCATGGTGAATTCTAGAGTAGCTGTGGTATATTTCTTCCTTCTTGAAAATTTAACTTTTTTTTCCCAACTAATCACCATTAGGGTTAGTATTACATATAGATAGCCGTTTCCTTGAATTTGAATTTTTCTTAGAAGTTAATATTTTGATTATAGAAGTAGCCCTACTTACATAATGGAGGGATGCTTTCTTTTAGTATTCACAGTATCTTTATATTGTAACATAAATGCCTGCATTATGACACCATTTGAGTTGTTTAGCTATATTTATTACAGAGTTCCAATAATGAATCTTTTACACAGCAGCAAGCCTACATAATTATGGTGCCTTTACTGTTATTAGGTAGAATGGCCTTTATCTTCAAAGACTTCTAGCAATTCTCCTTTCTTCATCCAGAATAGTTACAGCAGTTTTCTCAGGCTCAGTCTTTCAAACTTACATTTTTCATTCTCAACTCATCCTTCATAGCAACATTCTTCCTGCTAAAGTGGGGCTTTGTTCAGTTTAGTTCTCTTGTTCTTGGCATGTGCGGGTGAGGAGTTCCACAAGTCCAACAGGGCATGTAATTGTGTCCTTTCGTTATATCAGACTGGTTAATACCATACCACATAAAATATGTCTAGCCAAGTATCTCACCTCCAGCAGTGACTGAAAGTGTCAAAGACAGTGATATGTAGGAAAATTCTTCCTAGGTCGTCTTCTGACCACCAACTATGAGTCTGCAATGCACTGTTTTTTTTTCTAAGTGTGTTGCCTGACATTAGATCATTGCATTGTGTCCTTATGAGGATTATGAGTGTAATTTGGCCAATAGCATTTATAATTTTTTAGATCTCTGTGTTATTGCCTCTTCAGTTTTCTTTAACCAGTTCTTCAGCTGAGCATAACTTTCATGGTTTGCCTTTGGTTGATAAACATTTCATGCTTTCAGTTGCCTCTTTTGCCCTGTTACACTGAAATTACTCATGTGCCTGCATCTATCAGGAGAAACAGAAAATGTCTGAGTTCAGTCAACTTAACTGAGCTTTTTGCTTAGACAGGTCGAACAAATTTCTCACTAGTTTCTGCATGGAGAGGTTCTTGTTTGAGACAAACATCAACATATCGACAAAAAAAAGTTTGAAATTGCAAGAGAAAATAATGTTTGCTTTTGTTTTGATAAGTGACTTTTTAGTAGCTCTCTTTGGGGCAGCATCCCTTCTTTCTCTGAGAGAGAAATTTCTCCAGCAGCTCTTTCTAGTCATTATTCTGCTTTCTGGGTGCTGTTGTCAGTTGTTAAATCTTCTTCCAGGTTGTTAAATTCTGTATAGAGGAGTGGAATGTTAAATAAGGAGCATTTTTATGCTTCCTCATCACTCCTCATTCCTTATCGTGGGTGGTTCTTATTCATGACTAACTGTGTTTTGAAATTTCTTTGTTATATAATAATAAAAATGTATTCTAAGATTGAGAACGCTCTCAAAAATCTGGTGAACAGTTGCATTGATTAAAAAATAAAAATACAGCCACAGAACAGCTGCCCCGGGGTCTTAGCTGTTGTATAGTAGTACCACAACATGTTCACAATGTTCCTTTCAAACTGCCTGGAGTTCAGATGTCTTTTAGTTTCTATTTTCTTTCAGGCATTTAATTACTGCTTATATTTCTAGTGCTTTAAAAAATCCGAAAAGATGTTTTAATGTCAGACAAGTTTTGTTTCCTGTCTATAATGTATTGTAGTTTAAGCACCCTTGGGACCATAGGAATTGATTATTAACAACAACAAATTATTTTCTACATTTAAATAGGTAATTGTAGAACTAATGGACTGAATTAACAGGAAATAGTACTTGTGCTAATTCTGAAATTGTTCAGAGGAAGAAATCCAAAGAGATAAAAGATAGTCACTGATTTGGGGGATTTTTTTGTGTGCATGAGAATGGATGAGTGAATTCCTGCCAGTACTCAATGCAGATTCCTGTTCTCTGTCTGCCAGCATAGAAGAGTTTTCAGAAAGCATCCAGTATTCAGAGAAAGCAGTAAAGTCTGGAAACTAGTCCCATACGAACCTTCAGCATGAAGTTAGAAGGAAGTGTAGTTCATTACAAGCTAATAATTCTACTGCCTGGAACTTAGAGTGGTTATTGCAAACCATACGGCAGATGGAGATTGTCATGGATCTATTTAAAAATATTCATAGCTATTCAACTCATCAAGAAAAAATTCTCAAGCATACCTCATGAAAGACTGATAGAAGTATTTCTCCACATACTGCCTAAAATACGAAAGTTCTGATCTTGTGTGAGTGTTTCCTCTTGCCAGCACTTGAATCAGTGATGTAGACTCAGGTCAGACAGCAAAAGAGGCCAGTTAAAATATGAGTTTAGTGTTTACAGTTGTCAGATTATGTTCAATGTTGGGATATTTGAATGAGTTCAACTCTGACAGGTGTGGTAGTTTTGTTCTTTTATTGTGTTTGGCCAACTTTTCTGAAATGCAAATATAGAGCATTGCAAAGAAGTGTGTTTTAACCAATTGATTTTTCTATGCAAGTTACTTTCTGTTTTGTTTTTTGGACATTTTCCAGTTTTTACAGTGCTTTTAATATATATGTGTGAACTACTCATAAAAGTAATGTGTTCTGCTTAAATAATTAAATTCTCATTTTGAACAGCATCTTCTGTCCTCAAGAAAATACAGAAGAAGCCTTACTGTTGCTGCTTATTAGTGAATCTATGGTAGGTAAAATAGAGTGAATGTGCGTTTGCTGTATGTGTGTGCTCTCCTTGGGTTTTTTCTGTTTTGTTTTGATTTTAATTAAATAGGATTTTTTTTTCCCCCAAGCCTTTGCTTTGTCTTTCATTTTCTGTTAGGAAAGCAGGCAGTTATTTCTGAAACTCAAATTTTTGTTCCTCTGAGCCAGCGAAATGAGGTCTGCAAGTGTTAGAGAGTTTTTCTGCTTTGGACTGGCTGAACCTAGCCTTCTTCCAGCCATAGGCAGGGGAGCAAACCAGTTCCTTCATTTGGCATCGCTTACCAGTATGAACCCCTGTTAGACCAGTTGGTTGCTATTCAGACAGACACAAAATCTACATTATTTTTGTGGTAAAAAATGAATCAAAAACTAGTAGAAGAGCACAATAAACATCGCGAAAAAGTACATTCCATTGTGCTTTAAACTTCAGTCACTCAAACTTGTAGATGATTTTTGATGATACTGACATTCAGTCTTTGCTACTGGATTATTTTTTTTAAATGTCCCAATTTCTTCAATAAATTATTCCTTTGAATGGTCTCCTTGTCCCTTTTTTCAACCTTTCTTATTTTCTGCTAGTCATCAATCAACTGCCACGTACTGACATTCTCATACCATGTCAGTTTTATGTTCTCAGATGAAATGCTGGAGCTTTTGCTGTTTTTTTTTAACTGGAGGGGTGAAACCTCTACAGTGTCAGGCATCATGCAGTCTGTCTCACTGCATATCAATGAAATGTAGTCTTTTAAGTTCTACAGGTGATTCAAATGCTTACATGTTTTGGCATAATTTCCTTTTTGCTACAGTTAAATAGGATCAGAACATTTTAGTGAACATTGTCCTAGTTTAACTCTTTTAAAGTGGCACATATTTACATTGTAGTGCTAACTGCTTTCCTTATTCCTAGTGATCTGCCTTGCAATATTCATGACAGAATCTAAAAATCCTGTCTCATACTACAAAAAAATCAGCTGAGCAAACGTTTCCACATGTTGGTTTTTCTGCAGTGTATACTTACCACAGAGAGGTGCTGCCTGTGTCTCTGTAATGTGCCTGAGCAGCAGTGAAGATGTAGAGAATTCTGATGTGAATTGTGGTATTGCTGTGAAGTGAGAGCAGTCCCAGTTCTGCAAGATCTGACTACTGATTGCTGTGTTTGCATGTGTAGTTCCTTACATATCATCATTAAGAAGCCAAAAATCAAATTAAAAGTACTGCCTTGTTAAGTGTCATTTCAGGTTACTTACAGCTTTTCCTTTGTGAATTAGATCTGCCTGATTATATCAAATGCTGTCACTGTAGAGCATATACCTTTAGCAAGCTTTCAATTTTTTTTTACAGTAATTATTGCAAATTATTTCAGGCCAAAGAGTTTGTTTCGGGGGAGTATAAAATCTTTGACATGATTGACTTACTTTGGCTAAGTCATTTGTTCAAATTAGTTTTGGAGGGGGGGAAGGGGAAGATTGAGCATAAAAATATTCATCATTGCAAACTTACCTTTCTGAAAGTTGAGACCTGTTATTTCAGCTTCAGTGCGTGCTAACTTTCTAGCTGTAGTTGTTGTGAAGTAGTGTGTGATTTATGATTCTGAAACTAGTATTTGGGAGAGAAATAACAGAGAAGACTGAGTAACGGTGCTTTGATATGCTGTTGTGTTATTAAAGTAGTATGATCCCTTACTTTCACTGTCTGTGAATTAGTAAGAAAACACCCCAATCAAGGCCAGGTTGGAGAGTGCTCTGAGCAATCTGGTCAGGTGGAAAGTGTCCCTGTCCATGACAGGATAATCTTTAAAAGATCCTTTCCAACCCAAGCTATCCTGTGGTTCCATGACATCCTCATGTTAGTAGTGCATGTATGTGTTGCAGCATGTCAGCTGAGTTGTGGTAACAGAATCACAGAATGATTATGTTTGGAAGGAACTTCTGGAGGTCATTCTGTCTGGCCCCCTTGTTCACGCAGGGCCATCCTGGAGCAGGCTGCACTTCTCTCCAGACATCTTCTGAGTATCTCCAAGGAGAGAGATTCCACAGCCTCCCTGGGCAGCCTGTGCCACTGCTCATTAACCCTTACAGAAAAAAAATAAAAAAAGGTTCCTGGTCTTCAGAGGGGGCCTTCAGTGTTTCAGTTCATGCCCATGGCCTCTAGTCCTGTCACTGAACACCAGTGGAAAGAGCCTGGCTCCCTCTTCCTTGTATCCTCCCTTCAGATATTTCTAACATTGATAAGGCTCTCCTCCTGAGTGTTGTCTTTTCCAGGCTGAGGAGTCACAGCTCTCTAAGCCTTTCCTCATAAAAGAGATACTCTGGTGTCTCATATGTCCCAGTGAACATTTGTTGGACTCTCTGCAGTAGCTCCATGTCTCTTGTACTAGAGAATCCAGAACTGGACTCAGTACTGCAGATGCGGCCTTGCCAGTGCTGAACAGAGGGGAAGGATTGCTGCCCTCAGCCTGCTGGCAACACTCCTGCTGATGCTGCCTAGGCCATCAATAGCCTTTTTTCCATCTTGGGCAGCTTTCTGGCTCCTGATGACCTTGGGTGCCCACCAGGACCCCCAAGTGTGTTCCTGTCAAGCTGCCTTTGAGCTGGGAAGTGCCCAGCTTGTATGGTGCCTGGGTTTGTTCCCTCCCAGGCGCAGGACTTTGCTGAAGGCTTTGCTGAGGTTCCTGTCAGCTCGTTCCTCCAGCCTGATGAGGTCCCTCTGGATGGCAGCCCTTTGGCATATCAGCTCAGCAAAAAATGCTTGGGATCAGGCCCAGTATCAAACTCTGGGACACACTGCTAGTTACTGGCCTCCAACTAGACTTGGTGTCACTGGTCACCACCTCCTGGGCTCAGCTTTGTGTGAGATTGTTAACCAGTGGAAAAATGGCTGAGCATATCCTTCCTTCCACTGAGGCTGCGCTGAGTCACACTGCTTAAGTGTGTTACAGGCTTCAAGTATGGCCAGATGACATATTGCAGTTTTACTGTCACCTTAGAGTGTCTGACACCATGGCAGTTCTGAAATACTGAGCACTTAAGTTCCTACATATTTTCTGTTTTATAATTTTCAATAAATGATTGTTCAAATACACAAGATATCTGTAATAATTATGAAACATCCTTGTGCTTTGGCATTGTCAACCACTGCTTCACAAGAAGTGTTAGTTCACAGTTTGTTCAAAACTTGCAGATAGTGGTTAGAGGTGGAATTAAAAAGAAGTTCTTGACTAAATATTTATGCAGTGTAAAAAGTAAAAGCCAAAGACTTCTTGATCAAAAGAAAGCAAAATGTCTGTTTGGGGGTGTGTGTGTATGTGTGCATGTGTGAGGTTGTTTCAAACCAAGGTGTGGATTATGCAGTTGATAATTCCTGAGATGTCTGTGCATTTTACACTCCATGTATCTCTTTGAAAAAATTTCAATATTTAATTATTCTGATTTTAAAGATGTATTGAGTTTGTTCAGAGCTTAAAATGTTACCCTGTTAAAGTGAAGAAAAAAATTATTATCCCTTATTATGTGTCATTTTTTGTGTGTCTGAAAGAGGGGGAAATAAGTTTCATATTAAAATTTAATGTTTTTAGGTAACTGTACTAAGGGGGCCATGCCCTGTGAAATTAAAAATAAACAGGGGGATGAGGAGAGAGAGAAGTATCTTTGACTTCTGATTGCAGATTACCAGATATACTAGCATTTGTACCAATGGGGATATTAAAGACCAGGAAAACTAGAAATAGTTAGGATAGCCAGATAATGTGTTTTCAGAGGCTTGATGGTAAAGTGGGAGAAGCACTGGGTAGTTCAGTGAGGTACTAACTACTCTGAGACCTGAATTTCATTCTTTGCTCTTGAACATGATTTCTCTGTGGACATGGTAAATTAATTTAATTCATTTCTAGCTCAGCTTTCTTCCTTCCCAAAAGGAACACTTTACTTAAGGAATTAGGTTTGCAATGTGCATTTCACGAAACAGGTTTGAAAGTACAAATCCGTACTGCAAACATGGCTTGATTCCAAAGCTGTGCCTAGATCCAGAATCAGTTTTCACTTCTCAGTAGTAACTCCTGAAGGTGATTGTGGGTTATCCTGGGCATGTTACCATTCACAAGTGAGATGATAGTATTGTAATGTTGTGAAGAGAAAATAAGTTGATTGCCTTATTTTACGAAAGCTGGAATAGAGGATTTGAAGATCCTTTTAACTTGTTTTACTAGCACAGAAAAAATAAAAATAAATTTTTGTAGATGAACATCCATTATATTGAAAATATCCCTTCTTTTTTTTCTGAGAACTCTTCAATAATTTTAAATACATTACTTAGATCATGGAATTAGAATGAAGTAATTAAAAGTAGGTCCATGTAGAAACATCAGTCTTGCCACTAATATATAAAATTGGTAATGCTTTCTATCTATAAATTAGTATCAGATCTCTTTGTACCCTTATAGCAACTACAGTTGCTATAGAGTAGCACGGTAGTAACTTGAGTGAAAAATATAGCTCGAATTATAATGGTTGACTTGATTTCTTTCTTTGTGGTGTGTTTCAGGCTAACCGTGATGCTGTACTGAGCAGAATACCCGAACACAAGAATGATCGGATCATCAGTTTGCAAAGTGCATCTGTAGTCTACGATTTACTCACAATAGCCTTGGGAAGAAGAGGCCAATATGAAATGCTTTCAGAGGTTTGTTGATAGTGCATATTCGTCTGTGTCATTGTTGCTGTTTTTTGTTAATCATGTTAATTGTGGTAGTAAGAAAAGGCTGAAACAAATACAGGACACTGTTATTCTGACTGCTTTATAAATACAGGAGGTAGTTTCCACCCCAAAATGTTTACTGTCTAAATTTATACAGGTGACTTGAGGTGGCCAAACAAGAAAAGTTGCGTGGAAGTTGTGGTAAATGTTTAATGCCACAGAAATTCACATGATTTTTAGGTGGGGATGCATGGATCTGCATTAAATGGAGAGAGCAAGAAGGAATGGCAAAATTTAAAAGATGTTCTGGATATAGAAACAATAAATATAATTTCCTAGAAAAAATACTTGTAATGAATGAAAAAGGATTTCAGAAGAAAACTTTCTTTTACACTTCTTAATATTTGAGGTGATCCATAGTCCTTACAGTTTGTAATAGTTTTGAAGTTAATAAAAAGGAAATAAAGTTAATAAAACAATTTTCAGGTCTTTGGGAAATATGTTACTTACCTCACTGATGTTTCATTATGTAGCATGCTTGTGTTTTGTTAGATTGTGGCAACTTCTTCAAGAAACTGCCAAGTATTGTTGACAGTTCTATACCTGTGAAACAGCTACAGCTCTTTGGGCAGAGCAGATCTTTCTGCTGCTCAAACAGTGTTCACCCAGCAGTGGGGTACTGTTGCTGACCACCATTAATTATTAGAATCCAGAAATAGTAAGAACACATAACCAGGAATTGATTTGTTGAGAAATGGTTTCTCTCTCTACCATAATAGAAGACTTCTATTAAGAAAAAGATTTTTAAAAAGTGCTCTAGTTCTTCTCTGGTATATGTTGGTGGTCACACATTTATCTGCATCTCACATAATGTTAAACCCTCAATTTGGGTATTCTTTGTCTTGAATGTACGTCATAGCTGCCAGTTGGGATACAAGTCAGTTTAAATCAGTACAATGGAAGGTGTTTCACAGAACAAAGGAGTACAAAACTCACTCAGGACCGGCCCTACAACATAATCTAAAAAGGAATATTTCCATTTACTTGCCACTACAGACACTATCACCTTTATGTAGTGTTAGGTGGTTTCACCAAATGTGCAAGAGGCGACCATCCATGTGTTTCAGTCTAGAATTTCTGAAACAAGAGACATCAGCAAGTATTTAAAACAAAACAAAATGAGACCCAAAAACCCATGAAAACTTTGATTTCTTCTTTTTGCTGAGTGACTGGAGACCTTTCAATTTTATATAGTAGACTAACAACTAGGCAGGGATAGAGCAGCTCTGGGTTCCAAACCTGATTCTTATGTTTTATCTCATATCATGATGGTTTTGTTGCGTTTCTGTTGTGGATTTTTTGTCTTTTTTAGAATGTTAAAGAACCATTATATTTATGGGAACATTGCAGGTTCCTGGAATTCTCTACTGTCTCCTTTGGGACACTTAAAATAGTATTTATGTCACAATAGATGCAACTTCTTGCTTGTAGTACTTCTTACCTTTCTTAACACGGAGGGTTTTTGGCTTCATCAGAAAAGCTGGAGATATCTCTTAGCCATGTTCTTGCCCAAGTGTCTTGGAGTGTAGGACATTGCCCTGAAGGGCAGGAAGAAAGACTTATAGTCCACTCCCATAGAGAAAAGCATAGCACTTCTTTGCCACACTGCAGCTGACAGATGGTACTGCTTCTTCCTTTCCCTTTTGGGCTTTGAGCACAATTCAATGTTCTAAATAATGGAAGGTGTTTTAACTTCCCTTAGATCTTTGATTTCAGGGCCTTTTAGGAGCTTCCTGTGCTGGTGGTGATCTTTGTTGCAGACAAAAGCAGGACCATAAATATCTGGAAAGTAGTAAATACTTTCAGTGCAGAATAATTAAAATGTATTTGTCATATGTACATGAAGTATCTTTTCTGTATATGGAAATAATCATCTTATGAAGACCTGATATAATAAACAATACTTATTTTAGCATACAGATGTTCTAGATACACAGCTGCAGCAGGGTCTTATCAGGAAATTATTAGAACATCTCATTTCTTCCTGTCCTTGTCATCCAAAGCACAGTGGAAAACATAGACTTTAAGTAGCTCTTACAGTTTAGTGAGTAGAAGGTATCTGCCCTCAACTCCTACTGCTAATAATCTGTAACTTTTATAATTTGAAGTATTATAAACACATATTCAGAAATGTTAAAACATTCTGTTCGGTTATATAATAGGCCTTTAATTTTTTAGGGCTTCATTCCCTTTGAGCTGATTTTGATTGCTCTTGTGGAGCTGTTGTAGATTAAATCAGAAATTGAGAAATTATTCTAACTGTGGAAATAGTATTCACCCACCAGTTCCAGTATCTTCTTGCTGCCTTTTAGTTTAGATATAGCTGATTACTTACAGAAGTAGTTGGTTGTTATATAAGAATATTAAATGATGAAAAATCTGTCTCATCCTTGTTAAACTGTTCTAATGCCAAGTCACGTTCTTAACTGAAAAGAGCTCATGTTTTTATCAAGTTTATATATAATGAACCTTTAATTTCTTACGGTAACTTCAAATAGTTGAAGGAACTTTATTCTGTCAGTTCTTTCCTACAAAAGTACTCTGCTTGTAATCAAATTTGTTTTTAAGCTTTGTAGGATGCATGATGTTGAGCTTGTAAGTGTCCTACTAGAAGAGATGTCTTCCAGACCAGATATTTTCCTACATTTTCATAATTTCATCTTTCAGCTCTCTAACTTCAGGCATATACTTTTCAGGAGACCATAGTGATAAACAACCAAATTCAGTAATGTGTTCAACATAGCCTGTTCATACAGTGATTTGTGATTATTTACAATGCAATATCAACAATGGCATTTTCTGTAGGAGAGGGATTGTGCTGAATGTGTTTTCAAGTAGCTAAGTCAGTTGCCATTATCCTGAAGGTTATCTTAACTTCCTGCCTGCCTGGTGACTATTGCTAGTTATGTATTTCTTGTTAGAGCCTGTAGGTCTTTGAAATTCCTTGTTGTGACTTTGTTCAGGAGAACCCAGTTTAAGAGATGTCCATGTTGTTGCGTAGGTCACACTCACATCCATCTGTTCACCCCTTACTCTCACCTATGCTAACGGCCAGTTCTGTCTTCTTACAAAGAAAAGAAAACTCACCTAACTTGTCACTTTTTGTTACTGAACAGGGCCAAGAAAATAGAACTTAAAGTTAAGCAAAAGGAATGGTAGATATATTATTAGTATGTTGAAACTCAAGCCTTTTAGGATAATCTACAGTTGTGTCCTGTGCCCTTACAATTGCAAAATTTTAAAACCCTGAAGTATCAGTTTCTTAAACCTCATTTTCTGCAGCTGGAAATGGTAAATAATTTTTAATTGAGCAAGACCTACAAAAGAAATTTTACATTTTTTACAGTACAGTGAGCCTAACATATGCATCTCTATGAAGTACCTAAAATAATAGAAGCAATCACACAAAACTTAGTTGTTTCTTTCTGTGCTCTTTTTGTTTCCACTTATGAAAAGTCCAATGGGAAAATAAATTGCCTTGTTTTTCATAGCAGGCATTTAATTAACTTTCTATACATGCAATCTGATGATGAACTTTTAACAGCAATATTAGGAAGTATTTCTAAAATCATGTAAAATCATAAAGAAAATAATTGCTTTAAAATAATGTAATAAAAATTCTATTAGGTAATAGTCTTTATAATGGACATTGGGTAATAGCATTAATTCTAGCATATGTTAGTTACATGTAGCAGATAATGCACTTCTGTTTTGTTTCCTCTTCAGTGCTGTTCTTCACTTCAGATTCTGTTGTAGTGTGGAAACACACTGCACACCTGGTTGTGCTTTCTGTTAATATTAAGGCTCAGTTTGTATGGGGAAAAATCATTCATGTTTTTATGGTTTACCATATACGCTGTAGCTGTCAGCAGAAAGCTGCTTCATGTAATTGGACTCTGCAGACTAGAAAATTAATTCCTAAATCAGTTTATTCCAGAAAAGTGTTTATTCTTTCTACTATATACAACTGGCCTGATTAGTTAAAATTAACATAACAAAATGAAATAATTCTTATTGACAATAGCAGATATGAAACATTCAAAACTAGTATATAATGTTAATTTCATTATTTAATTTTGGTGTATTAATAATGAATTTCCTTTTGGCATTCAGTTAGTTCACTTAAAATCTCAACAGAATATTGAGTGTAAAGTTAAAATTTTTATAGAAATAGTACTTCAAGGTGAATCTTTATATACCACCCCTCCTTTTAAATTGTACTTGTAACTGCTTGTGATACCACAGCTTATTAAGTATTTACAGCTCAGGAAGAGAGTGTGTAAAATTTTCCTTTTCACTTAAGACTTATCTCAAATGTTTACAGATGGTATCTTCAGTAAGCTGATATTCATAATTCCTTCTTTCAGACTACATTATACAGTACCAACAAGAGTATGTAAACGAACATAATAAATGGGAAATCAGTTTTCTGTTATATTCTTTTCCATAGAATCTGGCATCTATTTTCATGTATTTGAGTAATTTAATTTTTTTATTACATGTATGTTAGATAAGAGTCTATTTTAAAAAATCTTAATACTAGTATATCTTCTCAATAATTGAAGAACACAACCTTAAATAACAATTTCCTCTCCATATTTAGTGTTTAGAAAGAGCCATGAAGTTTGCATTTGAAGAGTTCCATCTTTGGTATCAGTTTGCATTGTCCTTGATGGCAGCAGGAAAAGTAAGTCTAATTTTTTTCATATAATTCTTTTATAACAATATTCACTTCCATAATTTTGATCTGTAGTGTTTTTGAAAATAATTCTAATCCTTGAATCACCTAAATATGCCGTACTCCTGAATTTATTCTGAGTCCTGTGCAAAGAATGTTGTTATTTGAATAGTTTCTAACTTAGGTGATGATAGCAACTATCTTGCCAATAATCTTAAAATAAGCTGATTTGATATAAGCAGTGATTTATATGAGATCTTATTATCCTGTAAAACTTGTTTAAGTGTGCTTTTGATGACTTAGTTTATTTTATACTTAGGTACAAATTAATGCTGAATCGTGGTGCTCTTCCTTTTTTTTTCCCTTTGGAAATTTCTGACTTTATCTTCTTTAGTGTTGCTGTCTTTGAGACTATGTATGTGCAACTGATGGATTTTTTTAAAAAAAAATATAAACTAGGAACTTAAGCTTTTAGATGCAATTCTCTATTTTTAGTTCTTTTTGTTTTTCGCTGTCTTGTTACAGAAAATACATTCATCATGTAACGTAAACAACTAATTTTCTAATATATCATTCTCAATGGAGATGTTTTGCTTATTTTCAGAATGGGGGAAAGGAATGTATTTTCCTTAGAAAATATTTTAGCGGCACATGGATGTGAAGAGACTTGGTTCTTCTTTCAACTCTATTTACTTTGGTTTATCTTCCAAACTGCGATTGGATGGAGACAAATAAGTTAAAAATAAAGGAGGAGCAGTGCCATTCTGTCTTATATCAGATCTATTCCTGTGTGCTATTTTAACTCCCAAAGAAGACCAGAACACTGCTTGTTTAGAAAACTCTCTCCTGTTCCTTCTCTTTCATTTGCCTGGTTCAAATGCTGTGAGTTTACAGGCCTAGCAAAGTTTTAAATGCATCTGAAAACGCTTTTCTGAATTGTGTACCATTGGAATTACATTTTTAGCAGATGTTTCTCTGGGGATGCTTAATGAAAGTTCGTAGGAGTTAAGTAACAATAGCAGTGCCTGAAGCCTTGTCTTTCACTGGCTTGAGGAACTTTAACCAATTGTCAACAAAATGTGTATTAATGTCTCCTTCACAAAGGAAAAATAAAGTAAATGGTGGAAATAGTAATCTTCTGTCTGTGAAACATATTTATGTTTTTAGTAATTTAAATGGAAAATGTTTTAAACAGTCTGCTCGAGCTGTTAAAGTCTTGAAGGAATGTATACGTTTGAAACCGGATGATGCAACTATTCCACTCCTTGCTGCAAAGCTCTGCATGGGATCTCTGCACTGGGTAAGCTTTGCCCCCTGTCTTCTCAGCAAGAGCTGTACTAAAATCTTGATTTAGAGACGTGGCAAATACTTCTGCACAGTGACTGCATGCACTTGGGCATATCTAAAAACACAGCACAGATATGTACATGCCCATGTACATCACTGTTTGAACGACTAATTTGAAATACTTGACAGTGGTTATGTTTATCAAGGTAGCATGTTCTGATACTGGTCTAAGACATAGCTTAAAATATATGGAAATTGAAACATTGGAAGACAGATCATAAAATGCAACTTAGACTTCTGTTATTTTCTGCAAGAGGAAAATAACTTTCTGGAAGATAAAGAGGCACAGCTCATATAATCAAGGACTCTTCTGGTGGTGTCATGTTTACAGGCAGCTGTGGTTTATGAATTTGTAATAGGGATAGTTGAGTATTTTAGATAAACTTGAAATGGGTGTATCTGTACAAAAAACATTAAAGTAATAAAAAACCATCCCCTTGTTTTCAAGATACTTGTGTAATTTTTAGAAGAATGAGTATATTTTAAAAAGAAGGAGAAGAGAAGGGAAAGATCACATATAGAAATTGAGAAAGTGGTGTAGTAGCACGAACATGACTTGTTGAGGCTGACAAAATACAGCCTTAATTAAGGTATATCCTAGTTCTGTAAATAGTTCCCTGTGGATTGAGTCCATATGGAGTAGCTTACTCTACTTAGTGTGTACAGTTACTAGAATGGATTCAGAGGGGCTTTTTTCCTTTCTTCATTATTAAATAGTGTGCTAGCATGGCAATTAAACCTTGATTTTTACTTGTTTCTCTGTTAATGAGTTTGCATCCATTCAGCAATGCAGTATTCAAAGCAAACTTCTCCATGGATTTACTGGTTTTTTTACAGGGTTAGAGCTGTAGCTCTTTTGATTGATTTGCCTAAATAAATGGTTCATAGGTGAAGAACTCTATTTATAAAGTGCAAAAATGGTAGATGGCATATATGGACCAGAAATACCTTTCTTATTAAAAAAAAAAAAA
>VWZU01001778.1:319874-391603 GCA_013397095.1 Sterrhoptilus dennistouni
TTAATTGTTGGAAGACTTTCAGTGCTTTTCCTGTGGTTGGTGTGAACTGAAGTTTCACAGAACTCACCAAATTTATTCTTTCACCAGCTTT
Organism: Sterrhoptilus dennistouni; assembly: GCA_013397095.1. Lineage (NCBI taxonomy): Eukaryota > Metazoa > Chordata > Aves > Passeriformes > Zosteropidae > Sterrhoptilus > Sterrhoptilus dennistouni. Next base: position 319,966 of record VWZU01001778.1, read on the forward strand.
ATTCTTTCACGATCTGAATCTTGGATGACTGAAGAAGGACTCTAAGTAAAAATCTTTTTTAGTATTGCTTAATTTGTGAATTTAAATTTAAAAAAGGACTGGATCTTGTTAAGCTTTGCCTATGCATCTAGTCTCCAATTTACAGGTGAAGTTAACAAAATATGGAGCTGTGTCTTAATAACTTAAAACTTCTTTGAATCATGTTGGGTGTAATTACTAAGCTAATGGACTTGCGCAAATGTTTGGACTTGAGAAGACAGAAATGCACAGGTCAGAAGCAGAAGGTTCTCTGTGGTTTTAGTGGTTTAAAGGTCAATTTTGATGCTTCCTCCCAACGGAAGCAACTCCCTAGATGTTCCAAAGATGAGTATTGCTCATTATAGTCCTAAATGAGACTTCGTTAAAGGAATGCAAAAAAATGTAAATAAAAAAATAGTTCCAGGCTCCTGCCCAGTACTTACTACACATCGTTGTGGGGTACAGCCATAATTTTTTTTTGTTCTTAGGCTTAAGCATCCCCTGCTAAAAAGCTCTTATCTTGCAGTAGAAAGATTGTATTACAGGGAGAAAGTAGAGTGTGTTACAAGAATTTCTGTATGATAGTAAAATGACTAAGACTTGGAGTGTGCATTTGACAAAAATATTAAGAATAAGAGAACAAATGTATTTTTTTTAAAAGGTGGGAAAAAGTTGATATAATTCATCTCTTTAAAGGCATGATGTTCTGGGGAATTCATGTTTGGATGTTTTTTCCCTTTTTTCCTGGTAGAAAGCTAATTTAATGAACTTTTATGATAAATATTCTATGTAATGGCATCTAATGATTGTTTAGGAGTATAACTTATTTGAAGAATAATTTTTATTAAAGATTTATTTTTTAAGATTTAAGCAGAAATGACATAACTATTTTCTATTAGAAATGACTTTTCATGTCCCAAGGTGCTTCCTTTAAATCAAGGATGATTGAGAAGCATAAGACACGTTACTGAAATGACCACCACTTATATCAAAATATGAGTATACACATAGTGAAGAGATCTGAATATGAATAAATGAATATATATGCATTTATGGGTATGTCTAACCTGTCTGAACAGGGGGAAAATTCACTTTTTATTTTATTTCTTTGTTTTTAAGGGCTCACAGTTTGTCTCCAACAGATCATTTGGCAGCCTTTTACTTGGCACTGCAGCTTGCCATATCCAGACAGGTTAGTTGATGTTTTAAAAGTGCAGCATCATACTGTAATCCAAAATTAGAATTTGTATCTGTTGATAAATAGAGATGAAGATTTCTTCAATAAAAACCTGGTTTTCCTTGTCCACATATTCACATATATGGGAAAAACCTTGGAATACTCCCTCCGAACACATGCACTTCTTCAGAGTTCTGCCAATATTTCCAGCTCTAGGGTCAGAAATAAGACAGAAGTAATTCCGCTTACTTCAGTATTTGTGTCGCTAGACAGAGAGAAAAAGTCAGTTTTTAAGGCGTTTTTACCTATTATGTGTAATATCTGTTCAAATCCTAGAAAGTGGAGCTCTTGAATCTAGTCTTTACAGTGATTAAATCTTGAGTATCTGCTAATATCTCTGTGCCCTTCCTGAATTCCTATATGAGGCTTGGTTATTGTGAACAAAATTACAAAATGTGTTTAGGAAAACTGGAAAGTATTTTATTGCTATAAAAGAGATCAGAGCTTGGTCCAGCTTGTACAGCTGTTATGTTTAATGCATTCTACCATACGTCACATGAATTTGGATAATGTGGAACTGCTTTCTGTATGTCATGGTAAGCCTCTTCCTATGTCATGTTTGTTTCACAGAATAGCCCTGAGCACAGTTGTTTACATTCTCTAGTGACTACTTTTCATTGCTAATGAGTAGCGCAGAACTTGGACTATGTCACGTTAGAGTGGAATGGATTGTCAATTTACTAGCACAAAATATTTTTGAGGACCAGGTTATGACCCTGTACATTCTGAATTCCAAAATACTTGTGTTGCTTAATTAAATTTCTTGGGTTTAACACTTACTGTACTTACTTTGGACAAAAATACAGGCAGCTGAAGAGACAATGAAAGTCTACATAAAGAAAAGTTACTGTTGCTGTTTAACTGTAAATTTCAGTTAAGCATTGCAATTAAAATACTTTCAAAATCTTATAGAAATACAGTCAGGACTGGAAAGAGAATATTTTAAGGGGCTGAAAGAAACTATTTTATAAAAACATGTATTGTACTTTCCAGGGTAAATATATTATTTAATTTTCAGTGTTCACTGTACAGCATCAGGTCCATTTTAAACTTCTGACTAGTGTCTTACACAGGAGTGTATAGAATTCGAAATATTACCTGGGTGAGCATTTTGAAAATTTTATCAATGTCAATCAAGTAGAAGGCAATACTTCTAATAGTGGTGCTTTCTTTTTCTGCCTTTTTTTTTATTTTTTAAAATCAGATACCAGAAGCTTTGGGTTATGTTCGTCAGGCTCTGCAACTACAAGGAGATGATGCCAACTCTCTTCATCTCCTTGCACTCTTGCTATCAGCCCAGAAACACTATCATGATGCTTTGAATATCATTGATATGGCCTTGAGTGAATATCCAGAAAATTTTATGTGAGTGAATGTCATGTTTCCTTTCTATGCTTTATCTCATATTTATTTTTCCTGGATTCTCATCTCATTCATTTCAAGAGGGGATGCATTTGAAGATGGGTCTATTCTTTTTTCTCAACAGTCTTCTTTTCTCCCATTTATTGCAAGTCTGCTTATTAAAGGCTCGTTAAACATGGATACAGGATTTGTTTTGGAAGGAAAGTTACAACTGGATAATTGATCTTACTTTGTTTTTTTTTCCTGCACCATCTGTGTAGATAAATTTTCACTGTTGCATGCTTTGTAGTATGTTTGTGTCTTCTGTTTTTATGCAGTATTGCAAGAAGGATAAACAGGACTTTACTATTACCTAGGACAGATTTATCCCATCCTACAGATAAGTCTATGGATATTGTATGGAATCTATTCCATAAAATACATCATGAAACAGAGAATCTCCTCATTTGCTTAAATAAGAACAGTCATCTGAAGTTGGCTGATAGACAACTAAATAAGTGAACAGGGAAGAAGCATGTTTGCTAAACGTTCTCTTGTTTAAGAAAGAAATAATTCTTTCTGTTTATTTTTCATGTTAAGTACATCTTAACATGCATTTGGATTTTGTAAGAGGTTTGGGTTTTTGTGTGTGTGTGTGTGGTTTTTTTATTTTTGGTTGGTTGGTTTTTTTAAAATTTATTTTCTTACAAAAATGTAATAAAATTCTTTATAGGAAAATATCTCAGGGACAGCTTCCATTAACTTCCAGTCTTCCACTTTGATGCTTTACCAGCTGTCACTAAGGTTGTAATCCATAATATCAGATATATCCTAAATGCTTATTTGGACAATTTTCTAAATTACTTCATTCTTAACTTCTAAATGACCAGCCTATATCATAAATCATTATTATATCAGCCTACCAGAAAACATGATTTCTTTAAGTATTATTTGTTTGAAAATAGAAACTACAGTGATTTTCCTTCATGTTCCTTCACATTTCATGTTTCCATTTGACTCTCTCTCTAAGGTATTGTTGCCTTTTTCCTCACAAATCTGACCAGGACCTCTGTTGAAATCACCTCTTGTCAGAACTTCTGCAGCTTGCAGCAATTTCTGTGCAATGACTTTTCTTGTCTTTTGCTGTATCTCACTTCCTAGTTTATCTACACACCTATGACTTGACTCAGTTCTTAGCAGGGGCTTCTATACGTATTTCACAATTTCAGAGCTATGTAGCAGTTTCTCTTTCAAATCTGTTCGTGTTTTCCTCAAGACTGAGGGACTTGTCAGTAAGTCAAAGTTTGAGAGGCGATTGAAGTATCAGCTTCCTAATTTTATACCTTCCTAATTTTATATTTTTATGACTTTGTCATCTGCTGTCGTTTCATCTTCTGCCACTTAGAAGCATTGTAAATAACGTAGCTGCAACTGCTATGTCTCAGAGTAGTAATAGTCCAGAAGTATTTCTGAAACTGTAATTTCAGAACTCTCTATTGTTATAAGAGAACTCCCTACTGTATTAATCTCTGTTGTAGTGAGAGAACAAGGGTTCATTCAGTAAAATGTTTAAAAATACCCTTGTGAGCATTCAGAAGGTATTTATGGGTTTTTCAAATCTGGTTTATGGTTTTTCCAGAGTAGTTTATGCTGCAACTCTGGTTAAACATGTTGTCCAAGTTGTTCTTTTCAGTACTGATCTTTGTATTAATGTATGTATATATATTAATCATACAGGTCATAATAATGGTTCTAAATTGTTGGGCCTGTTGCATAATACAGACTCAGTGGTGATACAGTGTACTGAGTTACAGTGTACTGCTACTGATCAGGGAATGTAAGAGGAATATCTTGGCAGTAGGAATCACCATCAGATGCTGAGGAATCCAAGGTGAAACAGTCAAATGCATCTCTAGAAAGTCTTTCAGAGTCTCATTTTTAGTGCTGTCAAGTTCCCAGAGAAGTCAAAAATATGATTGAGATTTGTTGTCTGCTCTCTGCAATTGATACTGACAGCCAGACAGGCACATCTGGTCAATAATATAAATTTGGATTGATTCTATCATGTAACTGGGTTATTTTTGCAAGGATTTATCAGCTTTTGAAAACTGTATGGGGTGCTCTTGAAATGGTTGACTACGTGTATGTGCGTATATACAAAATACAAAACACAACTGCTTAGTGTATTGCTGAGTCCATGTTCTTGTTTTGCAACTTCTATAAACAGTATAATCTCGTGGTATTTCCTAGTAGATTGGAAAGAGATCCTCTTGTGTTCCTCTGCAGCTTGCTAGTTTTCAGATGTATTGAAACATTTCATTATTCATCTGTGGTGCTTTATCGGGTTTTGTAAACACTTCAGATATCTTTATGCTTTATCTTTCAGTTATGTCTGCATTCTAGTAAGCTAAATACTACAAGAGTTCTCTTCGTATTCTCTGTATTTCTGTTAGGATCATTTACCCCAGCTTTATGCAAATTGATACTGTGATGGCTTTGCAGCATAATAAATCTCTATACTTGGAAATATTAAAGCATAGTACTTGTAATTTATGTTATTCCTTATTTCTTTCATTTCTTGTGCATTATTCCTATCTGCATACCTCTATATGCTGTAATTGCACTGCTGCACTCAGTGCTGTTCTTGCTCTCTTCATGGCTGTATGTTCTTTTTGTTTTGTATTTCTTTTAAAAGAATCTACATTTTCACAAGTTTAATACTGCATCTTTTTAAAATGCCAGAGGTTGCAAAGAACTCATAGGATACACCATGAATCATGCAGAGAAGGGGCTACTTTCCAGCACTTGTCTGTTGTAATCAATTAGTAAATATGATGTCTGTCAGTTTTTGACATTTGAAAACCTGGTGCATTCCTGGAGTTCATGTTCAGTGTTTGAAGTGTACAGCAAGCGTATCTTTGGATCTGCAATTAATATTTACCTTCCTACACTATAAAGCTAGAGAGTTGGCCAATCAGATCATGATTTTGCCTAGGCATCTTAGGTCAATAAGTAGAAAAAAATTTCTCAGAGCCAAAGAATTCTGTCCCATCTTTATCTAAAGGAGTGGAAGGAATGAGCAAACACCCTGGGCTGTTAGCGGCTGTTAGCTTTTTTCTTGAATAGAGAGTTGATTGTTCCTCCTATATTCATTATATTGGCAGCATAAATGTGCTGTTTGCTCTGAGATCTGAATAGGTATTGGGAAAACTATTGGCAAAAATCTAAGAAACCTGTAAAAGTGAAATAGATATGTAGTAATGTCTTTTCAGAGATAATAAAAAAAGAAAATTATGTCCTGAGTATTTACAGCACTATTTTTTCAAACTTTTTGTAAGCTTAAATTGCTAGGATGTAGCCACTCCACTTATAAAGAAATCAGCTGTGTGAATACAATCAATCTCCTTTTAAATGCTGGCTAATCTTTGAGGCCTCCTGCAATTTGAGTATGCTTTAATCTAGGGACAAAAAGATTTCTAGACAAAAAATTACTGAACTAATTAAGATACTGAAAAGATCGTGAATACTCAACTCAGTATCAATACTGAGATGGGTGGGAATAAGGTGCCAGCACTAATAAATCTGAATAGGTAATCGCAATCAGATGCTACTGTGTTTGGATTCATTGACAGCTAAGAGTTTTCTCCTTTCCTTAGAGAGCTTGTCCCAGTAGTAGAAATGTGAAGTCCAGTTCTTGTCCAGCTTGACAGGATTTTAACCACAAATGATGCAGCTCAAAGTCCTAAACATCCAACTATGTGGGAAGCTGAGTGAGATGACCCTTTTCTCCTCCTGAAACGGAGGCAAGGATGTGCTGCCCTGAATGCAAAGAGACTAGGAAGGAAGGAGCCATGATATATCCTAAATAGCTAAAGTACTTAACCATGAAGGGGGCTTCAGGTCTCTGTTGCTTGGGTTTTCCTTGAATTTTATTTCTATTAATCCAGTGATTTCCCACTCTGAATGTGTAAGCAGTCCCAGAGGTGTGCATTACAGTCTGAGGGTATGTTCAGGGTGATGCAAGAGAATGGTGATTGCGTTGCATTCATTCATGTTGGGCTTGTATACCTTGTACAATGTATATTGTACATGTGCAGTTACCTGACCAGCCTTATTTACAATATTCCCTCTTTTTTTAAATCTGCTTGTCACAAGGAATTTATATCTTAGTAGTGTATTTAATAATGTGAAATCTTGAAACAACACTTCTGTCTGTTTTGAATTCATGATTAGTTGAAAGTAGATTCTTAGTCAAGGGAGACAGTTGGGTTTCTTAGCAAAGTACTTGGGGTACTGTTTTCTTAACCTTAACTGTTTGGGGTTCCCATATTACTTCAAAAGCTGAGGCACTTAAAGATGAATATAATGCCTACAATTAGTGTAATTAGGCAAAATAAATAGTAAATTGCTAATTTTATGCTGAAAATTGAAACTGCAATGGATAGCAGCTGACAAGCTTTTAAAGTAGCAAAAGTAGGGAACAGCAGATGGGTTATTTGAGGAGTGCAACCATGTTATTTTAATGTTAAGTACACTCAAAAAGGAAAGGCATATGGTAACAGGTTTGAAGACAACTGAAGACTTAGTTCACAGTTTAAACATTTCTTGAAGTGTGATGGAAATTTTTTTTCTTCCAAGAATATTTCACAGAATCATCAGGCCAATATGTCATTCCTCTGAAAACTATTAAATCTTTTCCTTCCTGACCCTCAAGGGCTCTTTTGAGCTACATTAGGTTTCCCACAATCACAGGGACTTTTAACATTCCTCTCAGTTCGGTAACAAACTTGTTTTGTTCTTGGAGATGTCCAGGTGGGCATAAAAAAACCAACAGCTTGGTACAGGCAATGTAGGATGATACATATACACTGGTGTTTTGTGGGACAGGAAGATATTTATCAACTGAAGTAAAAATACTACCCTATTCTGCTTTCCCAAGGTCAGTTGTAGTTGCACTGCAGTGTGTGGTGCTTGTAAAACTTGAGCTTTTGTGGGGTTTTTTCCTTGATAAATAGAGCACTGGGAATTATTTGAGGAAAGGATGATAGTATAAGATTGGACAAGAAGTAGTGGTGTGCTATGCTTGCCAAAATAATGTCTTTCAGGTTTGTGTATGCATTCTTGTCAATATTTGACAACATGAATTTTCAAATCCATTCCCATGTTGATCCTGTTTATATTGGGAGTTAAATGAATTAGTTCTCAGGAATGATTTTTCTGTAAGTCATGAAATACATTATTGTTTGCTTGTGGGTTTTCTTTTCCCTGGGCTCTTCTTCCTCACTCCCCCATCCCTCTTCTCCTTTGGTTGTTGTTATATGTTTTTACTGAATGGTCCATTAAAAAAGACACTGTTGATAGGTAGATATTACTTTATATAACAAATTGGTCATTGGCCTCAGGGTCTTATCCCTGAATTATGTTTGCTAGGCTGTAGATTCTTTGAAGCTTGATTGAAAGAGTCCCAGTTTGGGTCATGAGCTGGCTGCTGCAGGGAATTCAAGGCAGGCAAACAAAAAGTTTTCAAGTATAACTAATTTGTTCTGGCTTTAGTCAGAAACTATCTTCATTATAGTTTAGAGATCTACATTTTCTTAAGGACACTGAGTTAATAATATGGAATACAGTTTACATACACTGCACCAAAAATCACAGGTCTGACTGTTTTGGAAAGAAATATATGGGCAATAATGGGTTGCAAGGAAGGCCATTCAATGAATACCAAATATACCAATCCACGGTTTTCAAAAAATTTGTTGTTTTGGGGCTTGAGGGCTGGTTTTGTTGCTTCTTTTGCTTTTTTGAGAGTCATGCTTCAAAAAGCAATCTGAACAGCCTATTTTTACTTCATGCATGTTTCTGTGTGTATATGGGCTTCCAAGAACTTGGGATCTGTGTGGCCAGTGTTGGAGAAGGTTTGGTGATAGATTGAGAAACAGTTTAGGACGTTTATTTTTTTTTATTCAGTTAAATGCTTTTCTCGAGTTTTTACAAAAACTAGATTTGTTAGCTTGACCTCGTGTTGACAGTGTTGGGCATTTAGTGATTTCAACTTACTTACAAATGATGATTTTTCATGTTTTATAATGAACTCTTTTTATCTTTCCTAATAATGGAACTCTCCTTGAATACTCAAAATGGAGTAGACTGACTGTGCAGCAGTTCACTTTGCAATTGCAGCAGACACCTCTCTAAATTTCTTTCTGTACTTTGATTATCATGGTTGCATCTAAGATCACTGAATGCGTAAATTCATCCTTTATAAAACTATATGTCTTTCATAGTCTGTCCAGTTTCACGTTGTCATTCTCCCTGTAGGTTAATTTCTTACAACTGTGTAATTTTGTGTTTTGGTGATGAAGCTAGTATTTGGGAGTTGAGTAATGTGAAGCTAGCTGTAAGCTTTCTACAGAAAGTGTTAAAGGGACACCTGTCAAAACTGGATGCTTGAATTAATAGTCTGAAGCCAGGAGGATAAAATCTTAAACCCTCTGCCTGTCTATATATTAGAAGTCCCTAAATTTACTTTACTTTTTATATTAATATAGGTTTAGCTAAAGCATACCTTCCAGAGAACTTCCAGTCTTGAATAAGAACACATCAAAAACTGGAGAAACCATTGTAGTATGTGGTAGCTTGTTTCAGTGTTGGAGTTCCACTCTTCATTAAGACTGCATTTTTGTTTTTAATTTAAATTCATCCCTTATTGATTTATTTCTAACCATTGTTTTTTATATCATAATTTGCTAAGCCCTCTGCAATCCTGGTGACTTCATTCTCTTGATGGTAGCTTCTGTAATAAGGCCACCTCCCAAAGTACTTTCTGATAAGAGCATCACTGTACTTGCTGGCAGTAGTGGCATGTTCTCCAGCCTTTCAGTTATTCCTTACACTGTAGCCAGTTTTCATCGCGTGTGAGCCAGAACTGCACAAAATATTTCAATAACATTTATTACATCATTATACAGAGAAGCACCTGCATCACATCTCTTGGAAAGGGTTGTGTTAATTATTCTGAGCATAATTGCTTCACTGGGAACTATGATTCAACTACCTGTTTGCTGGCATTCTTATTTGCGTCTTGGTTAGTTATTTTTAGGCGTTTCACATATAGATTGCAAAGGCTGTATTTGTTCCAAGAGCTATAAATTTCATTTTTAAAAAGAAATTTGGCCTGACAGCTATTAAGCCATGCTGCTGAGCAGTTTCTAGATGAAGTTTCCTACTATGTTTTATAAGGATCTTTTCATTAGGGAGGTATATTACATGTAAATTAGAATCCTGTTGGATTCAACTTAAATTCTCAAGTGAAGGATTTTAAGGCAGTCAACCCTACCTTCTCCTTCTAAAAGAAGCTATCAACTTGCAGACAGTAAACTATTGTCAAAATCTGGACTGTGAATGAGAGAAACACTGGGAACTTCAGGATTTTTTTCTAATTTTAGCCTTTTTCTTCTAAACTATTTATGAGTAATTACAAGATTTTTAGAAGGGCACTTGCTCACAGCAGGTACTGGCATAGAGAAAAGTGACCATGGCAAGGTTTGGCTTCCCACCTACTTCCTGATTTCTTATGTTTCCTGTCAATCATCAGAAGTTTTCCTATGTATGTAATTGTTGAGTGCAAGGAGCAACTTGCTAACACTTTATCTAGAAAGGTCAATGGATTAGATTCTTGCAAATAATCAGTTTTGAATAATATTTGTTCCATCTTAATTTAGTGCATTCTGTGTACTACTTTCCCACTTCAGTTATTCTGCAGGGTCTCGTAATTAACCTGCTTTAATTTGCACAAGCAGTTGACATTATCACAGTTTCTTACAGAAATGGCATCAAACTGTATGAAGTATGCATGTGAATGTAAGCTCTACATCACCATATTTATTTTTTCACTTAAATTCAGATCATCTCAAAAGAAGTCTACATTGTCTGTTAAAATAGTTTGTTTTCAGGGTTCAGTATTTTTAGCATTACATTCTGCAGCATTCTTTTTGTGGGTTTTTTGTTTTGTTTTGGTTTTTTTTTTTGGTTGTTTTTTTTTGTTTGGTTTTTTTTGTTTGTTAGTTTGTTTTTTTGTTTTTTTTTTTTTTAGTGCAGAATTATTGTCGAACTAGTTAGTCTAAGATTTACAAGTCATATGATAGATTTGTTGAGGGATTTTTTGGGGACTGGGGGTGTTGTTTCTTTGATAGCTTTTTGGGGGGTTTCATTGATTTTTTTAATGTAGTGCTTGGTTTTAAAGCCAGAACAACTTTTTTTGAATTCTTCCAGCATTTGAGGATTTGAAGTTGTGGGATATATCAAATAAGCACTTAAAAGTGAAAAATGAAATATTATATAACTCCACACAGAACTGGTATTTGTCATCTTTCTTTTATGCTCTCATAAGTAACAGGCTGTATATCAGAATTGATTATATATAAAGTTTATTATTCTAGTTAAGCTATTGTAGAAATTGATGTGGCTTTCTGGGAGATTAGGCTGCTTTTTCATACTTTGTGTGACTTGTTTGTTGCTTGTACCCATATTTATGGGACTCCCTGTATATTAATTATTTTCTAACATTTTTAATAATTGATCGTCTTGTAAAAAATACTGTTAGCTGAAGTTACTCTTAGCAAACTCTTAAATTATTTAAAAAGGTTCTCTTAAAACTTAGTAAGTTTACTCCAAGTAGGTTAAACATAAACCAAAGTAGTTGCATTTTTAATCCTGTATTCTAAGCAAGCAGATTTCATGCATCATTTTAAATTTTATTTTCCCAAGATGGCTCTTAGGTTTCTCAGCAAGGCTTTTGGTGCTTTACACTACAATTTTCAATGAGTATAATTTTCAATTTTCTTTTAAGTGTTATGTACAGCTCTTCCTTATTTTCTTCAAGCTCCGAACAATGTAAATAATTTGTATAACAAGAAAATAGTAATGAAATTTGCTTCCAACACTAATGGAAAATAGAAAATTCTGATGGGTGTTGATCAGGATTTGGGGATATGGACCCTTTAGAAGAAGTCTAGTGGAACTATAAGTTTCCTGTAGGATGTTGCTTAGTCTGAGGTACTTTAGGGAAATTCCTGATTACTACTACATTGGGTGACAGTGCTTTAGCAGGCAGGTCTGGGAGAAGCATCAAAGTGTGTCATGTTGCTTGATTTGAAGAAAGGATCAGAATGTAAGGCAGATCTCATCCATGCAGGAGTGTATGAAATACAGATATCCAAGTATGGCTGATCCAAGCCATTGTGCTCTTACAGTGCACAACAACTTATGGAAAGTGCTGACTTGATCCCAAAAGCAAAACAGCTGGTTTTAAAATGATGTTTGAGGAGAGCAATACCTGTTCACTAGAAAGAACTAAGAGTTCTCAATATTAGTCACGTAGCAGGGCTCAGTCTTCCATACTTCAAGTTTTTGCTTCATTCAGATTCAAAATACCTTCAGTAGCTTAAGCCAGTATTGGACAAAGTAACTCCTCTTGGTCTCCTGAAATTACAAGAGAGTTGCTATGGAAGAAAATTGGTGGTTGTATCATCTTTAAAAACAGACAGGCTGCATGAGAATTAGGACAGCAATTATATTATGGAGATTCATAAGTTCTTTGCTACAAATTACACTCGTTGGCTGGTAAAGAAAACTTCAGATCATGGATTAATAGATTAGTTTGCACTGATTAGGAAATAAAGCAGTAGGAAGAACCTTGGATGGCACAAGGGCCTGTAATATAGTTGTCCTATCTGTAATACTTTTCATGTATTTACCAGTTGTATTTTAAGAAGTTAGGTTATTTGCACCACCTCTTCTGTGGTCTATCCAAAACAAACTGTGAAGAAGCAGTCTTTTCTGCAACCTAATTATAAATTAGGAGACCTAATTCCTACCCTTAGTGTTTTGATAGTCTGAATGGCCTTTAGATATACTTGTTTTTGTGGAAGCAATTTCCTCTAGATAAATCGTTCTTTTCCCTTCCTGCTGCTTGTCTCATCTGTATTTATAGAAAGAATCTGTACCTCTTCTTGGCTCTTTTTTTTTCTGCTAGAATGACTAAATGAAGTACTTTTTGTATTTTGTAGTTTCCAGTGAATGGATCACCCTTACAGCCTTTCTGTGCAGCTGCTCCAATTTGAAATTCCTCAAGTGTCTGGGTTTTTTAGCCATTAGAAAGAGAATTACATATAACATTCCAGGTGTGGTCTCATTGGAATATTGTACAATGCCCCACTGTGTCTTTCTCCTTCTGTTCCAACAAGCAATCCCTGAATTGCACCTGGACTCTTCACAGCTGTTTTACCTTGATGAGCTGTGGTTTGGAATAATGGTTACACAGGTTGTATGGTGCAATCTGTTTATTAAACTTGAACAGTAACCCTTTTATTCATTAATAGTGTTATCTAATGCTCTTTCCCTCCTGACAAAATCATTGGCAATATAGATCCTGTTCTCCAGTCGTTCCAGAAGTGTTATTTTCTTTCAAGTTTTTACTTTAGAAAGGACAATCCTATGTGTCACTGTTACCATAATTCTCAGAAATGGATAATAATTGACTGCCTTAATTTTAGTAATTCTTCAAGTGTTCCTGTTCTCCATTTGTCATAGTTTTCATATCTCAGACAACATAGGTAAAGATTATGATAAAGATTGAGGGTTCATTCCTGAATATTCTTAATTTTCATCCCTGTTTAGTACACATTTTCTCTTTTTTCCTACTTTGATACAAAGTAGCCTTAAAAGACTTTAATTTTAGTATATAATAATTTGTGGAGGTGTAGTTTAGCTTTGCTTTTTACTAATGTACAAGAGATGCAGCTTCTTGTGTTGCTTTTTTGTCCCCTGCCTGTCCCTTCCTGTTCTTGATAGGATCTCTGCACATATCTGATGCCTTACTTGCACAGTCTTAGCAATGATTGTCTTGTCACACGTGGAGTTTTACCCATTCAGCTTGAGACACAGATCCTTAAATGTTTGAGTATCCTTGTGTTAAACACCAGCCTTCTGCTGCCTCTTGGATGTCTTTGCTAACCTTCACCATCAAGTTATTAGTCACTGACATTCTGAGACCTAGTTATAAACCTGTTTGGAATTTTTCATTCTTTATTTAAATAAAAACCCAGTAATATATGGATTAGGTTATGAGCAGTTTTTTTATAATGTCCTCATTAGTTAGTGAGAACAGTCTTCAAGTAATGGAGTAATTTGCTGCTTCAGTAGCTATTTCATAAATTTATCAGCTATTAGCTCTAAGAATAACTAAGTCTTTCCACTTAAGAGTTTGATTTGTTCTTCATTTTGTGACTGGGTAATTAGTCTCCTAAAATGATACAATTCACTTTATTTTTAGAAATGTTAAAGATCTGCATCCATAGAAAACACTGATACTGGAACAAATGCCCTATTAGTTTGTTTTTGAAAGAACCTGTTTTACATACTTTCCTTCCCCAAAGGACTTGACCCGAAGAGATTTCTGATCTTATCTATTGTATTTATTCCACATCTCTGATACACGTTGTTCTACTCTTCATTTCTTTTTTGAATATTGTCTTTTCCTCAGTACTTCTATTCTTAATAGACTGCTGTTCCACCATGTCAAGGTTACTCAGGCATCATTTGTTAGTAATTTAAACTTCTGACTGTCAAACAGACACAAACAGATAATTAATGATGCTCATAAAATATACAGCTTAATTTTCATCATCCTATCATTTGGTAGTTTTTATCTATTCTTCATCATTTTAGTAGTGTATCAAAACTTCTTGTAAGGTTTAAAATTCTCTGTCTGTAATGCAGGCTCTGTATTCAGGAAGAGCTGGATGCTTGAAGTTGACCTTTCAGAAAATTTTTTTTCAGATAACCTACCTCTTGGTTTCTAAAACCTTCCTGGTAATACTTGTCCCTGAGCTGCTTATACCTCCAGCCATGTTTCAAGGGAACTTGGTAAAATTAAGGTAATATAGGAGACCTGTTTGTCACATGGTGTTCCTCCTTTCTGTTGCCTCTTTCCTCTTCCCTTCCTGTTGCTTCGCGTATCTGTCTCTCAGGCCAGCCCAGCGTTCGGCTGGACCACCCTGCTAGCTCTGCTACGCCTCAACAGGACTTTTGCGTGGGTCTTTGGCTCCGCAGCACCTTTGCCTTCACTGTCACGGCCGTGGTTCGAAAGAGGGGACACTCAGAGGCTCAGGGAGAAAGGTTTTATTCGGGGATCACAGGGGCAGTCCCTGGTCCCAGGCCTGTGCCTCAGGAGAGTGACCCAGGACCTGGTCAGCAGGGGGGTTTTGTTTAGCAGAAGTCTCAGGGGTGGGTACAAATTGTAAACCAATGAAACAAAGCAAGGTGGCTAATGCCAACTGCAATACACAAAAATCAACAAATCAGGTAAATTGGGGTGGGATCTCTGGGGGATCCACCAACCACTGTCCGACACCTCTCAGAAGGTCTCGAGTCTGGGAGATTGATGGACAGGAGGGGGGAGAAGATAGATTGGGATGGGGGAAAAGACAATGGGAAAATCAGTCTCCAGGCAGAGACTTAGGTTGTCTTGGAAACTCTTATCAACTTCTGATAAGAACATTCTAAGACAGGGGCCCTTACCCGGCTAGGGCCAAAGTCCAAGCCATACCAAACTTATAACTAAAAACCTCTAAAAGAATTCCAGCATCCCCACACCTTCCTTCCCCCATTTATCAAGTATCTGTAGTTGGCAGGTTTTCAATTTATTATTAACATCACGTTTCAGTTTTCTGAGATGTCTTAGTTCTTTTAAGATTTATAGTCCAAATATTTCTTGGATCCAGGGAAGCTGCTCTGTGTGGCTTTATAAATGCAGCCTTTTCTACTCACAAGATTATTTTTGCTTTAGTGTGGTTAATCCCACACCAGTGTACTTTGTTGATTAGATACATTTTCCTAATCTTTCTTTATTAGAATTGTGAATATTTTTCCATCATATACTTTGTTGGTTGTTTGTATTTTGGAAAATGTGTGAACACCCAGTCCTGTTGGCTGCCATAATGCACAAGAAACAGGAAATGATGTTGCAACATGTACTAAGTGCGTCCAGAAGTAGCAAACTGATGTGTTGCTTTCATTCTTACAAGTATATTTGTCTTCTGCTGTATTGATGTTGAATCCTACCTCCTGGCCCAGGTTCCAACTTTGTTGTTCTGCAGACTCCTGTTACGTTGTACGTGTGTTTTTAAGTAATTTCTTAATAACCAAATCCCTCCCCTTTCTATCCTCTGCTTTTTTCCTTTTAAATTTTTCTTCCTGAATTGTAGCATTTTGCTGACAATGTTCCTTTCTCTCTGCTAAAAAATCCCTAAAACTCTTAAATGCCTGAATACTGGAAATTAATGGAAATTCAGTCTATCTGTAAACTGTACATAATAAGGTATATATTATGATTATTGAGTCTAGAATAATTTGCAAATTCAGTGCTTCTGAATCTATTATCTTCCATAACTTTTGTAAAATGCATTATGATCACAAATTTTAAGAAATTGAACTTCTGTAGACAATTCAGGCTGTCAAATGTAGTATCTTACGTACAGAGAAGCAGGAAAGGGATTGTATGAGATAGATTCCTGTGATTTTGGTTTCAAGTTTTGATGCCTATATCTTGCTGTTTGGGTGAGACATGTATGTGTATGTGTTAAGGGTAGACTAGATGAGGGGAGCATGAAGAAAGGAGAATGTTATTTGTCATATTTCCTTCTCTCTTCAGTAAAATGATGGACAGACCTGGACATGTTTTTCTATCATTTATATAGTTAGTGCTAAAGGAGTATCTAGAGAGAACATCTCATCTCTGCCAAATGAAATACAACTTTAAATTATCCATATAGTTTCCTGTATACTCAAATCGAATTCACTGATAGGAAGAAAGCTAAACTAGTATAACTGCTCTACATTACAGAGTGATATCTCTGCTCTACATTCTTATCAAGCTATCAAGTAAGACTTCGTATGACCTTATGTACCTGGCAGATGCTCATTTTCTTAGACTAACACAGTAAATTGCCTTTTGTTTCTTCCTCAGTCCCACAATGCACATGTTGTACACTTACGGTTGTGTGATTAATTTTTAGATTTACATGTAGGGTAGTTTCTGCCAAGGATGTTCAGTGCTAAAGATTTAACCACTGTAACTCGATGTAATTTCTTATTCTTGAGAAAACTCTCTGCACTTTTCAGTTACTATTAGCAGCCTCTGAGTTTGTATTCGGGATAAGAAACTTCTGAGCTTTCACACATCCCCCCCCTCTACACTCTTCTCAGTCTTCCCACGCAAACCATATGAGCAATCATAAATTTTTCACTTAATATGATTAAGGTTGCAGTGAAATAAAATGCCAAAGTACACCTGCGTTTTAAAACAGAAAGTAGGCTAACAGTTTTATATGCATGCTCTCATCCTGCTTTGTGTTCTTTAATCTGGGGTTTTACTAAAAATTGCTTTTAAATTATTATTTTTCTAGTGTATTATCTGTTCCTAGGTGCTGTCACTCCTATAAATGTGCCTACCAATGGACTAGCTCCTTTATTGTCACATTGTATTTATATTCTTTAAATAACTAGGAAGCTGTCTAAGTTAATCTTGGTGGAGGACCTACAACTTGATGCATCCTGTGGAATCCTGTGGTACTGCTAATTTCAACAAGCTACATTGTCTTATAATTTTTTTTTTAATTAAAAAAATCCTGTCAACTATTGCTTCTGTCCAGGTGAAAAAGGCATCTTGTAAAAAGCACTGTTACTTTGATGGAATTAGATATTTTTTGCAATTATTTCATTAAATTTAAATTATACTGTATTTGAAGTTCTCCGGTTTGGTGTGATGCTGTCTTTAAAAATGTCTTTCTTAAATTAGAATCCCTTTTAACTTCTTTTTCCTTTTCACTAGATTACTGTTTACAAAAGTGAAATTGGAGTCCCTGTGCAGAGGCCCAGATGAAGCACTCCTTACCTGTAAACACATGCTCCAGATTTGGAAATCCTGCTACAATCTAACTAACCCTAGGTAAGATGTTGTAGGGTGCTGAGCTGCTCCCTACCTTGCTGAGTAGCTTTTTAGGGCACTATTAGGTCAGCAGTCCTGCCTTTACTTGTTTTGGTATTTCATATAAACAAACTAATCCTCTGGAAATCTGGAGACTGATGTTCAAAGACGCCAGTTGATGGTCATGTGGAACTACCCGTGGTTCTATGAAGTAAGGTATGCCAAAGCTACTAAATTCTATGATGATAAAGGCTGGTTACACAGATTAGGTAACTCCGATGAGTTACACGGTTCTCAGTGTACTGGTGTGGTCTTGTTTTGTTTCCTGATCAGGATTTTAGTCTTTTATATCGGGTAATGCAGAGATTCCTGTAGTAGGAATTTAGTTCAAGGGCTTTCACGAAATACTATGGAAGAGTAAAAGACATTAATTAGAACCATAGAAGCATCAGGGGTCAATCAGATGGATTGAAATGAAATTATGTGCTTGCATAGTCGGCATGGCTGTTTTTTAGAGGGAGGTCTTGCTTATGAACCTATGTAGGTTCTTCAAAGGCATTAACAAATATATAAATATAAGTTGTTATAATCCTGTTTGGGTTTCCAAAATGCTTTTGTGAAGTTCCTTTGCTATGTGTTTGTATAAGCTGTGAAACAAATGAGAAGGCTATGTACCATGCTAATAAAATTCAATATGTTTATCAAGTACCTGGAGAAGGAGACAAGCAGAATTTCCTGCTGTCTGGTTGTTTGAAGAGTTGACAGCTTCTGGAGGAGAGATGTTACATCAGAAGAGCTTTGTACCAGATGGCACCAGATACCTGTGCAAAGGACATCCAGTTTTTGCTGTACTTTGATTCCAGTCATGTAAACACATGCATTCTCTTTAAGAAGATTGAGAGTTGTCCTAATGGCAGAAAAGGGAAAACTGCTTCTCTTCTTAGGGAGCTAGTGAGCATTCAGAGCAGCAAAGGTTGGAGGGTGTGGCAAGAAAAGCCTGAGAGTGCACCTGAGTCAGTCACAGTGTACTGAGAGACCCTGAGACTGCATTGTGGAGCAGGGAGCATCACTCGTTACAGAAAGCAAGTATGTCAGCAACCAGAAAGGTTTGAGCTACATCTTTTCAATTCAAAGTCACTGAATGAGGAGTAGGGGCCAGGGAGAAAATTTCTCTTCTAACCTAGTGGGTGGTGCTTTATTTTAGTTAGCTGGTTGTGAGTGTGGGCAGGCAGGGTTAAGAGTTTAGTATCAAAATGCTGCACTCTGCAGAATAGCTACAGTTTCTGTGCAAGCCTAATTTCAGACTGGCTTTGCATGTACTCCAACACAACTTTTCACCTTCCATCTCTGCTGTTATATCCTTTACACGTATCAGGGCTCTAATCATAGCTTGTCATTATTGCGTTGTTGTTCTTGTGCTAAGAGCTACTGTGCCATGTTAAACACACATTAAGTAATGCCTCCTTCAGACATCAGCAGTGACTGTGAAAACTTACTCTTGGCTGTGTCAGCTTCAAACAGCACTGGTTGATAACTCTCCTTGGCACCATTCTCCTTCAGGAACATCTAAGTGGAAAATAGTGAGGACTACTTTTCATCTGATTTTTTTCATACTGATTTTTTTTGATCTTGCCATCTAAGTCTTTTCTTGAAGTTATAGTAGTGCATTAAGATCAAATTCAGAATGGAATAAACAGGAACTGTGGTAAGTGTCATGATGGAAGGAGACTGGTTTCCCACATCACACATTCAGAGTTATATCAAGCAGTGTATAAGGATACCGAGTTGTAGTCTTTCTTTGGCTGCTCTGTGTGAAATGTAAGGACTGAGTGTGTACATATCGTATCATGGTAATCCAGATCCATCCAACTCTTATCTAGGGACAACAGACCTGAAATGTGACTGGGAAGTTCTATTCACCCAGCTGCACTCCCCTTGTACTGAAAAATGATGATGTAGGATTGTTGTGAAAACTTTAATTTTTCAACCTTTGTAGTTTTAAGACAGACTTCATTTTGTTGCAAAGCACCATTTGAAAATTATGTCTCTCACTGGAAATAATTGAAGCCTTTTTACAAAAGTTCTTTAAGCCAGTAATAAAAGGTCTTTAAATAATTTTAAACCTTTTTATAATGTTGTTTTTCAAAGATTTAAATATCTTTTATGCTTATTTGAAGTATCTTTTTCTATTATGATTTAGGCTGAAAACTAATTTAGTGTATCATTTTTCCAATGAGATAAGAATTTACTTTTTTGATAAGCTGTGGTTTATATTAATTATTTCTTCTGCAAAGAATCAGATTCTATGGGAACATGGATTCAGTGTCCTCAATAATCTTTTGATAATAAAAATAAATCACAAATACCGAGATATACTTTTAAAAGGGCCAAATACAATACTATGAATTACCTTTGTTCAGTCAATATAGAACTTTTGTCTTTAATTGACATACAAACTTTTTTCTTGTGAGATGGTTAATATGAATTTTAAAATTATTTTGTGGTGCAAGGCTTGGAAGGTTTAAATGTTTGCCTTTAGCCTACTGCTTAAAATGCATTAGAAGATAGTTGAGTTCTTTTCCACTTCATGGTTTGCATTTGAAAAAGGAACAAGCCACAGTGCCAGTGCTGTGCTTAGAAGATATTGATGGTAGGTCTGGCTCTACTTGTCAGCAACATTTGGCATGTGGTTGCACGTGGATTGAGGAAGTAATTACAGAAAAATTACACCAAGTGATATAAGAACTCTAGCTGATAGTTCATGGCCCAGATAGTTCCCTTCTCTTTCCTGTGGATTTCTATAATGATGTAATTTTCTAAGGAAATAATGCATTAATGTCAGGGTAATGCAAAATATTAATTCTGCATTTTAGTAACAGCGCTAAATAGAGAGAATGTTGTTTCACTGATTTTTGCAGTTATTAAGAACCATTGGGAGACTTCTTGCCCTTCATTCAGTCCAAATTCAGAAGGAGGCAGTTGTAAAATTAAGGCAAATAGAGAGATGTGCTGAATTCCAGGCTTGCAGTTTAGATTAAAGTTTCTCAGGCTTTACTTTAAACTAGGAATTTTGTACAGTTCTTTCTCTTCAGGGAGAATCAGACAAAATATTGCATTCTGCTAAGTTGGGCTAAAAGTTCAACTGCTTTAAAGCTTAATTACTTTTAAGTTTGTAGGGTTTGGGGTTTTTTTTTGTTTGCTTGTTTGTTTTTTTTAATGAGATTTTAAAGAAAATATTTATGGATAATGAATAGTACCAGACTTAACAATCCTAAAGATGAAATTACAATATTAACCATAGAATGTTAAAGAAGGAATGCCCATATGTGCTTCCTTGCACTTTGCTGACAATGTGTCTCAAAACTTGCCTCATCTTAAGGAAAAAAAGCACTTGGTTCTTCAGTTCCTGTTCTGCTGAATCTTTAATAGTAGTTCTAGGAGCAGTTAGTTTTCCAGCAAGCATATCAACAAGAAGCCTGAGGGGCAGATACTGATTTACTGCTAAAGTAGAAGTTAAGTGCATTTGCCCACAGGTGCAATCAGTAAAAATCACTGCTACTGCTTAGGATCCTGAGATGTTAGAAGTGCTCAAAATGTTTCTGCTATGCTGTTAGAATCAAGTTCAACATTAGGTAGTTAATATGTATTTGTGCATATATTAAAAAAACAAACAAACAAACAAACCACAAAACCAAAATAGCCTTCTATAACATCTTTACCTAAAATGAGATGTCCTTGCTTTAGTGTTCCTATTCAGTCTGGAGAAAGTGTGGATTTTCAAACTTACACCTGCCTTCTGTAAAACATGTACCCCATATCATACAAATATTCAAGGTACAATAGATTCTTTCTGTAGAGGTGTTAGTTGTGAATTAAATTAAAAGCCACTATTCCCATTTTGGTTGTATTAATTATGAAAACGGAACTGAAGTAAATAAGGATTTAATTTTGCTCAGCTTAATTCTGTTTTAATGGAACTGGCTTAATGCACTGTGAGTGGTTAGCAGTACTTGGTACTAAATTTGGTCATAGCAGGAACTTTTATAGCAAGAACCTTTGTGGGAGTAGGGCAGCATGCAACTTGTATATCAGTATATAATTTTGTATTTTAATAACTTACAATTTCTGTACTTCATTATAGTGATTCTGGACGTGGGAGCAGCTTGTTAGACAGAGCTATTGCTGATAGACGACAGCTTAATACAATTACATTACCAGATTTCAGTGATCCTGAAACAGGTAAGAACTGCATACGAACTATAAATAGGCTAAATTATCTGGCCATAGCTAGATTTTGCATTAGTTATTCTTTTGATTTTGCAAAATGAAGTTATATTTTCATTATTGTCATGTAAGTAGAAATAGACATTCTGTGCTATAAGATTTTTTTTTTTCTTTTAATTTATGAAGTACTTGCTGACGACGTTCTCCGTAAATTAAAATATCTGTGGTATGGATTTTGCTGAGTTTAGTAGTATTTCCTTATGCAAGGGCTAAAAATTAGTATGCTAAACTAGCCTACTTGCCAAAGTCCTGTTCTTTTTTGTTCGTTCAGTATTTGCACATTTTCGTTAAAAAGATTTTAAAAACTCAGAGAACTTTTAATCTCAAAAAAATTGAAGACATGTTTTTAATTAATTAAAATCTCAAATATATGTTAAAATATAATTCCATGGCGAGGCTTACTGTGGACATACTTTGACATTGTAAGCAAAATTTGTTATAAATCATACATATAGAGATATTTTTATATACATATAAAAATTGTGGTGCACAAGCATGCCACATAAAAGTTAAAATTGTTACATGTCAGTAAATACTGACAATATATAATTTGACCGTATTAATATATTCAGTTATCCCAATGCAAAGTAATATACTTTAGAAGTTATGCAATCAAAAACACGAGCCATGCATTCTGAGGAGATTGCAGGAGGAATTTTCATGATGCTGCTAATTCCAAGAACTTTTGCCGTATCTTACTTGTGTTCTAAATATTGAAAGTTTTCTTTTTTCTGGGTTTTGAGAATGCTGTTCCTGGGAACCTTCGGAGTATATTTCTGCTCAATCACCATTTGACACAAACAGCTTATGGGAAAATTTGCCAGCCTATGAATTTGAGTACATTTGACCCATAAATGAAGACACATTGAAATGTGTACTGTATGTCTAATATCAGAATAGTGCAGTCAAGAAAAATCCAATTTAGCTATTTAACTTCTGAAAGAGAAAATTGTATGGAATGCTCTCTCAATTTTGAATTTAAAGTAGTGTTCTGTGCTTGGTATAGTGCAAGCAGTTTTGATTACAAAGATCAGGTTACTTGATTTCAAAGAATAGCAATATGATTTGGCGTAATTAACATGGAATCTTCTGTCTTCTTTTATTTGTATAATTAAAAGGGATAAGATAATGTATCTTGCTATGGTGATCAGTCTATATTCTGGTCTAGCTGATTGTTTCATTTTTAAGAACATAACTACATTATAGGTTTCCTATAAAGCTAGATAGATAGTTATAGCCATAGGTAAAGTTTTATGCCTTCAAAAAAGTGTTTGTTGGGGATGGGTGTTGTGAAAGGTTTTTTGTGGTTAGTAGTTTTTTGTTTGTTTCTTTTCCAGTGGGGACACACAGCTCTTGAGTTATACCTTCAGGGTGTCCTATTTTATATCTGCCACACTTGAGAGCACAGTGAATTGGTGCACTTTAAAGACTGCATATTCTTCAATGCCTTTAAGTAAAGATAAACCCTCATTCAAAGCAGTGAGCTTTTCAAGAACCTCACCCCAAATTCAAATCCTGCAGCCAATATCCTGATCCAAATAGGATCTCTGCATACATTCTGATTTTTCTAGTACGTCCAAACCATATTTTTTTCTGAATCTCAGTTGTATTGCTAGAACTTAACTCTCTTGTCAGGGAGAACAAGATGGAAAACTAAAAATATGGGATCCGTTTTAGATTATTTATCTTATAAAAGGTAATTTGTGGAGGCTCAGTGGGTAGATGTCCCTTATGTTTTCCTTTTTTTAATTGGGAGTTGAAGTTGATTTTGTTTGTTGTTGAGGGGTTTTTTTTATTGCTAATTGTTAATTTTAGCAGAAGAAACTTGTTGCAATACCAGTACTCAATTTCTGGCAAGGACTAGAACTTTGTTACCTACTGACTCTATGGAATTTTATATATATATATATATATATATATATATAAAAGCTCCACATCTATTTGTCTAGAATTCTTCATTAGAGTATTATATAAACATTTTGCAGGAATTAAAAAATAATGATACTACAAGAATGAAAGCAGTCAAGCTTGTCATAGTGTTTGAGAAAGTTTAAGCAGACTGTCAATAAAATATTATTCACAACAGGTAGATGATAGAAACATTAGATGGTCAAGATGTTAGACCTTTGCAGGGCTGAAAGGGCTCACCCTGCAAAATCTGTGGATCCACAGTGTTTAGAAATGCAGAAGGAATTTGGCAAGTAAGTAAACAAATGCTAAAATGCAAGAAACTTCTGGCTGAAATTCCTCTCAGGATGGAAGTGTTTGCTCCCCTCCTTGTTAAACTACCTCGTGTAATGTTACTTTGTGAGTACATTTGTATGTCTGGACATATCTGAACATTTGGAAATTTTCCCCTTCATAACTTTGCGTGTTCTCTATGATGATGATGATCTCTTTTGCCTGTCTAGTCTGAATTCAGTCATCTAAGTACCAAGAAATGAGAGCCAAATTTCAAATTTGAAGTTTAAATCCTTAAAAAAAACCAAACAACGGAAAAAACCACAACAGGTGCAATGGATGTAAATACTTCTTCTTAAATGTATCAATTAAGCAGAAGCTGACCTTTAAAAAAAAAAGGGTTGAAAACTTGCTGTATGTGAAGCTCTTACCAATCCTGTAATGATTAAGTGATTCAAGTTTAGATTTGTGTAGCCTTTAAAGTATCAAAAGAATATATTGTGTATTTCTTACAAGGCTAGACTGTTGATTCTAATGTCCTGATCAATAACTATGTCAAATTTACTTTAAGTTTGTCTCTGTTTCAGTTGGCTTGCCATGAGTGGCATGCAGTCATATTTGTATATATCGATGAAGGAAATAAACGTAGAGGGGAAAGAAAGAGCTTTGATGAATCAATTGGTCTCACAGGGAGACAGATATATTTCATATCCAAAGACAGATGAAAATATGCAAATCTCTACAGACTCATTGGCTATTTGCTTAAGATAAATTGTGATCAGTCTTTAAAAACTTTCTGTTCAGTTTGGTTGCAGTCCACTGAGTTTATCATAGGAAGAAACAATATTGCCTGAGTTTTAGACTTTGGCCTTTATTTTCCTTTAAATATATCTTTCTTAATTTATGCATTGGAACATAGGGAAAAAATATTTTATTTGCTTTTAAAATATAATTTAGTATGAAAAGTGAGCACATAAAAATAAGGGGTATTTTTTGTTGTTTTTGCTTTCAGAAATGATACTTATTTTATGTAGGAGCCGTTTCAATCTTACTGAATAGTGAAACAAATGCTTTGCGGTTTTGGCATCCATGAATCCATTAAACCCTGTTGGATCTTTTTTCTTTCCTGTCCCCACCCCCACATCCCCTTACCATTCTCTTTGTTTCGCTTTTTAGCCTCTGATACTTCCTCATCTTCTCTCTCAAGAACAGAGTCTCCTCTCCAAATGTTTGTATCTTCTCATCTTCCTCATCCTCATCCTAAACCAGATATCTTTGTCTGGCCCCATCCAGCCTCTCCATACTGTGACCAAGTTCCTGAGCCCTGTTCACCTACTCGCTGTAAATTGGCTTTCTATTCCTGATGAGTGTGTTTGTGCTGTATTTTTCTGATAATCTTCATAGCTGATAAACCATGGTTGAATAGATTATGTTTCAACAGTGTCAGTGAAATCTGGCCTTTCAGCTGCCTTTCATTGAATACTGCATGGGTTTTAGGAGTTTCAATGGAGAAGACTCTTTTATTCCTCCCAAAAGATATAAAGCTGCAGACATATTTAGTACTCTGTTCGCATGAGTGCTATAGAGAATTATAGGTGTTCAGTGAAAGAGATTATTGGTCAAGGCTGCTTTGTAGCATTTACGGATGTAAAGTATTTCCAGTGCTGGGATATTTTGCCTAACAAGACTGTTCCTGCCGCAGAATCTCCTCTTATCTGGACAGTTTTTAATAAATTTATTGCAGAAAGCCTTTAACTAATTAAATCCAAAACATTCCCTGAAAATTCACGTGAAGGAAATCAATGCCTAAATATCAGTGTGTATCATGATGCAGGTAGAGCATATTGGAGATTTGGAGGAGGCATTAGAGCAGTGAAAATCAGCATTCAGCTGTTTCAAGTCAAGAGCCTTTCTGTTAATTGAAATTATGCCAATTTAAACCAGCTGTAAGATCAATCTCCATGCTGTTTGAATACAAAATGTACACTAATGCTGGCAGAGTAGTTCAGGTGACAGGGTAAAATCAATGTAGTTTTTCAGCCATTTTGTTTTAACTCCTTTTTATTTCTCTTAAATTGTCCTTCACTCATACCTTTACATATAGAACTGTTTTTGTCACTGAATTTACTATAATCTGACCTTAAGAAATTAATTTTGACAGCTAGTGTTTAGACTGATTTCATGTCAAATATATTAATTGCAAGCGAAACACAGCGAACAAATCTTTGCGTATTAGCAAACTTCTCTTGTTAAGTAGCTGACGTAAGACCAGGCTTTTGAAAACACTAGCTCATATGTAAGCCTGTAACTGGAAGTGCCAGGAAATCTGTGTCCTACAGAAGTTGAGAAGTTGAAGTCTGACTTTTGTGAAGCATTTGAATAGCTGAGTGGCTGCTGTTACAGGTTTGAGTGTCATTGAGTTGAACTTCTTCAGACCTATACTATAAACAGTACATCCCAGTTAATATTAAATTACTTATTCTTGTTCTTTGCAAAGCTGTAAGTTAGTAAGAACCTACTCAAGAATGAAAGCAAACTGAAAGAATGATGAAGCCAAAGCACAGATTCCATTAAGCTACTGTATCCTCAGGGAAAGGAGCTTCTACCATATGCATGAGAAGTAGCAGAACCATCAAAAAGAACAAAAAAGATATTGGAGTCCTTTGTATGGTGTCAATAATTAATGAAAGGTAAAGCTGTCCAAGTAAGGAGCAGTTTTCCTATATTATATTTATATAATTTCAGGGGCTGGAAAGCTCATGTTCTATATATTGCTCAATTCAATTTTTGTCTAGTGAAAGAAGCCAAGGGCATTTTATATTATTGACTTGACTTTCAATTTCTGTTGAACAGGAACATGATTTTAGAGGTGTAGCATCCTATTTAATTTTTTTATCTTTTGAAATTCTGTCAACCTGATTTACAGTTTGAAGGTTATCAGAAATCCTTTGGCTTTCTTAGAATTTTTGGCTTATATATATCTATATAACTTTTTTTTTCTTCTTACTTCGGGTTTTAATTTGTGGTTTGATCTATCCAAAGGCAATCCATCAGATGCTTACTTTCATGGGGTTTACTCCCTTTTTTCAGTTTGTAAGTAGTATTCGCTGTGAAGTTCTATTAATTTCTGAAGGACTAAAATCACCTCTTCTTTTACCACAAGACATACATGTTTTGTCCATCAGTGGTTGAAGCTTGATAGTGTGTAAAGCAAGGCTGGTGCTCTTTGCCCATTCAGTCACCCTAAGGGCTGTAATCTTACGAGACCTGAATGCACTCAACTAACACTTGCATTTAATAATTAAAGAGGCAGTATTCATTTCTAGAGGACTGCAAATAAAGATATATTAGGCAGGTCTTGTGTAACACAATGGCCA
This sequence comes from Sterrhoptilus dennistouni, assembly GCA_013397095.1. Lineage (NCBI taxonomy): Eukaryota > Metazoa > Chordata > Aves > Passeriformes > Zosteropidae > Sterrhoptilus > Sterrhoptilus dennistouni. The sequence goes on from VWZU01001778.1 coordinate 347,390, forward strand.
ACTGCCAGTATGTTGTATTATACCACTGCTGTTCCTAAAGAAGTATGCTGATCCAGAATACAATATTGCAACTACTATCATGACTCATAATAAGCTATTACTTTCTTTTGTGATGCAAGTTTTACTTGTAAAATAAATGAAGAGTACACTTTGAAATAATGAAATTATGAAAGTAAGCTGAATAAGAAACAATGAAGAACACAGATCAATAAAAATAACTGCTATTTTAATCAGGGCATGAAATAATATTCTTTTTCTCTAACTAGTTACCTTATAAAGCTGTGTTTACAGCATTCAATTATATATTTTTTTCATTGATTACTTTACCTTTCCATAGATTTTTTGGGGGTAGTGCACAAGATCAATTTGGTGAAGGAGAGAAAAGTAAGAAGATACATAAGCAAAAATTTTTGACAGTGACTAAGCACAGAAAATCTTTTTCAAAGAGCTGAGAGGATGCTTTGTGAATGATGCTGTCCTTACCTGACTACTATCATCTCCATGCACAACTTTGTAGTAAAGTATAAGATAGCTTTGTAATTTGTGATTGTGAAAGGTATCTCAGATTCTTAATGAATTTTAAATGAAAATAATTTGTGAATTTTGACTAAACGTGCCAATCTGTCTTATCCAATGCATCAGTTCAGGGATGTATTAGTCCTGCAGAAGGTGCTGCCTCTTTGTATTATGTAATTGCTTTTCTTAGAGTTCTCTGTGTGTCCCACCACTAATGTTCTTACTTCCAGCTCTTTGGGTGCATGTAAAGTTGAGTCATGGGGGTTTTCCTCTTTTCTCCTGCATGAGCATTGCAGTTAAAGCATTTTTTTCTTTATGTAAATATTGAAATGTTTAAAATGGGATGAATGTAAAACTATTGAATAACATTCTATTTTATGGTATAAAAAGAATCTTGCCATAGGGGTTTTGTGAGTTAATATGAATGTGCTCCATGAAGGATGGCAGTCCATTCTATTACTCATTTTCAGAAGAGAAATTGTTGTACATAGCAAAGTGATTTTTTTTTCAAAGCTGTCATGCCATCTATGTCCTGATAGAGTCAACTCATTTACATATGGTGTATGGTATTTATAAATGGTATTTAACGGATGAGTTCATGTGGACTCTCCTGTAACATTTAAGAAAAGCCTGAGGAGAATAAACTGAATACTTTTTTCAGAAAAGTTTAACTGTAGGTGGGACTTGGAAAAGAGAGGTTTCTGTGAGATGACCTAACTTCTTGGGTAAATTGTCTTTGTTCAAAGCTCTTGGTAGGTTTTCTATTCGAGATTGAATTGAAACATTGAATCTGCAACATGGTTGTTGCAGATAGGGTGTTTGTATGATGAGTAGAAGCTAGATTCTGGGCAAGTGCTGTTATAGGAATTTGAGCAGGAGGTTATACCTTCTTGGTTTAGGAACATTTTGTCGTGATTAAGACCTGTCACTTTGCAATGTGCAGTTAGATTGTGATTCCAGATGTTACGCGATTTAAGTAGTGAATTCTAGATCTTGCAAAGACAGTCCCTGTTTCACATTTGGCCTTTTTAGTATAAACAAGCTTCAGAACAAAGCTAAACAAATGAAAGTGAGTAGCCAGGATCTATTTTGGTGATATATTAGTTTTCCAGGCCTCATGATTTCCATTTCAAAATAAGTACCCTTTGCTGCTTGTGGTATTTGGAGGGAATTTTTTCTTGGTTCTTAAGTGTCGTGCTATAACAGCAGGTATAGAAGTTGCCTGGGAAGAGCAAAGGCATTTTTGTGCGTGAAAGATACAGTAATATTTTAAATGAGATATTTCTGCAACTTTCTCTGAGCATTTGAAGGAAGCTACAACACAGTGAATTTTAAGTGAAAGTGAGGATATGTTTGTATTTGGCTGTGGGTCCTGACCTCAGACCGAAGAAAGCCAAATGCAGATAAGACCAAGGCAAGAGAACAGAGCTGGTGACAAAGCCAGCAGGGAACCTCCAAATAAACTGGCTACATAGGATCTATAAAGTCTCAAGGAGACTCTAAGACCTACTCATTACTCTCAGTTTCTCACAAGCCACTTTGTATCTCTGCTAGTTGTAGCTGAAATGACTGTATGTTTTAGAATTGTCATGTGAATATAAAGATCTGAACCTGTTGGGACATCTTGGGTTAGGACAAGGGTACAGATAAGTTAGTTATAAAATGACAATACTTGAGTAAAATTGAAGGAAGGTAGGAAAAAACTTTTTAGTACACCAGATCTTTAACTGATTTTTAGTTAATGAAACAAAAAGTTTACTAAATGTGTTTTACCAGAAAGAGCCAGAAATTAGTCAGATGACAGCTAATTGTGGCAGTACTAAAGAAGTATTTAGTGGTTTATGGGTTAGAGTATTAGCATGAGTGCAATGTCGCTGCAAGATGCCTGACTGGCCATTGCTTTGTATATGTGTGTGTTTTCTTCAGAGAACTAATTGCTGCAATATGTTATGGGCTACTTGTTTCCTAAAGAGGAAATATAAACAATTTGAATGATACCACTTCAAAGAAAAATTTTAGAAATACTTAAATTTTTTTTTCCTTTTTTAATGCTACTCTGCATAATGTCCAGAGTAGGAAGCACTCAGTATTCACTCTGTTTAATTTTAATACAGATGGCACAGAAACTCATAAGATCCATGTCGCAGTATATTTCTTTTTTATAAATAAATTCATGTTAAAAAAGTTTTAATAATATATTATCATATGTGCTTTATGGTTAAGTACTGGAGGCTTAAAATCTTAACAGCATGCTTTCTATATGAAATTACTTGTGGACTGGCTAGCAGCCAGAGTCCTTGCTTTAAATAATAGAAAATATAAGCCTTTTTTAATACTAAATTGCATACTTGCTTTTCTGAAGAAAGGGGTTAGATTATCTTTTATGGCACTGAATTGCACCTTTTCTTTACAAATTATTCTGGAGAGAAGGCGGTGCTTTTGCTATTAGTCCCTGGAAGGCTAACAGGTGCCAGGCTGCAGTGATGTGCTTTGCAGGAATGGCTGTCAGACAAGAACAGGGTTACTCGTGGCTTGTTCTTACTTTTGGTACACTTGCTAATATTTTTCTTATAATACACTCCATGTGCTTCTTGCTTAGACTTTCCTTTTAAATTTCTTCAGAATTTAAGCTTTAAAATAAGAGAAACAAAAACTTTAGTGAATGTTCAGCTGTGCAGGCTGGACTTGGAGTTGTCTCACCAGCCAGTAAAAAGGAAAGCAAACTCTACTGCCAGACACTGTTTCAGATCTTCAGGGCAATCCCTTGTTCATAATGACATGAAATGCTAATTATGTCCTGTGCTGCTTTTCCTTTGTTTCTTTCAGTTGAAACTATGATGCATAGTTTCAGACTAACTTCTTCTTCCTACTGATCTGTGTACTAGGAATTTCTGATGCTTTCTGGTTTGTTGTTTTATCTTGTCACACTTAAAAATGTATATTCCATGTGACAAATCTCATTAAAATTCTTAGAAAACCTGTGATATTGAGAGTGAAGGTTTTGTTTATTTCTTAACTTGAAATGATGAAGACAAGCTTTTGGGATGTAGTTCAACTTGTGCAGGATTCAATGATTCAGTACTTTCTTTTGGAGTATCTGCCATTGTTGATCATTATGGAAATGGTGATGGAATTAGACAATTTCTCATCTGATCCAGTATGGAATATTTTACTGCCTTTATTTTTTAATCAGGCCTAATCAGTATGAGATTTTATAATTTGTAATTATAAAACAACTAGAGATATGCTGAGGCTTAGATGACAAGAAGGAGGGTAGTTTAAAATATTCATGGTCTTGATTTAAAAAAAAAAGTCATGACTAAATATGCTGGCATATCCAAAGTACAGTTGCCATTAGATATTCTCTAGTCATAGAGGCTTTTTAAATTCCAGTACTTTGAAAAGGGTATTATTTGCCAATGAGATTCTAATCTGACTTGGAAATGATACATTTTATGAGAATTATCCTTAGTATGCTCTGAGAAAGTTTTTTATGCAAAAAAACTTTGTGGACTTTTTTTGCCACAAGGTACTTAAACTCAGCCTTCTTGATTAGGGAAGTTTTACATTCTGTGCAGTTTAACAGTGTATTTGTGATAGTGTATGTCGTGATCGCTGTGTGTATTTTAGTTCTCTTTTTTTGTTCTTAGTTGTAAAATAATCCTCTAATTACACTCTGTGGAAAGACATAGCTAATACTAACATCAAAGTGAATGCGGCAATCTGAGGACTGCAGTGTATAATACCATCACAAAGGTTTTTTCGGATTGCACGTTCCCAGAAAAGATGTGTCAAGTTTAATAGAGAGTATTTTCATAGTAGCAACCCCCCAAAAAATGTCAGGTACAGTTACCAAAGTTTGATGTGTTTTTTTTATATAGATTTTTAGACCAATATCAAAGCTTTCTTAAGAAAATTAAACTGGCATTTTAAAAAAATTCTCCAAAATGGTAAATGTAAATTAAATATTGAGTTTGGGGTAAAGCCTCTTATGAAAAGGGTTGCAATTAAATGTTTTATGCAAAGTATATGGCCTTCATTATTTCAGTGCTGGTAAATTGTTTTTCCTGCTTCTACAGGTTCAGTCCATGCCACATCAATAGCAGCTTCCAGAGTGGAGCAGGCATTGTCCGAGGTTGCTTCTTCTCTGCAAAGCAGTGCCCCTAAACAAGGTCCCCTGCATCCCTGGATGACTCTGGCTCAAATATGGCTTCATGCAGGTACTGTGATAGCAAAATTTATTTTTCTATGCCCTGTCCTTTATTGCTAGCCTAAGGACTTAATAAAATCTGTTTGTTTCATTCAGAATCTGCTACCACTTATCAGACAATTTTTTTTCCATGTGTGTGGCACTGAAACAAGTCAAGAAATAAAAAGCACACCAGAGTTGCTCTGTGTGTAAGATAATTTATGAAAGATAAGGCAGTAGTTTTAGAATGTAGCTGTTACCAGTGGAGTCATATCTTCTGCAGAACAAATGCAGCACTCGCTCTCTTATCCCTGAAGAATTTAGTTTCTGGAGTACCTAGAGTATCTTATAGTGCTTAGAAATCTCACAGAATATTCTGGTTTGCAAGGCACTCCCAGGGATCACTATGTCCAAATCTTAAATGAATGATCCATGAGGGGATGGAACCTGTGGCATTACTAGCACCATGCTCCAACCAGCTGAGCTAATCCCAGGTCACTGATTCCATTGAATGAAATAAGATGTTTGTAAGATTTTTGACTATGGTTCCTGTAACTACCAAATTTTATAACAGAAAATAAATAATTCTGCATATGCAGGGAAAGAAACAGTAATAGAACTATTGAGCAACCTGTCCCTTGCAACTGTGATAATCAGCCCGAATTCCATTCTTTTTCTTCTGGTTTCATTAATGTAAAAGACTCAGGATTGTTTCTCTAAATGTTTGTCTAAATGAGTGGCTTTAGTATTGGTATGATGCTTCAAGCCTCAAGCTAACTGCAATAAGACAAGTGGCTGTTACATAAAATTTTACCCAGAGAATGATGATCCCCAGTGTATTTTTATACAGTTAAAAATGTATAACATGCAATTGTTTTTATTGATAGCTGGATCAGAAAGATGTAATTTAGAAATCAGCCAGCAATTGTTATGCTTTGTTCTGCTCAGAGGATTTTTCAGTGACGTAATTTTTTTTTCTTTCATGTTTTCAACAAAACAGTGCTTTATTTCATAGCATTTTAATTTACCTATTTACATCTACAGTTTTATGGTGTGAAAGTCATTGCAGGGTAATGGCTCCCAGTTGTAAATAGTTTAGTGGTTTAGAGGAAAAGCCCAGAAGATTGGAAAGAAAGCAATTACAGTAATTAATAATAGTGATCTCATTTGGGCTACTCAAAAGCAACACAGATTAGAACAGGGTGGTGTCCAACAGGGTGTAGTGGAGTTGCCTGCTCTGCATTGTGGCATCATTAACTTTAAATATTTATAAACTGTCACAGATTACCATCTACAGTAACTCTTAGCATCTATAATGTTGGTAATTTCTCAGTCTTCTGTGGCAGCTTGTTCCACTACTTATTTTCTGTTTGGTGGGGTTTTTTTTGGTATTTTAAAAAATTTTTGTGAGTCATGTGCTGTTGCTGGTTAGTCAATTCATGCAAGTGTCTGCTACTGTTTTGTCCACAAAGGAGGAGTCTGGACACACTTTGATTCCTTTTTAGTTCACAGTTTAGTCGTATTTCCATGCACATTGGTGGTCAACTGCTACAATCTGCTACACAGGCCACTTTCTACTCTTAAAAATATCTTTAAAACAGTCTGACATTGGAAGAACACAGAGATAAAGCTGTTGAATGCCATTTTTTCATAAGCAAGGTCCTTTAAAGGCACTCAAATATCAGTCCGATTCAGAGTTTTGGGTGTAATCCAAAATCCACTGCTGTAGTGGGAGTTCCTGATCTGTGAGCCTTTAAACCCAAAGATGGGTGGCCTGTACAGTACAGTGAGAAGCATATCTTGAGCAGTGACAGATCACTTTGCTGTTTTGATGCAGCAGCTTGATTTAAACCTTAATCTGTAAACCTCTTGTATGGTGTGGCACAAGAGAATGCAGTGATACAATTACTTTGAGGCTCTATTTTTATTTGGTCTGTATCAACGTAAAGATCACCCAACCCAGAACCTTAATAGCTTTTTCTTGCATTTAGTGTCTCTTTATTCCTCTCTTCTCCCACGCTTCCAGCAAGAGATTAGGGTGAACTAGCAAGGTAGTGAAATAGCAGTATTGAAGAATGTAAAAGTGTCATAAGAGCTACTGAAGGCAAACGTTTCTATTGTTAGTTGTTAATTACTCACTGAATGAAGAATTTTCCCCCTATAGTCAATCTGATTTATATAAGTGTGTGTCAGGCTACTCAACTGATTTAAAGAGTCCTGGAATACTCACATGCTCACATCTTAAAAATAAAACTGAAATGAAAAAATCAAAGACTTGAGATAAAAATGGGAAAGTAGAAAGAGTATTCTGGGATTTCAAACAGCCATTTAGAAGTTGTAACTCCTGATACACTTAGAAAAGCAACTTTCCTGAAAGAATAATTAATTTAAAATAATTTAGGTAATAATTTCTCTTTTTAGATGCAAAATTATTTTTGGAAAGTAGTCTTTATCTAAAGTGAAACTATTTTATGTGACAACATCTAGTCATGGTATGATGAAGCAAGAATCATTAATTGGTCCTGACGTTCCTTCTGCAGCTGAAGTCTACATAGGAATTGGGAAGCCTGCTGAGGCCACAGCATGTACCCAGGAAGCAGCTAATCTCTTTCCGATGTCACATTATGTTCTCTACATGAGGGGTCAGGTAGCTGAACTTCGTGGAAATATTGATGAAGCCAAACGCTGGTATGAAGAGGCCTTATCCATTAGTCCTACCCATGTGAAAAGCATGCAGAGGCTGGTAAGTCTTCAGCCTGTGTTCATAAGCAGTGTCATCTCAACTGGTGGTACTGTACTGTGAAGTCTTGACTTGGTGTAGGTAACCTGTAACTTGTGAGTTTGGGATCTATATTCTTATTACAAAATGCTTTGGAAACAGTCTTTCCTGGCATTTATTCTGTCTTTTGTGTGTTGGGACATAAAAAGGATTTGCAGGCCATAAGACTATTTCAATCCTAATAGAAACTATAGAAGAAGCAATTTGCATCTGCCTAATATTCATGCCATTGGGAAATAAAGGTGGCTTAGGAAAAGAGAAGAGTTGGATACTGTAGTTGGCTACTGTAGAGGAAAGACTAGTCTTTTGGTATTCTGAAGTAAAAGTTAAATTCATAAAATCACAGAATATTCTAGGTTGGAAGAGGCCAAGGATCATCAAGTTCAACTCCTGGCCCTGCACAGGACACTTCAAGAGTCACACCATGTGTCCGAGAGCATTGTCCAAATGCTTCTTGAGCTCTGTCAGACTTGTGCTGTGACCACTTCCCTGGGGAATCGGTTCCAGTGCCCAACCACCCTCTGGGTGTTCCTGATATCCAACCTAAACCTCTCCTGGCACAGCTTCAGGCCATTCCTTCAGTCCTGTCACCGGGCACAAGAGAGAGGAGATCAGTGTCTGCCCCTCCTCTCCCCCTCAGGAGGAAACTGTAATTGCAGTGGGTCTCCCCTCAGTCTCCTTTTCTCCAGGCTGAACAGAGCAAGTGACCTCAGCCACTCCTCATAGAGCTTCCCCTCAAGGCACTTCACCATCTCGTTGTCCTCCTTTGGATGCCTTCCAGTACCTTCCTATCCTTCTTACATGGTGGTGCCCAAAACTGCACACAGGCTTCACTGGTGCAGAGTACAGGTGTTTTCTCCATTCTGCCTGTTTATTGATTACCTTTGTGCTATGTGATTTCTTGGGTTTTCGAAAGGTAGAGAATCAGTCTTGCCCTCAAATTAATGTGTAGCTTTAAGTATAAAGGATGTTTGTTTATATACTTCATAGATACATACATGTATACATTGTGTGCTTATTGTGTTAGGAAAATTACTTTCTTTTAATCCAATTTTCTTCCAGATAGAGCAGAATAGAACAGCTGAAATCAGCTTCTTACCCAATCTTTTTGTTCAGAAGTAGAAGCTGGTTTCTGCCTAGGTACTTATGAATTATTCACAGAAATTTCTTGTGCATCCCTGAGGGAAACATATGAGACAAAAGATCAGATAGGAAGGCAGCACAGGGAAAGATTTTGTTTCACCTTTTCAGCATTTCAGGATATTTGAGCCTGCTGACAAATGCCAAAAGGTTCCTTTTCCTGAAGAAGCAGGCAGTCAATCTAAAGCACTGCAACTCAGTGAAAATGAAAGCTCATGTTTTGCTCGGTGTCTCGTTGCCCCTCCTCTGAATGCATCTTTGAATAAATAGTCTGTAAACACACAGCGCTCTTCAGAATGACAGAAATTAGCTGTCTAAGAGGCATGTGAGATGGAAATTACTGGGCTTCCAATCCAGGTTTCCTTTTTATGAGATTTTCTGTTTGAGTTCTAGCTTGAAGATAACTGTTCATTTCATTTAATTGGATTGGAGAGTCCTTTTTAGGGATTCTTATAATTTAAAATTTTGTTTCTAAGAGCTTTTTCTAGTGTTTCACAGCTTTTCTGCACTAGGATGTTGTTCTGAATAGATTCTGAGAGATTTATGCTGCTTAAATACAAATATTCAAGACATATGCTATAAAAATACTTGTCTATGTAATTTCATGTAGGAGAAAGTACAAGATTCTGTGTCTTTCTTGACCTTTTGACTATTGCGAAAAGTATTTTAATGAGGAAGCTTACAATGTTTACTCGTGGCTGTGTGTGTAGATGAATATCTGTACATCCCAGTATCTGTACATCAACACTTTGTGTATATTTACCTATTTATTATAAAGGGATTTGATCTCAGTGGCAGGGGAGCTATAGCAACAGCAATTGTGGAGGTACCAGCCTCTATGACAACAGCTGAAACACTAACTTCTAATATTTGTATTCACAATTCTAAGCTGACAGTTGGTTTATGAATGAAAGTTCTGTTCAAAACCCCCTTATTTTCTGTGATTAATTTCATATTTAAAAAATATTTTATATGGCTTTCTAGCAATGCTTAGAAAGTAATATCAAATGCAACTATTTTGACATAAAAGTTACCTTAGAGCCTATATTTATTTAATAAGTTTGGTGAATATCCTTTTAAGGGGCAAATTCTGAGTATAGATCATAATAACTTTATGTATAAAATGCAACAAAATGCAAGTAAGATTTAAGGATGGTATGAGTTCTAGTATGTAGCTTCTGTATCCAGACCTGCTTCTTCAAGTGGAATTACTTGAAATAGTTGAACCTGAAATCAGTTTGGAAGGACTTCTGTTTGTTTTTATTAAAATTTTAGAATGAGTGACATCTGACACTCAATACAAATCTGACAATCAATTTCCTGATGCTAATGGTTTGAAAATCTGAATCTTTGATTTGAGAGAGTCTTTGTAGTTGTCCAGAGGAAAAAAAAAAGCTAAATAAAATATTTGTTTAATTTGTATTAACAAAAATAGCATATCAGGAATAGGAGTTTTCTCCTTTTATAATCCATCTTTTAGTGATGTTATATCACTCTGGAAGAAGGATGAAAAGCTAAACTTTGAAAAATTTACTGTTTTTCATACAATATCTTCACCGTAAGTCTCTCTAAGTTCCTATTCCTGAATATGATCTGTTTCTACACAGAAACAACATCATCTATTTAAATTACTGGAGAAATGTGTGAGTAAAGACCAGAAAGGTTAGTTTTGTGGCTTCAAAAGTATTGTACTTCTTCCTAAGAGTTACAGCGTGTGCTATGCTTTGGAGTTGCTGCAAAGACTCTTGCATTTGTCTCTCATGCAGACTCCACATTCTATTAGTGTGACCAGGAAGACTTTGCAGAAGTCTAGTGTATTATCTGAATAAAATTACTTTGTATTGGCTGGCATCATCATTTTTGCAAAATTACAATTTTTTTAAAGAAACATTTTCTTACTCATTTTGCTGCTGTCTCTAAGGTCTTCACATATTAATTCCTGTTTCTAGAGATTTACTGAAATGAAAACCAGGAGGTTTTGATGATTGTGTAAAAATTGGAGCTGTTGAGTGATGAAAGGGATGTTTGCCAACAAAATGACAATCATATATGGGAGGGTTTGATGGGAAGGTTTTTACCTTACTAATAAAATGCCTAAGACAACATAACACCAAATATTGGGGACTTGATCCATGAGTAAATGAAAAATGGTTTAGTGAATGAAAAATGTATTCTGCTCAACTAAACTTGGGAAGTGGAACTGCTGGGGTCATAGTGTTGCATTACCTAAGATGGGAGCTATTCCAACAGAGAGGTGGCTGCAGGGGCAGCATGTTCATCTTCCCATTCACTGCTATTTCTGCCCCTTTTAAGATGTTGGGGGGCTTATTAATTAAATCAGCTGAACAACAAAACTAGTTTTTTCTAAGAGAAGTGTTGTTTAAATTCTCTGCAGTTCCTTGTGGAACTAAATTATTATTCCCTGTACAGTTAATGTTTTAATCCATAAATTCGATCACTTTATTTTGTTGAGCAATGCTCATTTTAAGCTCTGCCTTGTTCACAGGTGCTATTTTTTACTGTTTGTCACTAACTGAAACTTTCTCCAAGCCAGAGGTTATAGCAGCTTGCTATTTGGCTAGCTCTGACTGTTCACAAGATGTCAAGAGGGAAGCAATAAGGTGTCAGTATTAATTAGGTGTACTTTACAGAATCCAGCAGCAATTCTTTTGAACAAATGCAGTGTCCTTTCTTCTTTTTAAGGTTTGTATAGTGCACTCAGAAAAAACAATGTGAACTTGTGTTCTAAAGGTTTGAAATGCTTTGTTTTGTTTTCTGTATTTCAAATAATTTTTTCTCACACCTAATGAAATTTAAAGTTTTCTTTAATTACTTAATTTTAAAAAGATGATTTACACTTCAGTGGCATATACCTATGGTTATCACCTGCCTGATTTTGGCCAGAATGGATTTATTTATACAACTTTCTCCATTTTCCTTACCCTTTATCACTGCCTCCAGATTTCTGCATTACTGCTGCCTTCCTGCTTTTGTCATTGTTTTCCTCCCCTGTGAAAAAAAGAATAAACATTCTTTTATCTTCTGCAGTCAGAGTGCTGTTGTGGAAAGTAGCCCTTACTGCTGACGTCTGAAAAGTCCTGAAACAGGCCATCATTCAGTAATGCCTGAAATGGCAATGAATATTTCAATCCATTGTCCAGGAAACAAATCTATTTATTCTCTCTCAGGCTGAAAATTTCCTACTTAAATGTGGCTTTGAGAAGAAATAGGTATTCAGAATTTGTATGCTGTTATAATCTCAGAAGACTGTAGTATTTTCTGAATATCAAGTAATTCATCATAGCACTTGCCAGTTAATGCTATTAGTAACTTAGGTTCTAAGAGCAGAAAGCTAAAACAGAAAGGGAGAAATTACTTAAACAATTTACTCATGTAGAAATTAGTTTTCAAAAAGCATTATCTTAGGGAGTTACATTCCCTACTTCACGCTGTTAGATACCTGTTAGTTTACTATAATTATGCATAGCTAAACCAGATCTCTTAAGTCTTAGATTAACTATGTGTGCTTTATCTCTCAGTTATAAATATACTGTTATTTATTTCTTACTGTACTATACTGACTTCTTGTACTTTTTTTTCAACCCAAAGACACTGCCAGAAAGAAGTCTGGGAGTATGGATGGGTAGTATGTGCTTATGAGCCTGTCACAAATGTTGAGTTGACTGAAAGAAAGGAAAAACAAAGACTTTAAAGCATCATGAATTCAGACCATGCTTGAAGGTGTCATGGGAATTAAGGAAGGGAAACTCTAAACACAGTCACCCAACTAGCTTTTTTTTTTTTTCAGTGGTTCAGTTTTCTCATCTGGAGAATATTCAGTAATTCGTTTGATTTTCATCCTCAGGCCCCTGTACAGTCAAATTGTTGGTTTAGGCCACATAGGTTTGTCCTAAGCACATTGTGCTGGTTCTCATGGGTGGTTTGGGTTGTAACTGATTACCACAGAGTTAAATGCTGATGCCAAATCTCAGTGCTCATTTGACTCACTCTCTAAGTGCATCCTTATGCGCAGGGTGCTTGAAGAAGAATGGGGAAATAAAGGTCATTGGTTTTGTTAGATTTGTTGGTAAAATGCCCTTCAGAAACTTTAAGATCATTTCACAAAAAGTAGAGAAAGCAAAATATATGTTTGGCCAAAAACTCGCTGCTCCTTACAGAAGGCATTTTACTGTGATTTGACCACATCTAAACATTGAAATATTTTAAGTGATTGCATTCTGTACCCTGAAAAACAGTGGCCATTGTGCTTGCATTTTAACCTGGAAACCATTGAGTTTAAATGACTCAGGGACCATTTTGATGCATTTTAAATACTTCATCTGCTGGGGGGCACTCACAGGCTGTATTCTTTTCTGTCATGAAAATATTATTTCCCCTTTTAGCCTTACAAGAGAAAACCATTACTGCTGGGTGCAGTAAAAAATTGCATAAAATCAACTTGCATGGTCATTAGTGCTTGAAGTATAATACCGTGGGAATCGAGGTGAAAAATTAGGGAGGATTTTTTCCCCTGTTTGTTTCAAAGTTATCTTATGTTATTTTTAATGTTGTTGAGATCAAATACAGCAGTTCATACTGACTTAGAGACAGATTAGTAGAATTTCTTAATTTTGAAATGCTTTATCTGAATTTTACAGTACTCTTTTAAAGCAGATCTATATATGTTCAGTATGACAACAATAACTGCTACAAATTTGAATTTAAACTAGAACCTAGTTGCCCTTTTGGAAACAGAAATTGCCTTTAGGAATTTGCAGCACTAATTTTGTTAATAGCTTGAAGCAGTGATCTCCCATTTACTCAGGCAAGTGTGTGTTGATTCCCTGAGAACTGTTGTTCTGTGGGTGGAATTATGGGGCTGATGGTATTATAGGTCCTGCTTCAGAACAGACTTTCTTTTCGCATTACTCTGTATTTACTCCAAATGGCTTAAAGCAGCTGTGACAGGAGCAGATTTTTCAACAAGAAAATACTTCCATTCTTGGATGCTTTTCACCCTGTGAGAGCAACCTCTCTAAGGTCTCTTCAACTCATTGGTGCTTTCCTCAGCTGTCAGCCATTACAAGAGGAATTCTGCAATTATCTTAAATCGTTGTTTGGTTTAGACAATCTGAGTAGCTGAAGATGCAAAAGGCAATCTGATTTTGTGCAGCATGCACACTGGCTGCACTGAATGGAACTGGACTTATATGGAGAAACTAAGCTGTTGAGCTGTACTATTTATTGAGACTCTAGTAACAATGGTTAAGGCAGCTTTCTGAATACAGAGAATACTCTTTTAAATAGAAATTCCAGGAAAGATAATTTAAAAGTAGACAAAAAAAAAATTAAAAAAAAAAAAAAAAAAAAAAAAAAAAAAAAAAAAAACCAAACCCAAAAAAAACCCCACCCCAAAACCCAAACCTAAACATTTAAAGGCTAAGAAAGCTGGGGTGTTGTGTTTTGTTTTGTTTTGTTTTAACTTTGAGGGGTGTTTGTTTGGGGTTTTTTGGGGGTTTTTTTTTTTTTGATTGTTGGGGTTTTTTAGCATAAGGATTTTTGCCCACAATCTCAGCTTTAGATTTATTTTTTCATGTTATCTGTGTGATAGATTTTTCCACAGTTTATCTATTCAGGCACAGCTTGCCAGAAACCATTTTATCACTTCTGTTTGTTCCCATTTAAAAAAATGGAAAATTAATTAGTGGCAGATGCTGGCAGAAGGAAGGGATGCTTTGGCTAGAGTTAGTGCTCTTTATTTGGCAGGTCACGAATCATTCCGCTGTTTTTTATTGTATTGTGTGGAACTGATAAAATTTCACCCATCAGATAATTCATGATAATTTGCTGTTGAAGCAGGTTAGTCTGCAACATGCAGTATTACTCCAAAGTTCCTTCTCTTTACTTGGAAGATTTTAAGACTCTTTGTTTTCAGTTTTTGAAATACAAGTAGTGTTTGTCTCAAGCTTTGATTCACATTTTATAGGATAAAAGTCTTCAAATTTGGTTTGTTATCAAAACTGAGGTATTATTAATTCATTTCATATACAGCAAGTATGGATCAAATATTATAATTTGGGAAGTAGCAACCAGATAAAGTTTCAAGTTCAAGGAAAAAATCCAAGGATCACAATGGCCCAGTCTGGAACAGAGCCTTGGTTTTCTAGACATCATAACAAAGCATCTGAGGTGAGATTCCCTGCCCTACATTGTTTCAAGTAATTGACAGGAACAGGAGCATAATGAGGTGGCATTTGTGTAATGGTAACAGTATTTTAGATGCACGTGTAAGGTGGACAAGAGTTTATGGGAGTCTCACATCCTTGGAGATACTCAAAATCTGACAGCCCTTGACAAACAACTGTAGGTAACTCTTCTTCAAGATTGGCTGTAGAGAATCTTAAATTCCCTTCCTACTTCTGTCATCCTGTGGTTCTAGGAATGCAAGCAAGGCAAGCTTTGTAGATAGACATAATGATTTGTGTTAGGAAACATGATGGGAACACTTGTCTGTGGACAAAGTCTTGTTACATTTTCCTTTTATCCAAGACTTTATTGTTACCAATGGTAAAAATCAATAAGCAGAGATTTTGTTCTTTCTTCTCTTGTTTCCATGGTACATTACCCATAGCAATCATGGAAGGAAGGTGCAAATGATTAATACCTTTCTCAACTGTTGTCACTCATCTTAACTATGTACATATAAAATATACACATGTATGTATCTACACATATGTTCTGGCCTACAAATCTGCCTTAATATTTTGGATACATCTTACTGTCTTTGCATACACAGGTGTCAGTAGCAAAACAGTGCAACCGAAAAGCTTCACTTGGGATCTCCAGAAATTATGTTTTTAGGCTTCTGTTTCTCTTGATGGTTTTCTTAAAGGTTCGAGTATACCTTAATGATTTAAAGAAAACAAAATATTTATGACTCTTTACCAGTGTTTGCATGGGAAGTATCTCTTTTGTAGTACTAAGTAGAGATGATGAAGAGCCAGCAAGACTGTAAAAGCATCTGATCACACCATAATGAAAAATTTCCTTTTTCAGGCCTTTTTTTTTTCCTTTTTTTTTTTTTTTTTGGTAGGTTTTAGAAAGGTTAATTCCTATTAAAAGTCTTTCCAGAGTCTTTCCATCATCTTATGCCTTTTACCCTCTAAAGGGCTGACTACATTAAAGTCATTGACAGATGGGTTTTGTTGACATCCTTTTTCTTCTGTGCCTTTTTCTGGGTAACTGGCCGCCTAAAATAGAATGTAAAGCATACAGATTTATACTAATCAAAAAATATTAACAAGGATGACTAATTTAACAGAAGGAAAATGTCAGTAGTCTCAGAGGTCTTAGTAGTTCAGGAAATGGCCAGGAGGCCTCATATTAGCAAAGTGCTAATAGTTGTTCTTAATATTTAAATTCTCCTTATTTTCAAAAAAAGAACAAAAAGGAAAGAGAGAAGACATGGAAAAAATTGAAAATGTGTGCTCTTCCCTGCTATCCTCTGTAGTCTCTTACATCCCTTTTCATGGGTACTTGCTGGTGCTTTTTTGCATGGGTCTCAAAAGTTCTTTTTTATTTTGCTCTGTGTAATTGCCTTTCAATATGAGATTTGCTTTGCAAAACATTTTTTAAATTAGGTCATTCTGCTGAAGTATGCACTGAGCTAATTATGATTATTTTGCTTCCCTGGGCATTTTTGTGCTCATTCAATTTATTAAAGTATTTCTTTATAGTTGGGGCTGAGAACTTACACAGCAATAAAAGCTATGTAGCACCTGGTATGCTTTGCTTGTAGGCAACATCTGGCATCTAATCACTTATAATTGAATTTCATATAATTAATAAAGAAATATTTTTAAGGTTGGGGGGGTAAATATTAAGATCGTGATAAAGGCTTTGAGAGAGTAGCTATCCTCAACTTTAAATGAACAAGAGAGATTTTATTTTCCTTCCCTGAGAAAGGTTCTTTTATAGAATTCTGTAGGTGAGAACTCTTTAACTACAGGACATTTGAAGCCTGCAATCATCTACACATGTTGTTTCTTTTTCCTTTTCTTTTTTTTGTGCGTGCATAACTTTGCAAACTGGTGAAATATAACTAAGGGCTACCACCAACAACAATCTGAATGAAATAAACCATTCCATGTGGCTTAGTTGAGGTAGTGAATAAATGTGTGTGAGAAACTTGCAGCACCGTTCCCAGGTGTCTGAGCCTTGACTCTTTCTCAGTCTGTCTTAGAATAACGTATTATTATAAAATGGTGCAGGAGTTATCAGTGCATGTATTTTGCTATAAGTCTCATGCAGTTTTCAGGTGCATTTCTATGCCCTGGTTAAATGATCTTTTGCTTTTTGCTTTATATTTGTCACAGGGGAGCTTTACTTGATTTGACAGAAGCTATTTCCTGAGAAAACAGACTGCTTTTGAGAGGACCAGAAGTACCTAATCAATTATAATTTTTTTTTTCTGACCAGGAACCATAAACAACTTTTTCTTGAAAACTGTGCTTTATCTTATCCTTATCAAGCAGAAAGTAGCCTACCTTAATGCAAAACTAGAGATCTAGAAGCAACTGTCCCCAGGAAATAATTTTAATGCTTGCTTTTGCAAGGTTATGTCAAGCAGCTGTATTCCCCAGATAAGTTGTCTACTCTGGTTCACAGTTTTTTCTGCAAATCCCCAGTCTGGAGCAGTATTCTTATGTCTCTCTCTCCCTCTTCAGCTCATCTCATTTTAAATTTTATTTGAAGACTTCTTTTCCATTTGCTGAAGCTTAGCTTCTCTGCTAGCCAGTTTTGTACTTAGCAGTAATTCCCCTGCTCATGAATCTCCTGTTTAAAGATCAGTTGCACCTTGCACTTTGAAAGAATTCAGCCAACTTACTCTGTGTGAATAGCATAATACATTTTCTCCAAGATTAGATTTCTTTAAAAATAGACTGTGTTTTCTGGTAGCAAACTTGTGCTAGATGGAGTTAGAGAACTGGCCTTTGAGGTTAATGATGGGTTATTTTTTATGTCAGGTTATTTTTTTAACCTAGATTAACAAATTACAGAGATAGCATTTATTTCAGTGAGCTCTAATTTGTGGGAAAATCTGAAGTCAGTTTTGTGCATCTCTGAAAACTGCTTATTCTGAAGGTGTGGTGGTTATTTTTCCATTATTATTCCTATTAGACTATATTCTCTTCAACAAGTAGCAACAAATGGCATGAAGAAAATTGTGTGGTGATACTATTCAGAAAGCTTCCATCTCCTGATTTCTTGGTAGGGGAGAGGAGACATTCTCTCTGAAGTACACAACTTTGTGTACTTCATCTCACTGGAAAAGGCCAGCGTCTTCTCTGAATAAAACTGACTTCATATTTAGAGTTGTTAATGCTTTTAATGTTACTTCTATCGTGGTAAACATCCAGGTTAAGCTGAGATGGGTGGGAAAATACATCATGAATGAGACTAAGTAATGATGAACTTGAAGACAGAAAGCTGTTTTGGGCTTTCATCACTTTTTCAGTCAGCAGTGCAGTGTTGATCTGCACCTTTTAAATTTTGACACTAATATGTGTGGACTTTAAAGAAAGCCAAGAGGTAAGAGCTCTTTAGTTTCACTAGTTAATCATTACTCTAGTCTGTATGTTTTGTTAAAACACTAGCTTTGAAAACAGTTCTTGGCATTTGAAAAAAAATACCATTAGTTATAGTTATTATATTTTCAGGCATGAATATTTTAAGCATTTGAGGGAATTTGGAAGAATAAAAAGTAACTGGCTAAGCTGAGCATGTGCAACTGTTATGGCAACTAAGAGTTGATATGTCAGAGAGTAGGACAATAACTCTAATATTTTTTACTCTTATTTCTAAATCAAAAATTTAGATATTTTAAAAATGTTATAATATTTTTTCACAGTAATTTCAAGTGCTTGACATGTTAAGTATCAAATATGTTTGGCCCTGAAGCATGTATTCCCTGTAAGAAGTAGGGCAACTGAAGTATAGGTGCTGTGACATACCTGGCTTTAACTACAGTACAAGCCTCCTGATTTCTCATCCTGAACATCACATTCATGGGACTCATATTTAATTCCTGTGATTATTCCTTCCAGTGCCTTTGCACTGTAAAGAAAATTAATTTTTCCCATAGGCATCTCCAGTGTCAATCTTGTTAGGGCAGCAGTATCAGTATTCCCACTGCCTGCTGAAAAGAGCCCGTGGAGTGTCTTTTGTGGGTTTTGACTTGCAAATGATTGGCAGACTTCAGGAGGACTTTCCATTATGATATTTAAATTTAGTACTGTCACTGATGGACCTCCTATTAAAATGTAGATTATTAAATCAGCTCTATCATTTATCAGTGAAAATATTTGATAGTTCTTGCCTGTGCATACAGTTTAAGTGAAGGGATCTGTAGCAGCTCCTTGATATCCATTCAGCTCAGCCATCTAAAATGAGGTCCTTGTATCATTCACTTTCAATACTCTTAAATAAAATATTACTTCACTTACTTATATCTCTCTTTCTCAGTTCCCTTCCTTTATGGAAGATTTGTCAGTGCTGCCTTGGATTTGCTCAATGAATATATTATTTCCCAAGTCATTGCAACTGAGGTGCTTGGTGAAGGAGATGTCTGTTTGGATAGCAGACTGGTTCAGAAGTACCTGAGGCATCAGTAAAGTTGTTTTTGTGATTTCTTTTTGCTCTGGTTTTGAGAACTCACTTAAACATTGCACTGTTTTCTGGTAATGTACTTTTATAGGTGATAAAGGTAAACTACTTCTATGAATCTTTGTTTCTTGTCTTACATTTTTACTTGATAATAAGATAAATTCAAGAGAAGTTAACTTCAAACCAGAACTAAATATGAAGTACATGAATATAGAAATCTAAAAGAAAAAGGATTGCTGCTTTATTATACAATGAGTGATTAGTTTTTCTTAGGTGTTCTGTTCAGGTCTATGCTTTAGTGCATCTTCCTACAAATGAGAATCATACCTGATTTTTGAACAAAAAAGTATTAAGTCTTGTTTTATGTCCTTGGGGAAATTGAAGACTATTACAGTCCCTAACTTGAATTGGTGAGCACAAATGTAACTCTGGAATGTTTATTTATGTGTAACTAGGGTTTTGGAGAACTAATGTCATAAATCTTCTTTTGCTGTTATGTTGTTTGTGTGCTTATGTAACTACCATTATATGCAATAAATACAGTTTTGAGTAAGACTTCTCAGGCCAGCTTTTCGCTGAAGAAGGATAATACCCTCTGGGGAAGATCAGTTTGGTAAGAAATGGTAAACCATCACTCTGTGCTCCTGTTCTATGATTAGTGGGAGGTAAACAAAAGGGGGCTGCCTAATACCTTGAAGTGTGTTACAATGGTTGTAAGTATATATTACTGTCCAGATGTTGAGGCTGAATGTAGTTTTGTAATAAGATGCACTTAT
Source organism: Sterrhoptilus dennistouni (assembly GCA_013397095.1). Classification (NCBI taxonomy): domain Eukaryota; kingdom Metazoa; phylum Chordata; class Aves; order Passeriformes; family Zosteropidae; genus Sterrhoptilus; species Sterrhoptilus dennistouni. The sequence goes on from VWZU01001778.1 coordinate 367,455, forward strand.
CAGAGTCTCAGGAAATTGAGAAAAGTTTCTGCATCACACTGCATTACAGCTTCTTTCTGCTAATCCCTTGTGTAGTTTACACATGTGTGGCTTTTCCACACTAATCTGAGAAATCCTGTGTTGTGGTAGATGCTGGTGTGATGCTTCAAGGAAGCTGGCTTTCAAGAAATAGCCCTTGTTAGGCCCTTTTAAGGCCCTTGTTAGAAATAGCCCTAGCCTAAATTAGATTTGAAGTTTATTTTAGGAACACCTTTTCTTTCTTAAGAGCTGGTATAGAATTGAAGGAAAAAGAAATATTAGAAAAACACTGAGTTAAAATGGAGTGCTCATATGCAAGACCCACATATCTATACATAAAGCATTTGACCTGGAAGAAATCTTTAATCTTTTAGTACTGCTAAGATGAACAAAGCAAAGCAATTCATTAGCAAAGCACTTACTTGGCAGAAATATGGAAACATGAACATTGTTCACACTGTTAAAAGCTAAGCCCTGCAAAGAAAGACACTACCCAAAACCACCTGAGCAATACAGCATGCTTGAGTAGGTCCATTAGGATTAAGACATTTGATTCTTTCTATTTTTTTTTCTAAATACTTTGATGAAAAATCCCAAAGTTTTTGAATGCTTTCCTGTAAGTGAATTTACAAACACTTCTTTTATGGATGTATCTAAAATGAACATGTGAGTTCCATTTTTTTTCTGGTTCTAATAATTTGTCTTTAATCAGTGATGCTGGTGAAGTGATTTCTTATAACTCAGTGTGTTCAAACTTCCTCAGCCATTGTTTACATCTCACACGTTGAACTTACTACTTAAGACCAATATCCTTAGGAAATCGGACATACAAAATCATTCTCTACTACCTTTGTTTCATCTAGACTGAGGAAAAAAAAAAAGGCTTGTGCAAATATTACAAAAAAATAGAGGCAGGAGGAAAGACTCCCAAGGCTTTTTCATTATTTCAGATTTCAGATTTTTCATTATTTTTCAGATTTTTATTAGGTATCAGCAAACAAGAGTGAGCATTTGTAAATTCTCCTCTGCAGAGATGTAAGATACAGTCATTAGAAAACCAAACCAGGCTTCACTGTGGTCAGTGCTGTTAAAAGTTGATTTTTAAAAATTATTCCAGAACATAACATAATGTATTGTGTTACATTAGCTTAGTTAGCTGTATTCCTGCATAGTATAACATGTTTAGATGAAATAGTGAATTGTGAGTAATACGAAGACGTTATTTTTAAAGGGCTGTAGAAATAACAAAAAAAAAGCACGTGGGTTCAACATTTCTTCTGTACACTATGCAATGTGAAAATGGTTTCAAAGCTCTAAATCTACATGGACAAAGTTGGTGTTAGGTAGCACTTTGGAAGAGTACTTGCCATCTATCAGAAGTGATCTGACCTACTAAAAGAAAGGGTTTTACCCTGGCTTCTGAATTAAAATGTCCCTGATGGTGAGTGGGTTTTGTTACCTTAAAGTAAGTATTTTAAAATAAAGACTGTTTTGAAAGTACATTCTCTCATTTAAAAACAACTCCCTTATTTACTAAATGAGTGCAAGTAATAAATGATGGCAGGTTTTGTCTTGTGTTTATGAATGTTCAAAAGATGAGCAAGTGAACCTCTATCAGCTGCAAAGACATTTCAATTTCCATTTTCCATGGTCCTTCTTACAGTTTCTCCTGACAGCTGGCAATAGTTTATTTGGGATTCTGTCTGGTTTTTAATTTATGACCATTTGAAAAAGTGATAGCCACACTAGCATTGGAACAGATGGTATTGTGAAGGTCATGGACCCAAAGATTTACCAGAGGGGTATGAAATGCTATGACACAAATGCAGTCTGTGATGATGCTTTGTCATATTAGTTGAATGCCTAGCCACAAGTTGGTAGGTTACAGTTGCCAGAAATAACTGGTTCTTATGTAGAGTATAAAACAGTATGAAATGCTGTCAGATCTATTAAAGTAATTGACACGTCAAACTTAATTTCCTTTAAAATAGTGATATGATAGTATAAGCAGCTGGTGATCTCTGGAAAATAAATGAGGTAGCTTTAGCTTGGCCATTCAAACTCACCTCATTTGCTGCAGAATCAAAGCCTAAGTTTCAAAAATGTAGGGATGTGTTTAGAGTAGGTGTGTCTTTCTGCCATGTGGATTACATTTGATTTAAAATAAGATTCATCTCTGAATATTTTTGTGAAGATAAATCCATGGGTGTTTAACACAATAGTTGGTAGGAAATGTTTGTATCTGACCTCAGACTCAGCAGCTCACTTAAGTTCCAGAATTCCCATCTTCCCCACCAAACCCATGCTGTTGCTGTAGTTCTTATGCCATGAAAATCCATTCCTTGAAAAGTGGAAGCTGCTACTCTGCATTTCAGCTCTTTACTCGGAGAGCATTAACTTCCCAGTTTGCTTGCTCTGATCAAATCCTAGCTTTGTGGGGAGTGCCTTTTCTGTCATTCTTGTTCTTCCTGCCAACTGTGCTCCAGTGAACTAGAAAAGTGACTCAAATGGACAAGGCTCTTACACTTGGGGAAGCAGGGCTTTAATTTATTCCAGCTGCCTGTCAGCTGACAATAGTAAACCAAAGGAGAAGGCTGAGGGAGAAACAGCATTTGGAATTACATTTTCTCTGCAGATTCCAACTTTGTGCACTAATTTATTATACAGTTTGAAAAATGTATTTCAAGAGCCATAAACCAACCACAGAATATGATTTAACATGCAGTGTCAATCAGAGCAGTGATGGATATCCACTTACAAAAAGTCCATAACTGCAAGTCGTATTTTGCCTCAATCTTCAACAGGAATGTGATATTCATCATGGATGGCAAAGGTAAAATTGGCAGTGGAAATGAAAGTATGGAAATTGTGGCAAGTACTTGCTGGTGGAAGAGTATGGAGGAGTTGACCAGAATTCTGGAAGAACTTGTTGATGAAATAGCTGAGGCTTCACTAAATATTGCTGGATTTGTTAACAGAAAATTTTAAGTTCATGCAGTACCTCTACTCAGTGAGAAGAGTTGCATGACAAAGGCAAAGTTTGATTAAAAGTATGACTTGGAGACCCTTCAGTGAAAGAAATAAAATAATTTTCAGAAATGCAAGAGCAAGACACTATGGAAATGACTGGGGAGGACAAAGAGCTGGGGTAGTAGTTGATCAGAGCTGCATCTCCATTGTGCATGAGTTGGCCAGGCACAATATGAAGCATCATCTTGTCCCCATTATCAGCATCATAATCTTGTCAAGAGTGTAGTCTCATATTTAGTTTTGTAAGGCTACAGATTGTCCTTCCCTTGTGGAATGTGGTGTTTGTGCTCCACTGCTTGCTTTATGTACCCAGAACCGAGGCTGCCATGCCCAGTGAAATCAGCTGGGGCTGGTCAACAGGGCAAGTGAAGCCTCAGTGTGCACTAAGGCGAGGTTTCACTTTGGTTCCCCCCAGGCTGGGGCTGTGATTCTCGTGTAACCCTGAGTAATGTGGCTGGATGGCAAACCCGTCCTGTGGCTTGCCCTTACACCCGGTCAGTGTGAGGTGACTGCTCAGCAGCATGGCACTGGAATTCTCTGCTGTGTTTCCTGAGAGGAGGAGGAAACTTTAATAGTAAGATATGATCCTTGTAAACGTGAGAGGAATATGCATAATCCAAATAAGGCTAAGTGGCATTGGCACTGGAGGAAATGAAAACAAACTAGCTAGGCAAAAATTTGGGAAGATGATGTGAAGAGGATTCCTAGCACTTACAGGCTAAATCCTGTGGAGCAAAGCATCTTGTCTTGAGGTTGTCCATAACAACAGGAGATAGAAATGAGTGACCAAAGAGGACTCTTTTGATCTGATGTTGATTAAATGGAAAGTACCTTACTTCTGCAAGTTTTAAATTAAAAAAATTATTAATGAATAATCCACAAAAAAAAGTCCCAAACCAACAGTTGAGAGAAAATGTGATAAGCTTATATGGAATTTAATTATAAAACTTAGGTGATGCTTCTATTATATTAATCTGTTTGCTTCTAGATCACTACTAGCAAAAGCTGATTTATTGAGGTACATTGATATTATTCTTAGCTCTTTAATAATTTTTCCCCGAAGTACTGCTGTTTGGGCTTCTCTTTTAGTTGTCAGAAGCTTTTTTCTGTAGTTTTCAGTATGTTCAACTTCTTCCAACTTTGTGCAGGTTAAGTCAGTATATAGGGAAGTGTTTGTTTTATTTTTCCAAAAGTGCTAGAAGCCCTTTCCTAGCCAATGGTGAGGCTCTGGCTCTTCTGACCTGTGCCTGGTGGTGCACAGATGGGAGGGTGTGGGACCTCCCTTCACACTGAAAATAGCTGTCCCTTAAAGAAGAATCTGCTGGCAGCTGTCCTGGCAGTCTGGCAGGTTAACAGCTACCTACAGCTCCTGCCTTGCCTTTTGAAATCCAGGGAGAGAGGGGGTGCATTCCCTCTCCTGCTGGGAGGATTTTGCACACTGCCATGAGGATGGCCCTTCCAGAGCCGCGTGCTGGGCCCGAGCAGCAGATGGCAGATCACATCTGCTTTGCGGGAGAGGAAGTGGTCTGTTTCCTGGGGATGCTGTAAAAATATATATTTATTAATGCTGTATTAAAAATAGCCTTTTTTTTTTTTCTTAGAGGTTACTGCAGTGCCAGTGTAGTAAGGGCTGCAGTAACGCTGTCATAACGCTTTTGAAACAGTGGCATTAGTCATAGTTATAACATGTGTATGTACATATTTTTATATGCAGAAGTCTCTTTGGCTAAGGGCAAAAGGAATAAAAAAGTGAATAATGTGCTTTAATCTAAGAAGTTCTGTTTTATTTTAGTAATGAAAAGATTGGTCATCTTTTATCTAATACTGCAGTTCTGACTTTGAATATTTAATAAAGCATTTTTCAGAATATTTGAGAGAAATGTACATGCATAAATGCAAAAGGTACTTCAGAAGAATATCATTCACTTCTGATTCCTTTTCTATAGTCTCAGAAGTTCAGAAAAATAAATGCTAGTTTCTGTAGTACTGAGTGTGTACAAGCGTGGACTACAAGTGCTGGCTTTCAATACAGTGGCAATCTAGCTAAAGATCTCCAAAGCTTGATTTGAACTCTAACAGTTCTATTAATTATAAATTTTACTCACAGAACCTAGTACTGGATCTGCATCTCTGGTTATCCTTTGATGCACAAACTATTCCCCTAACTTCAGATTGATTTCTTCATTAAAGCATTTGATCAATTTTTCTAATTACTATTTCCAGAAGCCACATGCAACTAGTATGCTCAATGTGGTTGTTCAGAAGAACTGTCATTAATGAAAAATGGCTTCTTAAAAAGTCACTGCTTGCTTTTTCTCATTATTTATTATTTAATTCTATCCATAATTGACTGATGGACAGAAAAACATTAATTTCTTGACATTATAATAGTTTTGCATGGAGCACAAGCTTTCAAAACCAGGAACTTTCAGGTGTTCTAAACTGGAACCTAGTTTTAGGCAGTGGAGTAAGGACTCTGTATTCCTGGTATCCTCAGTTCTTGTGAAAAATCCAATATTTTGCTCAAATAATTGAATATTGACTCAGTAGGCTGACTTTGAGGCTCCTCAGTTAAAAAAATCTTGGTCTGAGGTTTTCTGTTTATCCTGTTCGGTATTTGTATAATTTTTGAATGATTCAGGGGGTCTTTTCCTCTTTTGGATATTGAAACTTCTATGTTACTCCTACATTTTGAATAACAGAAACACAGTTTGCTGTACTTCTGACCCTTCAACTCAGTACTGAAAAAATAATAGTATCAATAACAAGCAGTGCTTCGAAGTCTCTGTATGGAGCACAGTGGTAAACTTGGCCTTGCTCTGAGCCCAGGCAGTGTTGAAATACAGCTACAGATTAGACTGATGAAGAGGCAGGATTTAATGCACTGTGATGTGTTTATATCTATTAACTGCCTACATAGGGCAAAGAGTGAGGGTATGAATCACAAAAGACAAGAACATAACAAATTACAGAAATTGCTATGGGCCCATTTCGTAAACAACACTGTGTGAAGCTGTGATCTCCTGCACCCATTTTCATCACATTTGGGAAATCCTCATTTCTGTTTGTGTGCAATGTGAGAAGACAATGTGCTTTCAGTGCTGGGAGGGGGGAAGGGAAGATGCAGTGGTGCCAAGCTTCCAGATGGAGGGAGGTGATCCAGAGACCTACATACACTTCAGTGTCACCTCATGGTGTCACACCTGGGACAAAATGTAAAACATTTGCAGCAGATGACAAGTACTCCAAGTTTAGCACTGGCCATAATCTGAGAACTAAGGCTATACTTAATTATTCCCTGATGCCAGTCATGATGCTGTACTTGACAGAGCTGTAGCCATCTGATTTCTGAAGGGAGAACCGTTGTGGGGTTACTTTGTTGGTAGACACAGCATATAAAATAAGACCCTCAATGTAATTTTCAGATGGAGATAAAAAGTTAAATAAGCTCTAGAGTCACTCGCTGCTTCACTTTATCGTAAGGTGTTTTATTGTTTCCAGAGTTCTTGCTATAGTCAATTAGTTCTTGCAATGTAGCCTGGTAGTCATGCTATTTTTTAAAAAGCTGATAGGATGTTCACATAAAGTGTAAATCAGAATTACAGCAGATTATTGCAAGAACATGTTGTCTTAACAGGAAAAGAAGTCCCCCAAGAGCTTCCATCTCAGTGGGAGGCTACAATCAGCAGTTTTTAAAAACAACCTTCAATTTTGAACCTTTCTGCATTCTGTGCTGTGAGCAGTAAGGAACTAAAAGGCAAGCACATTCTTGTGGGAAGGGGTCAGTCGTTTCCAAAGGAGTTATAAGTACACAAATGTACTCCTGACCACACGGGTTCGTTATTTCATGCTGGTGATGTGAAGTTCAGTGAGTAACAAAGCCCAAGTTGTTGTTTTAAAAATCTGTTGCCAAGCAGTAGGTTTTTCTCCTAGCAACAAGTGTTTTGCAGCAGAGGAAGCAATTGGATACCTTAGGGGGTATGTTAGAACTGGGGGAAGGGCAGAGAAATAACAAACTGGGGCTCCATTAGGGCCACAGAGCACACAGAGGGTGGGCTGGGCATGGAGGAAGGCGAGGGAGGGGGTGAGGCAGAGAGGGACATGTGGCACAGGTGATGATCTGGGATAGCTCTGAACAAAAGTGTTGGCTCAAGGCACAGGTTCGTATTTGGTCATCAGCTGCTTTGTTTGGTTTAGTGAGTGATCAAATGTAGTATTATTAGCTGGTTGTTCTAATTTAAAAGAGAAAATCCATACTGAGCTTCTAGGAAGTTTTATGTAGAACATATTTGAAGAAATATGCTTTTTATATTTAAAAATAATTGCCTTGTTAGCAAAAATAAGATAAGTAGTTTTTATTCTGCATTTTGGAAAACAAATTATATACATGTTGCAGTTTCTTTTCCAATTTTTAAAAAAGTATTTATTATCAACTTTACTTATAAAGTAAGTGTAGTGTGGTCAATCCAGTTGGTTTTAAACTTATAATGTGGCCACCCTTCAAAATCCCTGCATTAAAATGCAACCTGTGTCTGCAGATACAGAACTATGTTTATTCATCATTTTTCTGGTGGAATGGCTTATTTCTAACTGATGCGCTATGTCACAATCTTTTCATACTTGCAGAAAATAGTCATGCACAATGACTCAACATGCATGTGCCTTTGAAAGGAGTTTGTAAATTATTTCTTATGCAAAGTCATACTTTGACTAGATGGACATGTTTCAGCACAATGTCATCAGCTAAAATGAAAATAGGAGAGCACAGTGTATAAATAATGTTCTGTTTCAATCTATGTAAGTGTAAATCTTGATTATAGACTACATGTAAAATGCATATTTTTATCACAGAGGTTGGAAAGTATCAAATGTAGAATTTTACTTATTTTTTCCATGTATCATGCAAATTCTTCTCATTTTGCCTCACTAACACTTCTGTTTCATTATTATAGCATAACACTGTCAACTCTCTGGTAAACCTTCAAGTTTGATGGATTTGTTTAAAAATAGCAGCCACCTAAACACTTGCAAAATAGGCTGAAAAAGCAGCATGGAACAAGGGGCAGTTTTGTGTAGCTAAAATTACACTGCATATGGATTTGCAATGCATACATTGCATACTGAGTTTTGTAACTATTTATGGTCATAATCCCTGATTTTTAAGTTTTTAGATAGGATGGGGATGTTTCTAGCATGTCCTTCTGATATCACAGCTTAAAGTTGATGATCTCTTAGGCTGGGACCCACTTAAAACCAGTAAGATAGTGAACCGGGAAAATTATTGTGAAGTTGGATGAAGTGAGTTCTTTAAATCTTTTGTTGCTTTTAAAAATCATTGTTTTCCACGTCAGAATAGCTCTGTCTGCTTATATATTATCAACTGTTAGCTTATTGGGCTTCAGCAGGTCGTCAGCAAAACAGGCCACTGTTATTCTGTCTCCTTGCTCTTATCATTAAAAGCAAAATCACTCCGTTTTTTATTTTCATGTGCTTATAATATTTTCTTATAGCTGTTGTTTTTGCAAGGCAAACTTAGCTCTGAGGGCTATTTTTTAGCTAAATAAAATCTGTGTCATACAATTATCAAAGCTTTTTAGCAAACAAGTCATGTAACAGACCTGCCATGAATAAATTAATATGAATATTGTATCTGGTAGTACTCAAATTTCCATAGTTGAGACTTCTGTAGGTCAACTGACTGCGTTTCTTCAAACATGATAAGAATCTCTGGCACTTCTTTTTGTGTTAAGTCAGCCACATTTCTTGTTCTTGCTCTGTCCATTTCTCCCATTTCCCAGTTTCCTTCTCTGCAGAGTTCAGCACCCTCCCTGAAAAAGGCAAGAGTGCAAACGGACTCATGGTCACAGGTCTCCTTCTTTTTCATTTTTAAATAAAAAATAGTCTATATTTTTCCCAGAGAAAATGAAAATATTCCTCTTGATATCAAGTGAATAAAGGTAAAAATCTCAAGTGGTGCTTCTGTTGAGACTGAGAACTGTTCATTTTCAGGCACGGTGGAGAAGTAGTCAGACAGTTAAACTTGAAAGAAACCTCCAGCTCTCTTGAGACAAAGTTTTTAGTTACACTGAAAAAACCACAGTGATCTTTGTAGTGTTACCTTTCTACCTTTTTTTCCCCCAGTTAATTCAAATATGGTTTAGCACTTTATGATAAACTCTGGTTTGATGAGACATATGATGGGCAAAAATGATGACTGTAATTTTTTCAAAGTTAGTTCCACGGAAAAAAAATTAATCTTAGCTTCTGATTTGCCTAGAAGCAAATAAAAAGTGACCCTACTAGACTGCTCTAAATGGCTGATGTTAATAATTTTTTAAATAGCTGTTTTTCAAAATGAAAGATTAGTTATTTACAGATTTTTAGTCCTATGTTTATTTGTCTAGATATGTGTTTTGCATTGACTGTTTGGTTAATCATTATGACAGGTTAATTTGCAAAGAGAGAAAGCCCATCTGCAGAAAAAAAGATACCTTTGCAGTGAAGACTACACTACATGCTTGTTTAAGCAATTATGGCTTTATATAATTGCTTATTACATGATGCTGTTCAGGTTCTGAGTCATGATATTTTATTAATAAATAATAGTGCATTTTCTAACTGGAAATTTTATTTGAAGACTGTAATGCTCCATTTGGAAGTCTGAATTTATTTGAATATTTTCCTTTTAAAAGATGCTTACGTTTATCTAATGAACAAATGGGTCCTGTTTGACTGAACATTGTAAATAACAGTCCTTGGAGATATATTTGGGTGAAATAAGCAAAGAATAGCAGTTTTGTATATGGGGAAATATAAAATGAAGTGTAAAGGGAATGACTGAGGGATGAAACACATGTAAAATCATTGCCCAACAAGAAGGAGAGTTCAAGACTCCAGACTAAGTGAGGAAAGAATTTGCAAGATTTTGAAAACAGCCTGTGGCAAAAGTTGGAAGCACTTTCCTCCCCACCTTGATTAATTCCTAGAGGGTTTTGTTCTGTTAGGATGTGAAGCTTGTGTAGAACCTGTCTAGTGACAACAGTACCTCCCTGTTGAAGGCAGCACACAGCGTTACACAGTGTTGCTCTTATAGAAAGTCCCTTTGGAGAGTCCCTGGAGGCTCTTGGAATTGCAAAATCCCTTTTACTCCCAGCTCTGGCTGGGCACTGTAAAGGGCTGTTGACCTTTCCTTGAGCAGAGAGCATCTGAACTCCACAGATCTTTGAGTACTGTTGATTATTCAAAGTGACTGGTATAAATATCAACGGACTGGAGACATGAAGCACTGGTTTCATTGGTTGTGATGATGGTACAAAAAAGTCTCTTTGTTTCTTCAGAGATTCTCTTCACTTTCTGCCTGTGCCATTTCTCATTAGAGTTCTCCCTTGAAGTTTTTTGAGTTACAAAATCAACCCCTACAATGTAGAGCTGGCTAAAAGAAAAATAAGATTTGCCGAGAGAGTTTACTACATACAGACATCCTAACCAGAGGGAAAGTGAAAGCTTTAGCATGCTTAGAGAGGATCAGTGATTTGACAGGAAAATAATCAACCTCAAAGGAACCCCAAAATTCTCAGCAAACCAAACATGGAGTAAAGTAATAAGCAACATTTGTACTGAGCTGCAAAATGAAGAAGTCTGCACGCATTAGAGGTTTTTATAACTGTTAGAAGCAAATGTCATACATTTATTGTTCTTTCATGTGAAAGAGATGCAATAGCAGGAAAGATCCTGCTTTCTCCTGCAGATGCCAACACCTCTGTCAAGTACTGCAGCATTCTAAAAGTACAAAGAACAAATAGGTTGTCGTAGATTTCTGTAATTCCTTTGGAATTTACTGGTTTTATATTTTGTCTAATGGATGTTTTCCTACTGCCAGTTCTTGTTATTTGCACAAATTATTATATAGCACTTTTTCTAATTGATTCAAATCCCTCTCTTATATTATCCTTTTAAAGATTAATAGAGAGGATATACAGAAAAGGCATTCTGCTTAGATTTTAAGGTAACATGCCAAGTCTCAAGGTGTGAACCATATGTCACTTAAGTACCCCTCTGTGTTTCTGCAGAGCTGATGTGTTGTTCAGGCCTATCTCCATAAAGCAGGAGACTTAAAATTATTCTGTAGAGAACTGTTGTCTGTACATCTGCTGCTAAATAGGTGAAGGCCAGAACTGGTAGCTTCGAGATTTTGTTTCAAGTTAGGAAGCAGAGGAGTGAAGGACTGGGATAATTTGTACTGATTTCTGGGAAGTCTTAGAGGAGTTTTGGTTTGGGGAGTGGGTTAATGGGATGGGTTTTGTTAGTGGTGGTGGTTTTAATGGTTTAGGTTTTCCTCCTGAAGAGTTAATACAGAAAGCAAGTGTATGCAGACAGCTGATAAACAGAAGTTAGTTTTCTTGTATGAGTGTTGGTGTGAGGTCACCAAAGGATATTGCTGTGTGATAGACATGCTTGCTCCTTCTGCCTGTGGTGTGTAATGCTTAATAGAGTAAAGCTGGGCAAGGACCGCAAACAATTTGAAATGTTCTGTGCCTCAGAATTTTAATGAATTCATCTGGGAAGGGGATTTACAAACTGGACACTTACAATGCGTGACATCTGACCGTCGTTCTGAGAGTTAACGAATCAGAGGGTATTTTGTGTTCTTTCTCTAGATCCCTTATTGGAGTTCAGCCCACAGCTAGAGTTATCAAATGTCACTATCCTTTTAATGCTCTGCATGAAACAAGTCTAATTTTCTATTGGTTCTTTGGAAGCAAAGCTTCTTGTCCCAGGGCTACCACCTGAGGCAGGAGTCTTCATCCCATCCCAGGCTAAGACACAATTGAAAGACTTACTTGCAGAAGGCACTCCCTTGAGAAAGCTGTGTCCTCAAAATGTGAGGGGTCAGTATGCAACCTCATTGCCCACACAAGAGTGGTTCCTTCACCACTGCTAAATGCTAATTTCAACACTAATGCTTGTATTCTTAGGAAAGTATAACAGGAGACAAACTGCCAGTATTTGCTCTAGTTCTATCACTTGGAAAGTCTCAGCTATCCTTTTTGCCATACAGGATAGGGCAGATGTGACGTAATACGTGTCTCTTCCTATGAACAGGCTTATATCTGCAAAATGTGGTTTTTCTTTGGTCTTGAAAAGAACAGCTTGTCTCCTTAGCAAGCAGGGGAAATGGTCTGGCGTATTTAAGAAAAAAAGTATTAGCAATATTCAAATAATTCACATGTTTAATTAGTGTAAAATATACATATCTGTACGCCAAAAAAGCAAGGCTTATGAAAATAGACTCTTACCTTGAAAAATAAGAACACTTAAATTTTATTAAGGTTAGGTGCATTGCACTAACACCAGCTTTGTGTACTCCATCTCCTTGCTTCATTTTTTTGTAGTTTCACATCTGATACCTACCAGTCATTGACAATCACTTCACTGCAGGGGAAAAAAAACCACTGACCCTGAAAGTTATCCAGTTTTTGTATTGGAGGTACTGTTCACTTGCTCTGAAAATGCTGACTCAATTGACAGCTCAAAAAAAGTCCAAACCCAGAAAAGCCCTCTAGCACCTTTATGTGAGAACATCTGCCAGGCTGATAGAAGTTAGCCTGCGCTGCATTTATTTATTCACTTGCCAATACTGTACATCACTCTTTATGTTGTTCTACAGAGCAGGGTGTGCTCAGTTTTTCTGTAGGATGCAGTTAACGGTCTTCCCGAGCTGAAAGTCAGCCAGGTGGGCACAATTCCAGAAATGTATGGTGGATAATTCAGGGGCTGCATAGAATGTCAGTACTTTCTAATCATTGGTGCTTAGGTTAATAAGGATTTCAGAGACAGATGTACAGAGAGATAATAGAAATTGTGGTCCAAGGAGTGGGGGCTGGGAGGGCAGAAGTCACAAGGCCTCTGTAGCATGTAATTGGGACACCTCTCTGCAAAACAAAGATTTGTGGTCCATGTGTTTTGCAATATAGAATCACAATGTAAAAATGCGTAATATTGTCAGGATTATTATAATCCCTAAATAAAGCTCTCTTACTGGGTCATTCCATGACTTTTCTGGCACAGTAACATAGCTGAATGAGATGGATGGAGGTTTCCATGGCCTCATTCAGCCCATATCCTAGTGGGTTTGGACATGCTCTGGATTGTGTAATGTTGAATTGGATCCCATCTTGCCGAGGAAGATAGAGGGTCTGTAACAAGGATGCTCATGAGGAAGTGGAAGATAGAGGGTTTGTAACAAGGATGCTCATGAGGAAGTTCTGTGCCTGCTGGTCCCTTGTGCGTTACTGCAGCAATATCAGTCCCTGTTGCTGTTCTACAGATTAAATCAAGCACTGTGATTGTTGCCCATTGAGCTGAACCTAGTCTTGTTACAGTCATTCCTGAGTGCCTCTGGTGCCATGTATGTCTCAGGTGTTATAGGGCATGAGCTGGGTGCTGAGATGCGCAGGGAGGATGTGAAAACTTCAGGGCAATCTCAGCCATTTTCCCTTTGTTTCCTTGCAGGCTCTGATACTTCACCAGCTCGGGCGCTATAGCTTGGCAGAGAAGATTCTCAGAGACGCTGTCCAGGTGAACTCCACAGCCCATGAGGTCTGGAACAGCCTGGGAGAGGTGCTGCAGGCTCAAGGCAATGATGATGCCGCCACCGAATGCTTCCTGACGGCACTGGAGCTGGAAGCCAGCAGTCCTGTGGTCCCTTTCACCATCATCCCCAGAGTCCTGTGAGAGGGCACCACCATCAACCGATTTTTGGTCTTGACTTCTGGGTGAGCTAACCCAGAGTATGAGACTGCCTGGTAACTGGTTAGTTTGAGAAACTTTAGAGCTACAGGTAACAAACTCCACTCTTTTGCAGGAAAGTGGCCAAAGCAGGGAGGTGCCACCATTTGTGAATGTCAGACTGAGAGGACAGAGTGGTGAGCCAGAGCCAAATCACTCATATCGCCTGCAGTTTTGCCCTGGTAGTTTTAAAACATCATTATATTGTTCATGGATGATGTGCCATATTTTGTTAGTGAAACTTGAGTGTTACATAAAATTATAATGGAATCAACTACCAATTGTAGGATAAGTTAAGATTCAGTGGCAGAGCAGACTATTTTTAACAAGGCTGTTAATAAAACTGTCCTCTTCCTGCCTCTCAACCTCTTTTGGCCCAAAGTCAAAATGTGAATTTTCTGTTTCCATCTCTATTTTAGTCCAGGCCAGAAAATCAGTTGACTTCTTGTTTTTAGTTGTTAATAACTGTGATGTGTGGCTAACTGTTATCTAGAGCAAAGGCTGAGTACAAGAATATTTATATTTTACCAATGTATGCCTGTTACAAAAAAATATATTAGTTATTTAAGTTTAACTTTTTTATGTGAATTCAGAGTTTATTTATCAATGGAAATATGTAAAAAGAAGCCTCAAATGGAATATTTACCGACATTCCTTATACATGAACCCACACTTGGCTAAATGGGAAGATTATGTTAATAATAAAATGATTTTTAAATGGAACCTTTCCTGTGTCCTGGTTAAGAATCTGGGGGAAATAGATGGCTTGTGAACACATTTTTATGAGGTGGCTGGCTGGACTTGAAGATGAACAACATCAAAATTAAGTATTCTGAGGCCAGTCAAGAGAAAAGAAGCTGCTATACTTTTTGCCAATGGTACTGTTACCTTAGATTTCAGGTTTCCTTAAATCTTCACAACTCCTTTTTTACTCTCCACTCCGGCTCTCGATGAAGCCGTATTATGCTGCTTCTACATAATGCATGGACATTTACATACACTTTGGTAGTGCTTGGGAAAAGCGTGTCAAATATTTATACAATATTCTTTGGGTTTTTTACTGTCTTCATAGTTCTTTCTCAACATTTCCTGCCCTTTGTGTCCCTTGAAAGAAAAGTTGGCTGGTTTAGTAGACAGATACTTGCCAGAGATTCTCTGGGTTGTGTGGAGAAGAGTCATTGTTGCAGTGACTGTTCAGGGTGCATGAGCTGGGGTAGCAGTGTCCGCTCATTTACAGCGTTGGGCACGCTTGGAGCCTGGGAAGAGTTCCAGGTTCCCCATTAGACTGGCTGCTCCTTGATACTTGGCTGATTTATCTCAAGAAGTGGTTTTAAAGTGCTAAGCAGGTGAAAATAACAGAAAATGTTGTTCTTTGTTCCTCACCAGAGCTCGTGCACTTCGATACGTGGGGGATCCTCACTGTGATAGTGTGGGGCCCCAGTGAGCATCATCAAATGGTAGAAGACTTAAACCTGAGGAGCTCTTCATTTTCCCTATCGCATTTCAAACTCCTGTTAGACTGAGACTACTTTGAAATTGTATCTGCTTGGTATTTGGACCATATGTTCTCTGTAAAATGGACCAAAACCCTATGATAGGTAGTGTTTTCAAATCTATTTTAAAGGCAGTAGAAATTGTGTCATCTTGCTCACTGCGAAAAAATCAGTTTTGTTTCTCCATTTAAAGTCCCTGTTTGGCATTTTTTCTTCCTACTGTCCTTGGCTTTCTTTGTCTCTTTTCTATTTGCCAACTTTTCTCTTTCCTAGTACCAGTTCATAATTTGTGTTCTGGCCCTGCTGTCTTTTGGCACCCATTACATGATACCAAAAAGTAGTGCAAAACCTTTATTTGTTTAATTCAGTTCCTCCTGAGCACTTTTCCTGTCCCAGTTCCATTAGTTAACTTGTGATACCTTACACAGGAGTGCCCCTTCACAGTATTGACTCACCTTTTACTGTAATATCAAAGCTTTTCTATCAAGACAATTTGCACCTAGATCTGAGGCAGGTGGTCTTTCTCAACAGAGCTTCAGACAATAGTAGAGAATAGGAGAATTCTATAACAGAATTCAGTTTCGATTCTTCTCATTCCATTTCAAGTCCTGGCCTCTTTTGATAAACTCCCAATGTGGAAAGGTTAGCAATCTAATTGTGTCATGTCTTTTATTAGTGGAGAAGTTGTCACTGCTGTGCATATCAGGTGAACCTGAATATCTGTTTCCTTTTTCTTGCACTGGAATCAGTTTCACTGTAAGTCCACAAGCTTCTACCTCTTGGGAATAGCCTCAGCTACCTATTTTTAAAAATGGATTATCTCTGTAAGGCTGTACATTTAGGAATATTCAGACAGAAGTGAAAATCCTTGCAGTATATGAATTAAACAGCATTGCTTGTTTAAACACAGTTTTCGAGTTAAAACAACAAGCTCCTAGATTTTACAGCTGCATTCTTTTTTTCTATTTTTAAGATCAAGTAAGAAGGCCAAGATATTTTTATATCTGTTTTAGTTGCTATACAGAGAGATCTGCCTTTTGCAATCTGCTTCCAGACCACCATAGCTTTTCAGTCACTGGAGTGAAGGAAACAATGTCCATGTGCACAGCCAGTCCTGGGGAAGCCTTTCCTTGGTGCCTGTGAGTGGGTGTCATCCTCATAAGGGCTGCTCCTGGACTTTGTGGCTGGCAAAGTATCCATGTGGACACACCATCTGTGTGTGCTCTTGCTCCCCCAGCCTGTGGCAGGAATAAGAGCTGTTCAAATGATGAGTAAGTGAGGTAAGTCAGGTAAGTGAGGTAAGTCAGGGGCTGAAAACCACCCAGCCCCTTGCTCCCTCGTCTCAAGGTTTTACTAACCTTTGGGTGGGAGCCAAGTAAAGTAAAATGGTTATTAAAGTGCTTTGTCGAGCACTCGTATCAATGTAGGGACAAGCTGCATAAGCCTGAGATCTCCAGCCTTTCAACAGGGATTACATACACTTCTCCTAAATTCCAGTCTTAAAGACAGAAATAGTGGGTTTCAGAGGCAGCTCCCTTTATTCTGCGGTGTGCTTGTGCTACTCGAAATGATTAACATTTGGTTTACTAATCATATGCTAAAGTGTAGCAGCAATCTCTGTTGCACTTGATAAAAGGTTTGACTATGCAGTGGCTGCAATAAGAAGGTCTATCATTCAAGTAATTGGTAAAAGTTCGTCTCTAATTTTGGTGCAGATAACCATTTTTACTCTGCGATTTATTTAATTTCTACTTTTACTTTCATGATTGATAGAGAATCACAGGAACAAGAGAAACAATCCAAGCAGAACTAATCCAACTGTATCTTTGAAAACTTTTGTCATTAATTATATGCATTTTAAACATCAAAGCTATTTTTAAAATTGCTTTAATTTTCCTTGAAAATCTGTTTTTTTCCTGAGTAGACTGTTCTGCTCTGGGATGATAGCAGAAACTTGGATATATTGGAGTCCCAGATTTACCTTGCTAATTCTTTGTTTGTTCGGTTGTCAGTTGTAATGGTATTTTTCTCACAATCATCCTTTCTGTCCTCTAGCATCAAGTTAAAAAGCTTATATGCTAAAATACACTTTGAGCAAAGTACACTTCTCCAGCATTTCATCTATTTAACCTCACCATTTCCAAACTACCTTTTCTGATCTCGCTGATGGGCTGTGCTGAACTGTGTTCCACTTCCACATGCATCCACATTATCACGAAGACTAGCTAGTAAGGATTCTGCTCATGGACAACGGGAAAGACAAAGAATGCTCAGCTTTTGTCCTGTGTTGCTGTCATTGCTGATTGTATGAAATTTGCTGGGAGTCTCTCAAGATTTACAAAGCCAGCAAGCAGGCTCAAAGAAATGGGACAGTGATGCTAAACCTAAGGAAAATCAGAAAGCCTTTTAGAAAGAGGAATTTGTGTGGGGTGAGTGATGGTCAGACTTTGCTCTTCTCCTTTGCAGGAACACACGGTACTGATATGCTGGTTTGTCACCACCTAGGTCACCTGGCCTGTCCAGTTCTCAAGTTAAAGCACTTTTTTAGCCCAGGTGTGTTGTCTTTCCAGTTACTATTTCAAAGAGAGAAAACTGTACCTATTAATTTCTAAGTCCTTTGAAAAGATGTAACTGCTTCTGTCTGGCTCCTGTTCCATGCCCAGTCATGGGACAGACAAGCACCAGGTGCCACCACCCTGGCATTCCCAAAGTGCAGCAGCTGCCAGGTGTGCTCTTCTAAATGTGTTCCTAAAGCACTGCAGGAGCACACAGCAAAGCTCCTGAAGGCAGGAGGGAGAGGACTTTGGCCTTTCTAAATATGTCTTCACTTAGAAAACTTCTTTGGATGGACTGAGTGTAAAAACCTATTTTAGACATTAAGCGGTTGATGAAATGTCATTGCTGTTCTGAATTCTTTTCCTTTGTGTCCTTACATGAGGCAGGGATCTCTGTAGGAGAGATGACCTTTGTCTGCTTCATCCAGGTATAAATGTCTACAGCCTGCTCTCCCTATCCTCACTGGGAGTATCATGACTGGCTCTTGGCTCCCTCTCTGCCTCTAGAATTGCTTCCCCAAGGATGTGATGGTCTTCAGTATGAAACTACTGAAGGTGCCCTGTCTATCTGGCTTGAAAAATTAATCAATAGATAATTGAATAAGGTAATTTCTTGGTTATTGTCACAGTGACATGGCTTTAAGGACATGCAGGGTTAGTGCATTTCTGTTTGTTTCTATAGCTGAGCCCCCTCTTGTGTGAGGACAGTAAAGCTGCAAGTCCCTCTGGTGGGTACAGCTGAGGAATAAATGTCTGATCAGCACGTGGGCCCCTGGGCTGGCTCCCAAAGAGAAAAATGGACCTGCTTACCAATTTTTAAGTGGATGCTTTTTCTACACACAAGCATGCACATGCTCACAGTTACAGAGAACCATGCCACAGGTGCATCTTACACCTGTGGCAGAGTTTTGAGAGGAAGTTCCTGTACAAGGTCATTTTAGCTCTTGTAAAGCTGTCTCCTCTATAAACAGGCTTTGGGGAGGGTTTTTTTGACAGATATTTGGTTGTGCCAGAAAAGGAAATTCTGGCCCTAATTTTTACTTCCAGTGCATGTCAGCTATCAAATGACGAGCCTGAGACATTGTTATTATTAGTGCAGGCTTTCCTAAGATTGTTGTTTTCCAAACAGCACCAGCTACTAATGTAGGACTGGAGGGGGCAACAGAGGCCATAAAACATGCCAAGTTGCTTTCCTTTTGACTGTCTTGCAAAAATAGCTCTACTGGAAGTAAAACAGCAGTCTTCTGACTGAAAAAGTATTTTTTTAAGAGTCCCTTCAGAAATGAGTTTTTGTTTTTCTTCTTTTTAATACTGCAATCTTTTAAGATAACTAACTCTTCTGAGCTGGAATGAGAACCCTGCAACCTTCAGGGCAGGTCCTGTGGCCAAAGCGCCCGGCAAGTGCCTTCATTGACACAGGACGTACCCGCCCTTAGGCTAGAATCACTTCTTCCTAGACATGTCCTTCAGGAATAAGTCCTGCTTGCTTGATGATCCCATTGCCCCACTTATGCAGTGGTTGCCCATGCTGGTGGCCAGCCTGCAGGAGGCCCTGTTTTGAAGACAGTTGCTCCTGGCCACTGCCCTGTCTCGCGTCACAGGGATATATGGACTGGCAGCAACACATGGAGCAATAATACACTGGCTTGGAATCAATTGTTTCATGGTGTGTGCTGAGTCAGCCACACTGCATCTGAAAGATTAAAAACAAAAAGTAAAAGAAGTAGGCATGAGCTCCTCTGGCTTATGAAAAGCCCCCAAGAGGGCCGACCAGCATGTGCAAACAAACCTTTGTACAGCTTCCATCTTGTGCTCATCAGACAATTCTGTCACATCTTTCATTTTTTCTTTTAGGTTAGAGACTTCACATGGAGGACCACCTACTGCGAGGCTCAGCTTCAGCAACAGCAAGGGTTAATCAAAACATGTTTTGGATGCCAGGTTATGGTGCAATTTCATCTCATGCCTGACCCAAACCAACCAGCTGCTGTTGAACAGGAGACCGCTTCCCTGTGTTTTCTTTGCTCCTGTTATGACTGGTTAGTGTGAGGCTACAGGGACTGTCAGACCAGCCCACTGTGCTCATGGCCTATACTTTTGGGGTTGTTTTTTCACTGCAGAGGAGGCAGGGGAAGTGGGGAGGTGATGTGAGCCCATTTCAGAAATAGATAGCAGTTAGGTGGGTCAGATTATGTCTATTTAGACCCTGCACTATTGTTTCCCTCACTGTTTTCATCAAAACAAATGCTGAAGTTGGGTGGCAGTTCCCAGCTGGGTCTCATCCACATGGGAAGTAGTTTTCCCATCCTGGCCACAGAGCACCACACTTGCCCTAAGAAGCACAATAGGGAAGAGCATGGGAGGTTCTGTTCCCAGCAGAGATGCCTTTGCTGTGAGCAGTAGCCTGATGTATTATGCTAATGATGTCTGTTGTTACATTACAGTTTGAAAAATAGAGACTGGGTGATATTAGAGATGCTCAGGAAAGTTAAAATATACTACATGCGTATGTGGATGTTTCTTGTTCAGAAATAATGTGGACTTTGCTCACTGTAGCTTACAAATGCACTATGACAATTTGTAAATTGGTAGCCTAGACTCATATCTCCCAGCCTTGCCAGAAGGGCCAGAAGAAGGGACCACAGATCATATAGGTCACAACTGAGAACACTCAAAACAACTCTTATGGCAAACATACCTCAGAGCATGTCAGCCTCACCCTGTATTTCTTATCTAGGATTCTTATCAGACCTTGATTCCGTCTCTGTAGAAGATTTGAATGAGAAGTGATGCTATCGCACAACTATTTCCTTTCCTGGCCCCAAAATGGACTTGAGTTGTAATTCTTGGCCATTATCACCACCAAACATTCAGTGCTGTGTATTGCAGTTGGGTTGTATTCAGTGGGTTGCAGTTTTTGAATCATTCTCTTGCCATAGGCCCAAATTAGGCCAATGTTAACACAGGGCTGAGGCACACGAAGGAGGGACTGTCCCATCAGTCTGGCTGTGCTTGTGAGACATGTCTGTCAGCATCCAGCTTTCACAGACATTTCTAAATAGGATTTTCACTGGGAGTGATATTCTCTGATATTGGCGATTCAGCCTGAGCTACATTTTACCTCCCACTATGCTGATATTGATGCTCTCCTCATGTTCGGGTGCTTCAGCCTCCTTTCTGTGCAAAGCCCACTGACTAGAGCTGCCTCCATCCTGCTCTCTGCCCTTGATTTCCCATTTCCCTGGGACATGCTGAACAATGCACTCCAACGGCTTTTGTGTCCTGATTCCTAGAAGAAAGCATCCTCCTGAGAGCAGCTCACTCGGTCTGAGACGCTCAGGCACAGCGACAGCTGCAGCCTACATGCAGCAGGGGTGGTATAAATAGCTTGCAAGAAGAGGGGCAGGAAAAATTACATGATATGGCACTATGGCCAGAGCTGCAGTATTCAGGTTCAGCCTGATTCTGCAATGAGCTTTGCCTGACCCAGCATCAGTTATACCGGGGGGGGGCGGGGGGCTAAAATTTCCAGTTTTTCTCATTTGGTAAATTTCATGTTTTTAAGTAGTTTGCAGAAATTTTACTGTGGTACCAGTGACTGTGAGTGTTAGAGCTTTATGTTAGTGACTGACTTAGAAAAAGAAAAAAGCCTATGTATTCTGCAAGTCAGGAACCCTGGGCTTGCCCTGCTTCACTTATTAGGCTCTGGCAAGGGCCATACTCCATATGCCATGTAGCTCTTGGGAATCCTTCTCCATCTTTGCAGGACAACTTCAACAGGGGAGTGTTTTCTCCCCAACTCCCCGCCTTACTCTGCTGATTGAGTGCCTGTCTTTGTGCTGAGGGAGCTTTAAGTCCAAACACTCCCAGCCCAGATGAGACAAGACAAGACCCGAACTATCTAATCGGCTGGGTGGAGCCTGTAATTTCTGGGCCATTGTAGCTTAGCTGGATGACCTGGGCACATTAGCACACCAAGCCTGAGGGGGCTGCAGCAAAATAGTGCTGAAGTTTTCTGGGTAGGAACCAAGTGTCTAACAAACCCAACCTGAGCATCTCCAGCTGTATGTGGTGGTTGGTTTATAGGACACACAAACTCCCCCACTGACCAGGAGATGCTCAGTGATTTTTAGTGCTTCAAGTCTGATAAGCCCCTGGAAGTGAGGCTACACTCAGGAATAGTCACCTACATTTGCTGGGTTTTCCTGGTGGATTCAGCTGAGTGCCACTGATGCCTGCAGATTACCATCCAGGAGAGATGAAAATTTGTTAACTAAACCGTAAATCTTGGGCAGGGAGTGGAAGTGGCACTGAATTTCACTGTTTGCAGGAAACAAATCCACAGGCCAACAGACTTGAGAGGTTTCATAAGTTGATATTTGGATGTGAACAATAGTAACCTTCAGCCATTACCTCAGCATGGAAATAGCAGCAAGTGCTTGGCTGAGGCCTCCCTTGTGCCCCCAAAGGGAAGTACCTGCCAGGCTGAGCCACCTCACTCTCCACAACCGGCTCACTGCTCCACAGCCAGAGGCAGACAAGCTGGTGAAGAGTTGCAACACACTGGAAGCCACAGCTGGTGATGACTGCTGCCTGTCACTGCTCTGCACAGATCACTACGTCAGAGAGACACACAGCTTTTGCAGCCAAAATTACTCTGAAGCCATCCCTTGGCAACAAAGCTCTTACAGTGCTTTTATTGCTGCAATGGCTGAAGATTGGCACCTTCTCTACCACCAGAGCTGCAAAGTGCTGCATAGCAAAGCTGTCCCACAGAGGGTACCTGTAGCAAGGCACTGCAGCAGGAATGCTGCTAAATGTGAGCTGACCCTGCTGTTGTGAAAGACTTTTCTGAGTGTCACTCTGTACATACACTTATCCTTGAATAATGTTCTACAAGACACATCTATGTCCTTCTTGACCGACATGGCTTGGCTGCTGGCTGACTGCTGCCTTGGAAATACAAGCTTGATAATCTTAAGAAGTGTGATCAATAGCATCCTACAGAAACCAGTGTGACACAGCAAAGCCCATCCACCAACTAGACCAGAGGAATTAAATACCCATGAATGAATATAATCTCAGGTAAGAATAAACAGCTCAGTATCCCCCAGGTCTTAGCTGAAAGCCCCAGCAATGCTGCAAACTGTGTGAAGGCCATGTTATGATGGTTCCAGTAACTGTCTTCTGATAGTTTCACATGTGCTCAAGTCTGGAGCAGCTGAAAAAATACCACCACAATAAATCCAGATATTACATGGCATGGCACTATGGCCAGAGCTCCTGAGAGGAGCAGGACTGAGAAAGTCTTCATCCATGAGATGCCACCAGCATCTAGATACATATACTGACAACATACATGCTCCAGGTTGCTTAGCACAGTTTACTCCAATCACATGGTGAAACACAAACCAGGAAGCCTGAGAAAATGTTTTAAATTGCAAATATGGTACTTCAACTACTATCAACTACTCCTTGCACACACACAATGTCCTGTTTCACTGCTATTAGCAGAGCACTTAGGCCGTCATGTGCTCAGTATTTACAGTTTTCATGGCTCTAACTAGAGGCTTCATAGGATAAGACAGAAGACACTACCAACCACCTTTGATAATTTTGTATATCCATGGACAACTACCTGAGGGAGCTAATGCACAGTATCCAGGCTAATATCCCCATGTGCTCACTGCCTGTGGATAGAGGATTACCTGGAATCACTGAACAAGGAACACGCAAGAAGTGAATTAAGCCACCTTGTAGAAAAAAAAAAGCTTAAATTTCATTAGCCCTGTAGGGTGTAAGTATGCCACACCTGGTGCACTGTAAACTCTCCATCTGGCTTAGCAATGAAAAGTGTCTCAGAGTGGAGATCAGAGCAATCAGCCCGCCCAATAAATGGAGTGAGATTCCATAGGCCTGCAAGGGAGCTTCCCACTGGCACAGCATGTGCTGAGGTGCATTACCATCCCTGCCCAACATTTCAAACAGCTTTCTGCATTGCTGCCATTACAGGAGGCCCTCAACAGCATTTTGGCCTCTCTGCTGATAGCTGAGTATCCAAAGTAGTGATATGCAGAACATCTGCCAAAGGAGCAAGCCCTCCTGAATAAATTAGCATCCACCTTGGATATGAGCTCAGATCCCTTGACTGGCTGAGATCAGCTAAGGGACCAACAAGAGTACACAGGAGCATCCACACCTCCCTTTGCAATTCTATGGATGGATGGATGGATGGATGGATGGATGGATGGATGGATGGATGGGA
>VWZU01001778.1:391666-500592 GCA_013397095.1 Sterrhoptilus dennistouni
GAAGGAAGGAAGGAAGGAAGGAAGGAAGGAAGGAAGGAAGGAAGGAAGGAAGGAAGGAAGGAAGGAAGGAAGGAGGCTGCATAGTGGTTTTCATCACCCTAGCCTGGAAAACAATTCCTCCTGCACATCATGGAAAGCCCACAGGTATTAGTGGGCATGCTGCTGGAAGCAGACTCTCTGCAGGCCGTCACATGCAGATCCCACACTCTTCTGCATTACTGGGGGATAGGAATGACAGAAAAACAGGCACCCTATATCCAAGGTCTGTGTGAAGAGCTGAGCAACTCGTTCTGGCCCCACAGGTGATCAGCACACCCTTATGCACACAATGAAGTCGTTTCAGGAGAGTACAGGCAGGATCGGCAGAGACAGAACTGACTCGTTTTCAGCCTGTCCTCTCTTGAAGTTGAGAGTCTGCTGCTGGGGGAGACCTCGGGGTATTGCATCCCTTTTGTCCATTGTGGGGCAGCACTGCCTTTTCCTTGCTGAAATAATGCAGTGTGGTCCTCTGAGCAACAAGCTGTGCAGACCTTTCAAGGAAAACAGTCCTTCCCACAGGTTTGCATCTTTCTTTGCCAAATTCATTGCTCAGGCCATGGTTCAGATCATGGCCGTGGCTGCCTCCACTGGTTCGGTGGTAATGCTCACTGCCAGGGAGAGGAGGGAGCTCGCTGAATTTTAATCACTTTTTGACTGCCAATACCATGGCCAGGAAAATAGTGGTTTATGTGATTAGAAACAAAATATGTTACATATGTATGGTCTCATCAGCAGTTAGTACCTCAGTATTGCAGACAATAACTTCCTGGATGAACACAACACAAATCTCTTGGTTATGATCTGCTGGAGTGCCTTTACCTCTAGGATCCTGACATTCCCAGAGCTTGCAGGAGGGAAAGTTCCTGATGTACTGAGGAGCTTACAAGCCCTTGGCAGTAAATGGAGCTGTGAGGAAGAGGGAGCCTGTGTGCACCAGGAATAGTTGTGTTTGGTGAGAGAGAGTTTTGTGTATTCATCATGAGCAACTCAGTGGGAGTCAGCAATCCACAGTGATTCACAGGAAAGCAAAACTGAGTTCTTTGTATCTATGCAATAAGTCAGAGAAAAGGGACTCAAGACAGCCACAAGCTGGGGTTAAATCACTGCTCCCCTTCGAAGATGCCAGACCTCAAATGAAGGTGGAAGCTCAGTGAAAGCTTCAGGATTGCTCTTTGAGGAGCTTAGACTGCAGCTCTTGGACAGATGAGGCCAGAGAACAGAGTGGTGCTTAATGGGGTCAGGAAAGGTTCTCAACCTTGGCAAGGTTTTTACCTGGCTGCCTGTAACACAGGCAAACCATCAGTGGCCAGACTCCTGCTGCCAAATCCCCACCAGATCTATGGGGATCTTTGCAAAACATACATTGCAACCTCCCTCTTATGGGGTAGTTTGGAAATGCAAAATACCCATGCAGCTGTGGCCCAATTCAATAATTTCTGAGAGCTACACAACCTGTGACCCCATCTGCAGAACCACCTGCTGGGTCTCCGTCCTGCTCTCTGTGACTCTCTTTAACATTAGGGAGCTTTTACTAGACAAATCTTTAATGCGGCCATCTAAAATCAGCCTCCCTTAACGACCCTGCCTGTTTAAGTATCTTTTGCAACTCATAATCTGTCACAAGGGATGCAGTACATTTTGGTTTTTCTAGTGCAAGAACTGGCAACACACTCTGCTTCCTAAATCTTCCAAGAGAAGTTGCATGCATGCCAGATAACTTGCAGAAAAGCTAAAAATAGGAAAAGCTAACCTCTGAATTTAATTTTTTTGCTTTTCGTTATTCTTCTTGGATGTGCTCCCTGTTTTGAACAGTTGTACTTCCTGTTAGATCAGGCACTAGACAATAGTTTTCCAAGAGCCTGGAGATTAGAGGAACTCATAAAACAATTCCATATCCAGCAGCACAGAACTGCTGGCACTCGCTGAAAGGTCTGCCCTGGAAGTGGCCTGGGTTGTCTCTCTCCTGTCTGCCTTCTTTACACTGATACTTCTCTTCCAAAAAAAAATCTTCCAAGCTGTCTGCTTTTATCTGCTCCTGCTACTTACTGAGCCTCTCTGGTTTTCTCAGGCTGTGCATCCCTCAGTGTCTTGCTCCCACTCACTGCTGAGATTAATGCTGCATAATATTACAGAGTTATCACATTCTGGTACTCAGAGCTCATTTCATTCTTTCTCAAATTCAAATTTAACTTAAAATTTAAAAGCCTCACACAATTAAAGCCTGTGTATCTAAGTGGATACACAGATCCAGGAGCAAGTAGTGGCTGGGGGTGATGAAGGGGAGGCCATGTCAGATAAATCTTTTTGATGTGAAGAAGGCTTTTCAATTTATTTAGATGTAGGTATGCAACTTGTGTGAGTCAACACTCCCTAGCATGCAGTGAAAAGCCTGCCTAATTGGGAGTACCCAGGAGTTTGGATTGTCCTCTGCAGGTTTCCTGACCAGGTCAGAAAAAGTGCAGAGACTACAGCAGCCCAGAGTCTGAAGGATGTTAGGAGGCATCCTAAGGATCCTGAAGGACCCATCCTGCTTCATGGACTTTATGTTGGCAAGGAGTGATCAGCTGAGGGCAAGCCTGGCTGCTGGACAGTGGTACTGTGATTCACCCACTTGGGCTGGGAGCCAGCTAGGAAACAGTCAGGAAATCAGATTTTCACACTTCTCAGGACACAGGCAGGAGGTGGGTGAGAAACCAGGCAAATCTCAGCAGTACAGAGGCAACTGCAGTTTCTTGACCCATCTGTCTCCAGCACCAGCAGAGCCATGCGGAAAATGGGCACCCTGCTCGTGTCTGTTTGCAAAGGGGCTGGATCTGCCCTTCCTGTGCCCCACAAATGAACTGGAAGATTCACCTCCCTCTGCCCAAGCCAATGGCCAGCTTCAGAGCACAGCAACTGGCTTCACCACACACAGATAGAGGAGGGATTTTCTACTCACACTTCCCTTTGAAACCGATGTTGCTCCTTTGCCTTCAATGAAATAAATGCCATGAAGGACTAAAGTGGAAGTTAAAAATGTACACCATCATAGAGGAGTGGGCTAATAAGGAATGATGACTAACTCCAGTGTTTCAAACTGGGGGAGCTGAGTTCCCTGAAAGAGTAAATGAGGCGGCCTGTTGCTATTGAAAGTTCCTACATCAGCCCACTTGTGTCCATTGCAGAGGTCTCCTGATCTACAAAGAAAACGCAGATTTATGGTGGTGGTGCAGAATTATGTTTTTCTTCCTAGGGAGAGCAGTATCTGTGAGCTGGAGCTGATGAAATCTGCTCTGCTTCATACTTTTTGTGGGCTGCGCTTGCCTGGACAAAGCCTCACTTCTGTGCCTTTCTGGAAAATGGATCAGCCACCTTGTTCCTGCATGTATTGAACTCAGCTGCCAGCTGCTTTCAGTTTGTTGCAATAAACTCTGGCTGAAGTAAAGTCCAACAGCAATGAGGTCAAAAAGGAGAGAAGCATTCTGCGCCTTGAAGAGAGCTGGGATATTTGCCAAGATCAAGCATAGTTTTTTCTCTAGCCAGTCAAGGGACACAGAAGCTTTTCCAGATGCTGTTGTCCAATTCAGAGTAGTGTGGCCAAAAGCAATATTCTAGAGGAATCCACTCTGGGCAGAGTTCGGACATTATTTTTAGACAAACATTGTGTCCTTCTTTACAAATAGAAAAATACTGTACAATCTATGTTCAGGCACCCACAAATAAAGTGCTTTGAGACATATTGCAGCATGACCAACCCCACCACTTATTCTCCTTCATGCTGGAATACAGTCATGGTGCCTTTCATCAACTCAGTGGTGTCCAAGCCATTCCAGAGCACAGAAACATCATTGTCCTGGTAAGGGGGCTCCATTCACAGCCTTCCTTCCTCAGTCCTGGCTACTGCAGGAGGTTTTTTCTTTCCCACCAGGGCTTTGGGTCAAGGAAAGGCAGCAACAAGCAGAGTGCCTTGCCCTTTGCTGTCATGGATCAGATGCCCAGCCTGGACCACTGGCTCCAGGCTTCTCTGCAGAACCACCTCCTGCTTGTTACAGTGAGTAGTTTTGCAGTAAGGCCCCACCACTCATTACACACTGCAGGCATTTCTGCTGCATGCTTCTGATTGACTTCTCCATAGTGGTGAAAACAATTAATGGCTCAGAGAAACAGTAAAAGGAAACCAGAAATACTTCTCCGTTTTCTGCGTAAAGTCTTCTGGGTCATGTCACATCATCCTATAAAGCCTACAAACCCAGGACACCCTGGTGGCCAAGGATTTACAGCAATGCAACACATCCTGGCACCAGTCCTGCCCAATTTCCACCTACATCCACAAATTCAGTCCTTCTTCTTCCTCCCTGCTGCCCTGCTCCCATGATGCCCTGCTCAAGACACTATTAGGAAAATCATCTGCTGGCTGACAGCTCTGCCTGGCTGCCCAAGGCTGCCCTGAAAGACTGGTGTGCTAGGCCATCTCAGTGTCATTTGGCAAAATAATGAGGTCTCCTCAGAAATGCATTTCGAAAGATTACCTGGGCTCGCAGATGAGCTGCCCTCTGGTCACAAACTAATCCTGCTTACACAAAATTGGGCACAACAGCAGCGAGAAGGGATATTTCTGATTAAAACTACAATAAAACCTGGTCTGAGAATTCTGTCTTTTGCACCTTTTCTAGATACTAGCTTGCTAATTGCTTACTGATTATAGAAGATCCTATCACAAGTAGACAACACAGAGAACGATAAACATTTTTTAATCTCCTTGCAGAGACATCCAGCTGTCAGAGGCAGAGTAGCCATTGCCTACACTCAGTGATGCTCAGTGGCAGCTCTCTGTGCCCATTGCTCTGAGACACAGTGTCCCACTTGGCAGATCAGACCACATAAAAATGAAAAAAAAAAGCGGTTTCAGAAGGACTGCAAGTCCCAAAACCTGGGCTACACCTAATCCTTCAGGATGCAAAAGAGATATAGCTGATAATAATTTTAGTTTTCCTTCAAAATAAGAATTTAGAGCCTCCTCTCCTAATAATACATTCACCACAGCTATAGACATTTGCAGACAACAATAGTGTTTCTACTTTCCTTTTGTAATGCAATAGAATCGAAAGGTTTAGCTAGGAGGGGAGTTGACTTCTCCATGTAAAAGCTGTCATAGTGAAAATAACAATGAATCCAGCAAACAGCACAACCAAACAAACCCACACTGCCTCCGTTGCAGTGGGTTCTATTCCTTCACTCTGATGACACTTGGGCACCAGTGCCTCTGTGCAGGCAAACTGTTGGGAGCAGCCACAACAAGCCCAGAGAATGTGCTGCTGTCATGTGCACAGCAAGGGGCTGCCAGCATTTGCCCAAAACCACCTGATTTTCCACAGCTGTCTGTTGTCCACAAGAGGCTGGAGTACCAGTGCTGTCAGCTCACCACGTGTGGGGCTCAGCAGAACAGGAGGCACAAAGTCACCTATAACTAAGACAGAATGAAGATCTGCACCTAGTGTTATCAAAGCTCCCTTGGGCAAATTTCTCCTGCAAACATAAGAAGGAAAATCCAGTTTTGTTCCCTTCCCACATCAGTTTAGAGAACCAGTGGTGTTTCAGTGTGTAAAAATTTACCATGCTTATTAACATTATAAACGTTAACATCGTCATTATCTACATACTGGAAGGCACCAGTTCACCAGTTTAGTCAAGGACTGCAGACAGCTTTGGGAACCTTGTATGAAGGATATCATACAAGGAATTGAGTCTGGCAACTAAAAAACTCAGTCAGAGGCACTGCCACATTCAAGGCAATGAAGATAGGCATTTACAAAATGGGGTGTGGAGGTGTCCTCTAAATCAACCAGAAAGCTCCACCTCCTATCTTTCCACTCCACCTTGACTGGGTAGTGCAGGTACAGCAGTGGCTTTGTTGTTACCATGGCAGCTAAGCCCTTTCTCCTCGTTCAGGGTCTCTCCTCAACCAGACACAACATCTGAGCTGCAAGGCTCCCCTCTCTGCTGGCTCAGTGGCATCACCACTGGAAACTGCCTTGGCACAACTCCTGGCCTCACTCTGGTGGCACATGTGGAGTCACATCCTTCCTGCAGCTCCTAAGTCAGCACTACTTTCCACCCTGTGCTTACACCATGGAGTCTCCTTCCTCCAGGTGCTGAAGAGAGGAAGCACTGCCCCCAGTCCTGTTTATGAAGCATGCACACATCCAGCAGTGCTCGGATGAGCGTATCCTCAGCCTTTTCCTCCTTGGTAACCTAGAATTACCCCATTTTTTGCCACAACCCTCAGTGGTGTCACTTAGAGGAACAGGCTTAAACTTTTCCCATTTGCAAAATGGAATTCAATCATAGTTCCCTGTGTTATGCATCAATTTATTAAGCAGTAAACATTTGATGTGCAGCAAACCCAGTAATAATTAAAGGTGGTCATGTGGCCATTTCTCAGGTGTGGTGGCCAAGTAGGAAGAGGTGCACAGCTGTGGACAGCTCCACACCTCCCTCTGGGCCCTCAGCCCAGCCTTCCACAGCTGGGGGCACTTTATTTCTCACCTCTCCAGGAGCCATGACACACAGAGTAAGGAATAGGATGAGGCTGAGTATCCAGGATTTCACAAAAAATCTTAGTGATACCCTGTAGCTTCACCAAAAGACGCAGCTAGTGGTGTTTGGGAGAGGTTGTTTTAGGGAGTGTTTCACAGGTTCCCAAGGAAGCTGGGGCAAGGTTCCAGTCCCCAGGGCAGCTCAGTGATAGAAAGACTGGAGATGATTACGGATGATTACTGAACTCTTCTGGAAAGAAGAAGAAAAGAAGGAAGTAGGAGTGCAACTTCCTACTCAGGACAGTGAGACTTGACCCCTGTTCAGTTTTCCTATGATTCAAATGGTATTTCTTAAAGCACCCTGCCTTCCAATGACGTAAAAATAGCAACTACTGAAGCAGAGGAGACTGCTGACTAATGCTGTACTGGGGGGATATGTCCTTCTCTGGAGAGTAAGTTGGTACAAGAACCATTTTTTGGATGAACTAAGCAGGAATGCCAGGGTTAGCCTGTGACAGCTGACCTACTGTTCCTATGCAGACTATCTTCTAAAACATAGGAAAGATGACTAAACAGGTCAACTTCAATAAAGAAACTTCCATGACAACGGTATTACAATCTACATAAATGATATTTCTAAGGGATCTACATTTTCAGTGGCAAAAATGTATAGAATTCTTAGGTGAAAAGGACATGAAAACTACAACTAGAGATCAGAGGCCTTCCTTGAATGACCAGAGGCCTTCCTCCAACTCAACATGGGCACAGCATTTGGAAAAACACCCTATTGTGATGTGTGCCCAGTGACCACAACCTTGGGCAAATCATGGCAAGGAGAAGTTTCCCTGACTGTGAAAAACCTGGACTTTATTTCCAGGTAGAATTTGTTGAGATGAATCTTCTCTGCTTTTGCTGTTCCTGTGCTCTCACCTGCCAGACTGAGGAGCCCTACAGTGGTGTGTTCCTGATGGGAGCACCTGTGAGAGAAAGCTTGATTTCAGTAGAGGCAAAACTCCAACTTTGGGCCAGGGCTTCCAGCGTATTCACCAAGCAGACGTTTCCTGTTGTGCTCATCCTACCAAGCAGTCTCAGATGCACTGTATCAGTAAGCAAATTTTCTTTCTTCACCAGGTTCCAACTTTTATATTGCCTGCAGATGTGATCAGCACAGGGGTCATGTTGATGCCCTTGATAAAAGCCATTAAAGATGTGGGATCAAGGAATAGCCACTGTTCCTGTACACAGATGCAAACCCACCAGAAAAAGAGATACATACACACACAGACACACACACACAAAAGCACACACATGCAAAGCACATGCCACAGTTAAAGCAGGAGATGAGGCAAGAGGTCATCTCCTCCTGCAGATGACCCAACTGGAAACAGGCCTGCTGGAACAACAATTCCCTAGTTATGATTACACAGGAGCTCTGTGAGTCACTTTCCAACCCACTGAACATGCTCCACTTGAATTATGTATCAATCTGGGTTTTTTTAATCAAAACATTATGTTTTCTCAAAGAAAATGCCTGGCTCAGAATTAAATTTAAACACACAAGTATTTTTACCTTTAAGCACCAAACATTATCTCAGCAAAGAAAGGGACTCCAGTTACTTTGACAGTGTTTGGCATTTATTAACCCCCTCTTCCTTCACTTTTAATAAATAATTCCATTTGGCTCTTCCATTACTTTGCCCTAATCCAAAAGCTATGAAAGGACATCTCATTTATACATTTTAAATATTAGTACATCACCTTTCCCCCACTTTTCTGTCGTATCCCTCATGCTCCTAGCAACACTGAAAATCAACATCTTCAGCACTCTCTTTTCAAAAGGTTTTTGATTGACTTTTACAAAAAAAAAGTTTTCTTGTCCTCATGCAACATTTGCATGTTTATCTAACTTTCTCTATAGTCCTTGCCCTGAGTATTGGCCTAGTACCAGTGATGTAACCAGTTTTGTCTTGATTTTTTTTAAAATTACTTACTTTTCTGTAGTTGGGTCTTACTGAATCACAGAATCATTTCAGTTGGGAAAGATCCGTAAGGGCATTGCGTCCAGCAGTTAACCTAACACTGCCATGTCCACAAATAAATCATGTCCGTAAGTGCCATACCTACACCTCTTTTAAATACCTCCAGGGATGGCAACTCTACCACTTTCCTTGCCAGCTTGTTACAGTGCTTGACAACCCTTTCTGGGAAGAAATTTTTCCTAATATCCAGTGTAAACTTCTCCTGGTGCAACCTGAGGCCGTTTCCTCTTGTCCTATCTCTTGTTACTTGGGAGAGGAGACTGACCCCCACCTGACCACAGCCTCCTTTCAAGTAGTTGTAGAGAACAATAAGGCCTTCCCTCAGCATCCTTTTCTCCAGACTAATAGACTAATAGAATTATGGTTCAGACTATTTCCTCTCTTTTGAGTTTCCTTATTTGCCACCATGCTCCTGTTACAGGATGCATCTATTTGTCACATTTCAGGTGTTGCAGGAGACTCTTAAGTGCCATCCCTGCATTGATTTCTTTGCCAAGCAGTGCCCATCCAGCGCTTCAGAGATCAACAGGCAAGGGGATATCTGCACTGGGATATTGCCGGGAAAGGGAGAAGCCCACTGTAAGAAAGAGTCAGGCTGAGTCAGCATCCCTCTGTGGAAAAACACTCTTCTGGTTAAAAAGAAGCAGATCTCCCTAGGGAGAGCAAATTAGCAACCCATATCTGACACTGTTTGTCTTTCTCCTGATGGATGAGCCATTTTTTCTTCAGAGTAATACTTGGCTGTACTTTTCTCTTAATGAGCTTTTGGACCAAAGCCCAAAATGGATCAAAGCCACTGGAGGGAGAGGCAGGGAAACACGACCCAAACCTTTGTCTCTTTTTCTTTACAAACAGAAGTTGCACCTTCCACAATTGAGGTTAATGTCAACAGAGAGGGTTGGTGCTTTGCTTCTGGAGCAGAGGGTGACCCATCTGCCAGTTTACCAGTGATGGACATCAAGCAGGAGGCTGTTGCTGCAACCCCATGGGGAGAGCCCTCTAGAGAAGGGCAGAGAGAGGGTGTTCACTGCCAATAGGCACCACTTGTCTTTCTGAGCAAATGCATCCCTGCCTGAGCTAACACAGCAGCTCCTGGGGGAAAAACAGAAGGAGGATTAATGGATGATTTTCTAGTTATTGTGTGACATAACAGCTCTAGTCTCATGGTGGTGAGAAATTGCAGCTGTTGGGAGAGACAGGAGCAAGGCAGGGCAAGCAGGAGATCATGTCATGTCTCTCTTCATCCTTCCCTGTATCCCTGGAGTGTGATTAGTAAGAGTCTATGACTCTCAGCAGACAACTTTGAGATCACTGGGTGGAAAGCACCCCCAATGCCAGGAGCTGTTGCTGCTCTGACAGCTCAGTAAAGAGCTTAAAAATAGGAGAAAAATAGTCCTGCATGGTTAAAGCCTTCAGGGCTTGGCTGCACTTTTGGAGC
Organism: Sterrhoptilus dennistouni; assembly: GCA_013397095.1. NCBI lineage: Eukaryota > Metazoa > Chordata > Aves > Passeriformes > Zosteropidae > Sterrhoptilus > Sterrhoptilus dennistouni. The sequence goes on from VWZU01001778.1 coordinate 401,698, forward strand.
CATTTTTCCCCTTTTCCAAGAGAGAGCTTTTCCAGGAGTCGGGAAATTTGCACATGCCTACACGTGCTTGCCATGAAAGAGAGCTGAGCACTATTAGGATGCTGATGAAGCTAGGGAAGGACAAGAGAGACAAAACTCATATCACCCAGCAGAAGCAGAAGCAGCAATAGCTGTAAAGAGCCTGCTCATGACCCCTACCCCCCAGCAGAAGCCTTGTGGCTGCTGAAGAGTGGGGGACCAGTGTGGGTTCCCTGATGCTTGGATGGGGGACATGGCCCCCCTGCTTCACCCAGGTGAGGGAGCCCCATGGGGCTCTCCAGATGAGCTTCTGGGGCTCTGCCAGAGGCCCTGGGCCAGCACATAGGGTGACAGGGTATGCCAGGATGCTGCTGTCTGAAATGAGCAGTTGACAGAGACTGTGTGAATGGGGAGCAATGTGCACCGTGGGGTGGGTAAAAGGATTCCTGGCTGCCACATGGCCTTTGCCTGGCCTTCATTCCTAGCACAGTGGGGACCAAGCATCCTCTCACTAGATTTCAGCCTTTTTTGCTTCTCACTGATATTTCTCCTGCTCTCGGAAATGCTACCAGGCAGAGGGTGCTGGTGGTGCCCCAAACAGTGTGCTTTGGGCCATCCTACTCCCACACTCTGTGAGGGAAATACTGATGATACAACTCAGGCTTTTATTTCCAGGAGACCTCTCCCAAGGGGTGGTTGCCCTTCACTGGGTACATTCGGTGTGTTAGGCTACAAGTGTGACTGAGCAAGAACAGCCCGTGGCTGCTGGCAGGCCCTGGGTGCACTCCTGGCTTATTGCAGGCTTGCAACACCTCTGCTACACAGACCTGCTTGTGGCATATTCCAGATGGCAGCTCAGGACGTGGGGATTAGCTGTATGGAGCACACTCCTACAGACAGTGAAGATGCTGCCAGGCTTATTTGTTGGTGATTGTGTGCAGAACTCTGGAACATGCACGCTTTGTTCTCCCTGCTTCCTACCTTTGCAATGCCTCTTCCCAGCAGAAGACAACCATCCTGGCTTGTTTGTTTTCAGTGCTCCTGTTGGAAGGGCCAGGGAGCTGCACAGACTCATGTACATAATTCTCTTCCTCTTCATTTAGTTTTCTTTTTCTTAGGGCAAAATGAGAGCCATTTGAGCTGGAAGCACAGAGCTGCTTCTCATTTGCAAATCTCCTCCCTCTACCCCAAAATACAGCAATGTAGGGAATTTCAAAAAAATGTTAAAACCTTGCATCTGTCCTCCTCAAATATTAGCTATGTTGAGCATCTAAATAGAAAAGAAACATAATGAGGTTCCATAGGATTCAGAGTGTGACGCACACCCAAGAGAAACCCATCAGACACTAATGGGCATTCCCCAGAGCTTCTGACTCATGAATGTGTTTGGCACTATTTCTGTAGGGCAAGTAGCAAGAAGGGGAAGACAGCCACTAGCAGAGGTGTCTGCAAGCTGACTGCAGAAGTCAGTAATGCCAGAAGACTGGAGAGTGGCTAATGAAGCATCTCATTTCAGAAACGACAAGGGGAGACTTCAGGGAAGTGCAGTAGTGACCTATATAGAGCAGAAGGATACAATAGAAAGGCCTGGAGAGGTGAGGAGAGCCAGGAGGAGGCAGAGGAATTGTCAGGGCAACGCAGGAAGACTGTATAAAATAGGATGTAATGAAGCAAAGGGAAGTAGCGTTTCTACTGTGAAATAAATGAGCAAGATGCACTGTGAGATCTGCTAATAATTGATGTTTTGATTCTTTCACATAAAAAAGCCAAAAATAAAATTGGATCTATGGTGGGGATTCAGGTCGATCACAATCAAATAACACAGACATTTTGTGCAATCAAAAATGTGGGGGATTTTTTTTTAATCAAGTCAAAGAAGCAGAAAAATTATCTGGAATGTTTTGTTTAAGCCTCCAAAACAGTAAGGAAAATTTGTAAATAAAATATTGCAGCTAATTAAAAGAATAATTGAAAGCATCTCAACAAAATACTTTTATGATTTAAAGGGCTTTTTCAGAATTCCTGCTTACACAAGAAATTTAGTAAAATTGAGATTCAGTTACAAAATGAGCTGCTTTACCTTACTCTACATATTCCAGAGGAGAGGGGAATGAAAAAAATTTATTCAGCTGCAGCCAACAGCTGTTTCTAGAGTTGACATTGCCTATTGTAGTTCCCTAAGCAAAAAAAACCCAAAAAACTTATCTTGTCTCTGTTGAGTTAATTAGAGTGAAAAACAAAACCAAGAAAGTAACTTATTTCTCAGCAAGGACCACATCTGCATATGTGGTAGTTTCCTGATGAACACAGAAAATGGAAGGGAGATCTCATGGCAGACTAAGCCCTTGTTGTGTGGCACGGACAGAAGGAGTGGCCCAATGTCAGTGTGACCACTGTCCCAACTTTCAGTGCTGCCTTAAGCTGATGAGGGGAAGGAGTAGCAAGTCAGTTAAGGTGGGAGCAACTACTGATTCTCTTCCACTATGAAATAGCAAGTCTCAAAAAGGAAGGCGCTGCAGATGGTGAAGTCTTAAATTGCCACGGCAAGCTTTGCAGGAGATAGTGCCTCTGGTCCCCTCAGATGGAGCTGATTCACAGCAGGTCACGGCTTGCCCTGCCCGACTCCTGAGCATACTCATCCAGTCAGCACGGCTGACAGGGGTGAAAGAGAGGAGCTGGTTGAAAACATTTGATATGGCTCTAGACAGGCAGACTGATTTGCAAATTCAAAGCACAGGAAAGACTGAGAGCTATTGCAATGGATTACAAATGAGCTTGGAAACACAGGCGTGAGGCACGAGGAGGGAATGTGGCTGGAGCTGAGTGGGTGAATAGCCTGACGGATTTTCCAACTGTCTCTGCCCCTTTGCCCTACCTTTCCCTTTGCCAAGCAGATTTTTCCTTTCTGAAAACCATATTTACTTGGCATGAATGGAGCTGGGGAAGCCAGGGACTGAGGGAACTGCTGAAGGAGAGGTCTCAGCTGTTGCAAAAACCAGTAAAGGGAATCGTGGGTGGATAGGCCAGCAGCAAAAGGGAATGCAAGAAAACTATCTTTTCACTGGTTGGAAATCCTTGCAATATTGTTACAAGACACAACAGTGTAGACAGAAAAATCGCTATGAAATGTGACCCACTAGCTGTGACCCCATGCAAAAAACACAGCATGATCTTTGTTACAGTGGCAAAATATGAATCATATTCATGTTTGGCTTCAGATTTCATGCTATTTATGCCATGAATTTCTGTCCAGGCTCTTAGGACTGTAACACCTATAGACACACTTAACATTGTGGGTGGTAAACCCAATACATAACTATACATAGGGTCTATAGACTGTAGGTCTACCTACAATCTATCCCTTAAAGGCTCCAGCAGCTGTCAAGAGAAGATGCTCAGAGAAGAGCAAAATGAGGTGTGGACAGAATGAGGGGAGCAGGTTGGGAAGTTTTTGAGCTTCAGGCTGATGCTAGGGCTTGATACCTGATAGCTCCTGACAGACCTACCCTTCCTGAAGTTGTCTTACCACTTTCTGAACTTTTGCCCTCCACAACTGTTCATAGCAATGTCTCATGGTTTTAATATTGGAACTCTCATGTCGGGGAAACAGACTTCCTGTTGTTTGTTTTATATTGGCCAAGAGATAACATCACTAGCTAACTTGTATTGCAAGGGGTAGTGAATAATAATTTCCCACTCACTTTCTCCAAAACACCTGTTACCATATTAAATCTGTCAACTCTACCCCACTCGCCTCTGTTGTAAAACCAGAGGCTTTTTGATTCTCTGAGCAAAGAGCTATTTCTTGTGTATCATCAGTGCAGTTACCCTTGTTAGTGTGCCTCTGGATCCCATCATTCCCTTTGCCAGATTGAAGACCACAGCTGCAAGTTGATGCTACTCCAGACATCAGCACCTATGAATTTATGCAACGGTATTGAGATGCAGTGTTAAGAGAAATAACAAGTGTAACCCAAAAATCCCCTTTCATGTCCTAACTCCATATTAAAATACAGCTTAGGCTAATGGCTGAAAGGCACCACTGTTGGTCGTGAAATTAGTTGCTATTTTCAGTCCACTTCAAAATTCCCATTAGTCCCACTAAGACTGTGCCAAAGTCCTCAAAAAACCAAGAATTGAACTGGCAGGGAGAAGAAATTCTCCCTGCTATGCTAAGATTAAATCTCTGAATAAAGGAACCTTGAGGATAGGAGACTGCATGTGTGCTGCATCTGCTCTCTTTGTGGCTAAAGGGACAATACCCTCTAATTCCTACACCTTTTCAGAGGTGACTTATCCATCAAAACCCACAAAGAGTTGAGGTCCCTGAGTATCATACAATTGCTCCTACACCCCAGCAACCCCTTTAAAAAAAAAGCCATGGGCCTCTTCAAAAATTATTTTTTTCTTTTAAAAATCAAACCATCATCTTCCTAGATATTAATACTAAGCTCACATTTTCCTCTCAGCTTCTGTCCCAGCAGGAATAACATAATCTTCATTGGATTGCAAATTGCAAACAGCTCTCCTGCACCTACTCTGGCTTCTCAGCTCTGTTTTTCATACTGAAACTCTTCTGGGGAAGGGATGGCAGGGGGGGCTTGTTTCCCTTGAAGAAAAATAAGAAAATGTTTGCATGATAAAGCTGATGCCTGTTGCCTGGTGGTTTAAACAAAAGTACCCTACTGTGGACATTTTCTTCTGTAGTGCAGAGCAGTTTGGAAAGCTGTATAATGTGTCTTGACAGCAGTACAAATCACTAAAGGTCAAGGGCTTGGGGATTAACCACATCCCCATATAATAGGCTGATACAGAAAGGGCAGGACCATAAGGGTTCAGATTTAGAATGAAAGGTTTTGAATACAGCTGATGAAAAGAGATTTGTGGAAAGGGGGGACTACTCACATCCTTCCAGCACTCAGGCATGCTAATGAGATCACAGTGCAGAGGCAAATATGGTGCTGTCCCCATTCTTTAATAATGCAGTCAACATCTGGCTATGGGCACCCCAGTCCTGATATACCTTTTTCCTTTCTCCTCAAATTGTCTGTAGCTGCAGGTGCCCATCAGTCCAACCACTCTGCTCAAGATGGGTCAGCTACTGTAGGTTGTTCAGGACTGCATCCATTAGAATTTCGAGTATCTTCCCAGATGAACAACCCACAACCTCTCTGAGCAACCTGTGCCAGTGCTTGACCACCTTCACAGTAAAAAACTCATTTTCTTGTGTTTTGAACATCGTACGCATTTCCATTTGTGGCCACTGCCTCTTGAACTATCAGTGGGCACTACTGAAAAGAGTCTTCATTCCCTTGCATCAGGTATCTATCTATATATGCAGGTAAGATTCCCATAAGCCTTCTTTAAGGATAAACATGAGTTTAAGGAAGTCCTTATATTTAAAAATCTGATTTAAGATAAGCTATTGGATTGGAATACTTATTGCTTCAGATACTGGATCTGAAGGGTGTACAAAATAGTGCTTCCATGGTCACATTAATATTTAGGAGGGTTTCAAAAGGGAGTTTTTTAGTTCTTTTACTTCAGTTTTGTGATTGTGACATGTGTCAACTGTATCGTCTGAGTTTTCTCCAGTGTGTGTGCAGAGTAGTCCCAATACACCACAGGTCAAGCCTTTCCTCTTCTACGTGAAAACATAAGAGATTGTCTCCTGTATTAGACATCAACTGAAAAGAGTTTGCACCAGAAAAAGCCTATTGAAATTACTGTTCCCCCTCCCACTGGTAGAAGTATTTTTCCCTGGAATCAGCAGTGATGATATTATTGAGCATCATCAGAGCGTGGAAAGGACAATAAAGCTTTCAGAGGACACTCTTTTTAAAGCTGTACTCACTGGATAATGAATAAGTTAGTGTTCTTTGCCAAAGGGCAGAGCAATTTTTGCAGCTCTCATTTCAGTAATTCTGCTATGATACTTATACTCAAAAAAAAAAAAAAAAGGCAAGTCAAGTAAAAATACTATAAGCTACATAAGCCTAATGAGGAAAAATGACAGCAAAGATGTCACTGAATGCCACTATTTATTAGCAGCATGACTCCATGGAAGAATTATTGTGTAGTATTTTTGTTCACTAATTATGTGCTAAATAACATTAAATTATCACCGTAGTGCCTCATAATTACAGTTATTATGACAAACACCAAACAAATGAGTAAAGGAGTGACCTCTTTCATTTGAAAACAGCAACAGAAATCTCTCACAAATGCCTGATTTCTGAATATGCAGCATTAGTGTCAATTTTCATTTGTGATTTGCAATTGGAAGGACTTTTTGATTAGCTTTATAAAGCCCACTGCTCAGTGAAGGTCTCCCCTGTTTAGCTTAGACAGGAATGGATAAAACCATTCCCACTGCCTCTCAGTTGTTTTTCCCTCTACCTTCCAAGGCCTCCTCCTGCCAGTTAAGTCCAAGGTGCATTCCACAAGCATCCTGGAGACACCTCTCAGAATTTGAAATGCAAAATCCATATTAAAGTTCACATTATACACACACACACGTGCACACACACACATTTTAATTTTTTTTTATATTAAGTATAAACAAAATACTAAGATATGTCCAAAAAGTAAAGGTAGGACCACCATGGATTTTCATATTAAGTAACTTACTACTGCAAATCCAGATTAAAATTCAACTCCACTTTTCTTACAGTGCCTTTTTGCCCTCTTCACCTCTATGCAAACTGCCTGATAAATGTGTTTGTCAAAAATAGAGTGATAGCTTAGAAAGACTGAAAATAAAATCTGTTTTGGTAATTTTCAACTTGCTCTGTTCCTTTGAAACATGTCAACAAGGTTCTCTCATTCCATACCTCATTCACAAGAGTTGACAAGTGACACTTCTAAAAAATCAAGGAGGAAGTAATCATCACTTCTGTGCAACTCCCAACATGGGCTTGCTGGACACACAAAGCACTTTCCATTTCCATTCCACTGAATGACTGTTACCAGCACAAAGCACAATTTACTGCCAGATTTATTTCAGGGAGTTGTGAAATTCCAGTGAGTAGAATAAGTATTCATTCCTTCAAACACCCAAACATGTACACTGAAATGGCAGTTCTTACATATTCATTCTGTGCAGGTACAGAATTGCTATTGTTTGATTGACCATTATTAACAAACACTTTCAACTTCAGCTCTCCAGTCATCATTGGTTGACTAAGAATATAACCTGGAGAAAGAGACTCAGCACATGCTAACGAAGAGGTGACCTAAACTCATCAGATGACATTTCTTAGGAAAGATTTTGCAGAAAGACTCAACTAGTCTAAAATCTAAAAATCTAGCCAGATTGAGTGATATACTTGGAAATAATATGTACCATACATGGCAGGTCCATTTTGTGTATCAGCTGGGGTTTTTCTGAAAATCAAAAATGGGATGTCCTGTTATGGCTCCTTTGGGATTTTGAAATCCCCAGGTAGGTGATACTGTTCCTAGCATGGAAATTTTACTATCTACTATTTATTAGTCTGTCTCAGCTATTTATTTTAGCTGTATATTTTATCATCCTCACTCAATCCCAGTTGCTGCATGTTAAAGATACATTCCTATGGCAAAAAGATATTTGGCCCTTTTAAGGGCAAAGGCAAGGCAATCAGGCTTGTAAATAACAGCTCAATCCAAGAGCACACTTGACAGTATATTATAAGGTAGTGGACATTAATTCTTAGGTACCTGCACATAGTGTTCAGCTATAGGTAGTGCCTCAATGCTCTGAACTTGGCACACCAAACCACTTCTCCTTCCAGAGGCAGTCACTGTAATTTCTTATTCAGAGTAATACATTTAAAGAGGTGTTATTCTTGTAATGAAAAATGCCACTGAAAACACACCTGATATTTCATTATCATAATCATGTTATGACCCAGGCATAACCCCTCTAAACTCCACCTGACTCATCACTTTAGTAATTAGTTTCATCTAGTCCAGTGCTATCAACAACTTTTTATGAAGCATGGGTCAGAACTGCCATGTTTCTCAACACTGTATTGCTACAGTATCCTGATTTGAACATGAATAGGTTCATCCTTCATGGCCTCATCAATCTATGTGGTTATTTTCAGGTCATAATCAGATTAATCAAAAGTGCTGTATTGCATAACTTCTTCCAGACTAGAGTCCTGGGTAACTATTCTGCTAACAGTCACATGGAACAGCTTTATATAGGGTTTGTTCTCAAGGGTTTATGATTTGCACTTCCAGGTTAGAAGAATATTATGAGTTGGAAAAAATCCCCCAAACCTGTATTTTTTCAGCTTGCTGCTGTCTACATCAATTTATCTGCTTAACTTGTGGAAATAAGAAGCTCCAAAACCTTTTTGAGCAGTCCTTTTCTACATCCTCTGGGGTTTTTTTCTGGTAGTCTGCCTTAGTCCATCCTGTTTGCTATCAGATATTTTTTAATTCTTCCTTTTGGCCTCATACTTTGGTCACAGGTAAGGATAGCATGTACTGCATTTGCCCACATGTAGTAATTTGTCAAATTATATTGTAATATTGTCAAGTATTTATTTGCTAAGAATCAGCCATTATAACTATCATAAAGAAAGTGATTTGTTGTTTTAAACTTGGCCAGGAACGTATTTTTGATAATCCATTTTGCAAAGTCCCCAAAAGACACAACAGCAGCCAAGAGGCTGATTCATTGGTACTCGGTAGCTGCAGAAACTTAACAAGGGGAAACCAGCTGCTTCATGCAGCAGAAGCAACCCCATGAGTGACCCAACAGGCTGTGCAACACCCACCAATGAGGTGACCTGGAAGTACCACAAGGCAGGTTTGCCAACAGTGTCAAGGTCTGACCATGCTGTAATGCTCTGGTTACTGCTCAAGCCTGAAATTGTTCACTGCAGGGAATAGCTGACACATGCCCCAGAGATGAACTGGGGAAACTCAGGTGTCTCGTTGCCCTGCACTACTGGTACCCAGCCCCTTTCTGCCATTTGCTATCTATCAGAAGAGTTGCCTGCTCTTGTTTCTTAGCCATTAGCCACACCAGCAAATGTTTTAGGATAAAAGAACTCATTTGAGCTTACTGAAGAAAGATAAACTTCTACACATCCAGGACCCCTCAAAGCAAATGATGCAGAATAGAGATAGTCCATTTCTAGTGATTTTATGAGAAACATGCAAATACTAATATACACATATGACTTTTATACATAACTCTGCAGTCAAGGCCAACTGGAAGCTCAAAAAGCAAATAGTGAGGGCATTTTCTGAAAATAGTGCACTGACAGCTTGTCAGCTGAAGCATGCTAATGTGTCTGTACTTGTGGACTGACTGATGTTTTCATAGCAGAAGTGACTGGCAGACCATGTCCACAGCTTCAGGCCTCCCAACTGCAGCATCTGTGCCAGTAGCTTAACTAGGCTGTTAAAATCCCTCTGCTTCATTGAGGGAGACACCAATATGCATTTAGCTAGCAGGTTTTAGGCTACTGTTATGCTATATTCAGTGTTGTTTGGGCTTTTTAAAATCAATAGTCCAAAATCTGATGGCTTGGAAATTTTCTTGTCATTCTTATCAATAATGTCAATGCATGAAGTAAGAAAACGTCATTAAAGAAAAAGGAATAAAAACCCTTGAGAGCTAGACTGTCAGATAGATATTTAATTTCCACTTTCCTTCTAAAAGTCCAAAGCAGGTTGAAGGCAATCTTCTACCCACAGTCTTTGTAGGTGAATTACACAGTAATTAGATGTATTTAGGGTTTGGAGACCATTTGTTCTGGAACATCTCTGGGGACAGCGTAACACATGGAAAATTACTGTTTAGGATAGGCAATTATAATAAAGAAAAAAGCTTTCTTCTGATTAAAACTGGTAAGGAGGGTAGTCAGGAAACAGAACAAAACCACTCTCAAATTGTCTGGGACACGAGACCTATTGATTTTGTAGCTGTGAACGTGCAAAGTCAGAACCTTATCAGGTGCAAGCAGTCAGCCCTCTGTGCATGTGTGTGTACACTCCCCATTTTAAGTATCACATCCCAAAGACAGCAGAGTCCTACAGTACGAGGCCCTACAAACTCTGTACACTATGGTCATGTAGGGCAAGCTCAAAGCATGGCTGCTAAGGATTTAAACATTGCCCTTCTTTCTTCCAGCCCTGATCTCACATCCCCCTCTGCCTTTATTCTTGGATTTTCATTTGTAATTGTGCAAACTGGAGGTTAGAAGCTCTCACACACTGCAGGAGAGATTTATATTCCTTCACAGCCTAAGTGGCAGCAGGGGTTCTAAGCAAAGGAACTGGCAGCTCAGGTGGCCATGATCAGGTCAGCTGGTGAATTAGAAGCACACTGCCTCGATGAGAGCTTGGGGAGGGAGAGGCTTGCTTCAGCAGGAGGAGATTTGGACTCATTTTGTGCAGCCCCTACCTATTTCATTTCTTCTCACAAAGATCAATTCACCTTTGGTCTTGCACAGAATGCCAGGGCAGCCATAGAGCAATGTAAAGGACAAAGAAGGACACCCAGCCCTCGCCCATCCTGACTGGCCTGTGGAGGAAGCGTGGGTTTTGACATAAGGTACAAGAGACTACTCCTCATATATTAATAGTTAGTATTTCTCACTGGTTGTCGTCCCTTCATTCTGCCGGTCTTTTTCCTCCTGTGTTCTGTAGCTTATTCTCACTCTGTTGGACTGATTCCCAAGGAGTGGCCTTTTGGCAGTGTTGTTACAGCTCTGAAATGTTACTCACCATTTTATCAGTGTTAAAACGTTCTCAAGACAATCCTTTTAAGAGAACTGTCACTCAACATGCACTCTCTCTAGTAATTCTCTCTGTTGCAACAAGTCAGAAGAATAAATAAAACCTTCCATTCATGTTACTTATCTCACCTTGTTCTGTACGCAGGCCTGGAGTGAGTCTGAGGGAACATGCCCCAGTTGTAAGGTGTTTGTGTTTACATTGCACAGTTCAGTAAATCTGTTCAGCTTCCTGTAAGAAACACCTTTGTTTGGGATTCTTTTACAACTCTCTGAATAATGCTCAAAGCACTCTGCAGAGACATATTTGATAGACATATTAGTTCTCATTTAACTGATGCCATTGTAAATCAAGAATGTCTCCCCTAAATTGATTTTATGCAAGATCTGCATCACATTTCCATGCAGTAGTGATAGGAGCTTTATGAGTACTTAGAGAGAGGAATTAAGACACATGAAAAGTCCTATACAAATATGATAATTAATTTGTTGGAGATGCTGATGCCCAAGCTATCTTGACTAAATAGTCCAGATTAGATTCTAGCCCCTTGAAATCTCTGCAGATACTGCCATCAACACAACCATCTCAGGATTTCACAGCATATGTATTTACTAGGGATTTCTTGTTAAGAGAATTCACATGTGTTTTAAATCATTCTGCAGCAGTGAATAATTAATACCCAGAAAAGGTTCAGCATTTCTTTCTACAAGGAGGCTGTCAGAAGCCTACTGGATTTGAAGATGCTTCTCAAATATGAACAGTCTCCTGTTGCAGCAGCATTTCCTACACCTGCAACAGCAGAATCCACACTCCATCTTTCCTTTGTCGCTTCCGTGGTATCCATATCGTTCTCTACCAGAGGCTACTGCTGTCAGAGTGGAAGTGGGAGACAGAAAGGAGGTGATGAGATCCTGTACTGTCCCACAGAACATAGATACCAAGAAGGAATTTTTTTATCTGGGACAGTTCTTCAAAGAGAGAGGCATGGGAAATGAGAAAGGCAAAGAATAGCAACACTTGGGAGAGACGGGAGAATACATTAAATTCAAGCCAAATCTCCAGTAAATACTTTGCATTTATAACTGTTTTTACCCATATCTGCTTTGTCTGTCCTAGAGATACTGTGTGAGTGAGAGGAGAGCTAAACTGCATGACTGTGAGCAGAGGCAAGCCATAATATTTATTGCCAGTTCAGATGAGTTGTATCTTCTGAAGCTGAGTAGGGAACCCTTCCTTCAATGAGGAATCTTTTTTAATTAGCCCCTCTCTTCTACATTATTGGCAACTTAGAGCTTAGCTTCAATTCTTCAGGTTCAGAAGTAATGTCTAAAACTTCATGTTGCTCTGCGAAGTTAAACACACACTGAAAACACAGTAAAAACTCCAGGACAAAAGTCATTGACTGACTTTTCATAAGACCGGAGAGTGCATTTGTAGAGAGCCAATGTGTGATCCAAGGAGACTGCGATGCTGTCTTTTAGCTGAGGGATGCCCCACCAGGGTCTTCTCCTTTAATGAAGCAACTTTAAATTGACATCTGTGTCTCGTTCACGGCATTGCATTTCTGATATGCTGTACAACACACAGCAATGTGAGAGTCCTTTCGGAACAGTTCACTGATTTGAAATATATGCTTTCAAGATATCCAGTGATTTTGCTTCCAATTGCGGCTCAAACAGAACACCAACTTGAATTTTTTTAAAAGCAAATATTTTACGTTTGTGTTTAATGGCATGGGAAACTAATTACATGTGAGAAGTCAGAAATGACAGCCTGTCATGGGAATCTGTTTATGGCTATTGAAAACAGCAGTGCAGCACAAAATATTAGTAAACTTTCAGTGTGACAGTTCAATAGTGGATAAATAGTCATGAATGTGCCAGAGCTGGCTCACCCTGACAAACTAGACTGGATACTGAGTTCAGTCAGTACTGTACTCAGTACTGACTGAGGAATGTGTTTGTGGGAGGGAAGTTTTCTAGCTGCAGCAAGAGCATAAACCAGTTTGAACAGCAACAAGAAAAATAGTGAATGAAGTCATCTATTAGTTTAATGGAATATCATGAATCTAAAATTACCAAAATATTTTTGCCTGTCAAACCACAAGATATCAGACTATTAAAATGGAATATATATATTTCTTCACCCAGAGGTATCATATATTGTCCTTTAAATACCCTAGATCACAATCACTAGATTTAAACATCCAATTTACTTTGAATGCTTTTAGGTCATAAATTCCACAGGACACAGGTTTGCATATGTTTTATAGTTAGCTTAACAAAACTAGCTATATATATTGCTTGCCTGCTTGCTTTAATCTGTTTTTATTATGCCTAAACCACAAAACTAGACTGCTCACTTCCTCTTCCTTGTTGTAATTTGTTACCATGCAGTCATCCTTCAAGCTGACAATACTCCAGACATAAAAAAAGCCACAAAACCAGATATGATCTTTGTTGAGCTACATGGAAACTGGGGACAGCCTGAAGCATTTGATACCACCCAGGCCCCTCTTGTCCTGTATGACTTTTATTACCTTTGCAGGTCCAGGACAGTTTTCTGAGACAACAAGACTTTGGGACACAGTGAGCTGCCCTCTTAGTATACAAGGAGTCTGAGTGGCAAGGAGCAAGTCTTCAAGCAAGGAAATGTTCATTTGTTTTGCAACTTAAAGATTCTTAATAAAATCTGAATGATTAAAACATTCCAACCCTCCCTATGGTAAATATTTTACAATAAAAAACTGTATCAAAGCAAAATTGGAAACCTAGGAAAGAAAGAAGCAAATTGAATCTATGAAGGAGTTTAGTTTATGTGCTCCACAGCATTAAACTAAAGTTAAAACTCTGCAGGGAACAGTAACTAACAGAACTATATTTTTTAATTATTAGATGCGCTGACATTCTGACTTCATGAGTCTCAAGTGTACTCAGCTTGCCCTGGCTGTTTGGTGTTCCCTGCCACCTAACTTGCAGATTCAGTGAGAAAAATGAGGTGTTTCTTTCTGAAGCAGGTGATAAAGCTCTTGTAAATTTAGATCTTTCTATGCATAAGGTGAGACCAAACTCTAAGAAAAAAGGAGCAAAGTATGATGTTAAATTTGGCCAAGCTCTGCAATGGGAACTCAACACAATGATAGAGAAGCATATTTTGCCCCAGGTAAGCAACAGCCAATGGTTAAAAAGTTAAAAGTCATATTTCAGACCTGAGTAATGGCTGCCTCCAAAATCACTACAGTTATGCCAGTTCTATGTGACAACATTTTGGGCAGGATTTCTCTTTCTGAATGCTAGACCCCTTGTGCCCTTAACTCTCTGTCAGTCAAGTAGTCTAGCAGGTATCAACTTCCAACCCGGCAAATCCCTCAGATCTCCAGTCATCCCTGCCCAGACCCCTTGCTCTGTTCCCCTCCCTGACTCCCCAGCAAGAAGTCCTGAGGGCTTCTTCACTGTGTTGTCCAAGCAAGTAAGGGCTCACTCTGCACACACATCCGTGGCATGCTTCCCTAGCAAGGGGGATATATGGCACAGGGAACCTGGAATCACAGAAATACCTCTCAAACAAGTCAAGCATTTGGGGTGATGCACTGCTAAAAAGGCAGTGCTGTGCATGCTGAGGTTCACTGCTCAAGCTTACCAGACAAACATTACTCCAGAGGCAACTCTAATGCCCCTTGGGAAAAATGGGGCAGAAGATGAAACAGGACACACCTTGTCCTATTTCTTGCCAATTCTCCTATAGAAGCCAAATCCTCCCCTGATCCTACATAGAAACAGGGCTGAGAGTAGAGTGATAAATGCTCCTCAGGTAGCTGGAAAAAAAACAACTGATGACTAGTGCGAATGATCACAAGAGCATGCAAAATGAATTTTAGCAGTAATTTAAATTTGCATGGTATTTCAGACACTCTCACAGAAGTGACTCTGACAATTGTAACCCTAAGAAAACATCCATGATAGAGTGAAAACAAGGATGTTCAAATATAAGGCCAAATCAGTGCCCCAAATTCAATTGTTCTAAAGGGGATTTCATGAACACAATATCTCCCACTGTTCAGAGATATCAGCAACACCTGAGAAGCATAATGCAGTGAGTTAGGCCAAAGTAATTACTTTTTTTCTTTTATTTCCTTTTTGTCTTAATTTGCTAAATTCTTCACTTATTCTGCCACCTAACTTTGCTGAAATTTTGGCTAAATTCCAGTTGAGGAATTCTTTCTGTGTTTCTGATTTTTTCTTCTAGAAACTGAAAAAGCCACTGATTTCTACTAGCTAGAAACCTACAGTACAGAGAATGTATCTCAGAGGTGTTGTAAGAAAATTACATTTGTAAAGAGGACAAACATCAGAGAAAAACATTTACAATGTAAACAATTTCTTTTTTATTAAGCTTAAATATATCTTGCTTTTGTGGTCTTGATTACTGTTGTCATAACACCAATGACTTTCTTTCCTATATTATGGTATTATTTTAGTGGCTTTCAAACCTAAAAGTAGTCCATAATCCTATGTTAGTTTACTTGGAACTGGTCCACTGAGATATATTAAATGACAAAAAATTATGACCTACCTCAAAAGTGAATGTTATCAAATAGAAATTGCAAGGGTTGGTATTGATTTTGGGGCCAGAAAGTCTGGAGAGCTTTATATCAGTAAAACTGGCAGGTTCAACAGGATGGTCTTGATTTATGCTGGAGTAAATGGAAAATTATTCACATCTCCAATTTATCACCTGAACAAAGGAAAAATAAACCACCTTAGAATTCACAATTCACTGTATTCAGGATTGGAGAAATCCTTGGAGTAATCCAGTCTACAGCAAGGCTGAGCAGTACAGCATTACAAAAGGGAAAATATCCCTACACTCAGACCAGCTGTTACTCCAGGGTCTCCTCCCCACTGAAGCACAACTTGCTTTGCTATTGCAGGGTCACTTGTATATGTGACTGCTGATATTTAGAGATCTTTCAGGAAAAGAATTATCAAGGAAATCTATGAGATCTCACTATATTAATTCTTCAAAAGCAAGTTAACGGGATGCATAGGCCACAAACATGAATAGTTCATATGCAGTTGTCTGTAGCCAATGTGTTGGAGAAAGTCACTGTTAATGCTCTGACCTCTCTGTGGTGACATGTGTCTCCTTCTGACAGCTGAAAGCTCCTATGTCCTGTGAGCATTGCAAGGCCAAGCACAAGAGCTGTGGGACCACTGGCATGCCAAGGTGTCCTGCATTTCACCTAAAGAGCCCCTCTTTTTTGCAGAGGGTCCTTTACTGCACAAGGCAAAGGAGCTGCTGGGAGCTCCATGGGGACCCTTTCAGCCTGGAGCTGCCTTCCACCGCCACTGTGGTCATGGGCATCAGGATTCTTCCATGCTTGTTGCACAGCTGGCAGCAGTGGAAAGAACTAAATGTTGCCTTGTATTGAATGGTGAATATTGGAGTGGGTGTTTTTTTTCAAAATTAGGATTTCCCCGACATAAGCTGCCTTCTTGATTTTCTGGTTCATATCAATCGTTAACTTACTTCCTCAAACAGGTTCTGTAAGGGCTTTCTAATGAAAAAAGTGTGTGTATATGTATTTATACACACACACACACATATATATATACACATGTACACGATTATAGTGAGAGTGTGTGGAGCAGGGCTGACTTTCTCCCACGCGTTGGCCGCTCCCTTCAGACGCTGCTGCCAAGAACCTGAAACGGTGCCTGTTTCCCGTCACCATGGCAACCTTGAGTGGGGAAGCAGCATTTCCTACAAGGCACTGCACTGAACCTCTGTGAGATGCTGCCAGGCTGCGGGTGAGCCGAGACCAGGAGCAGTGCTCACCATGTGCTAGCAGCACTCTCAGCCTCCCACAGCTGTCCTGCTCACCAGCCACTGCCAGGACCTCTCCCAGAGGCTCCTGGGCTCCAGCACTTGCAGGTGCCCCAGGCCGGCCCCAGTGTGGGGCTGGTGGAAAGTGTGGCAGCTGCCTGTGAAGGCTGCTGGGGATGGAGGGGTTGGAGGGAGGGACCTCAAGTAGCTGTCCTGTGTCCTACCTGCACTGACTTCACCCTGACCCACCTCAATGGGCTTTATGGTATGGGGAACAGTACCTAACTCAAAGCCAATATGAAAACTCAACCCATGCCAAGTTTTGACCCCACTTTCCTGAGCTGAGCAAGACCACACTTTCTCCGAAATAACTGGTTTCCTTGCTGCAACTCTGGCAGGTAAGACTAGCTAATTTAAGGATAAGCCATACCTGACCAATCTGGTGGCCTTTTATGATGGAGTAACTTCAACAGTAAGTAAGGGAAGACTGACCCATGTCATCAGCCCTGACTTCTGTAAAGTCTTTGAAACGTTCCCACATGACATCCTTATCTCCTAACTGGAAAGATATTGATGGCTGGAGTATTCAGTGGATAGGGTATTGGTGGGATGGATGCAGACAGAGTTGTGGTCAATGGCTCTATGTTCAAGTGGAGGCCAATGATGAGTGGTGTCTCTCAGAGCTCTGTCTTGGGACTGGTGCTTTAATATCTTTATCAATATCATAGACAATGAGATTGGGCACACCCTTAACACAAGTTTGCAGATGACATTAAGCTGAGCAGTGTGAATGGCACAACAGGAGAATGACGTGCCATCCAGGAGGACCTGGATAATTCTCAGATAAACTTGGGCCTACAAGAACCTCTGGATGTTCAATAAGTCCAAGTGCAAGATGCACTCTCTGTTCAGAGAAATCCCAGACATGAGCACAGACTGGGAGATGAACTCATTGAGAACAGTCCTACAGAAAAGATTTTGGGGGTCCTGGGCGATGAAAAGCTGGACACAACCCAGCAATATGTATTTCCAGTTGAGAAAGTCAGCCACATCCTGGACTGCATTCAAAACAGCCTGACCAGCAGGCCAAAGGAGGTGATTCTGCTCCTTTACTCTGTTTTTGTGAGCATCCACCTGGAGTGCTGCATCCAGCCCTGGGGTCCCCAAGATAAGAAGAGTGTGGCTTTGTTGAAGTGACTCCAGAGAGGGCCACAAAGTTGATCAGAGGGCTGGCTGCAGAAGAGAAGGCTCCAGGGAGACCTTAGAGCAAGTTCCAGCACCTCAAGGAGATCTATAAGAAAGCTGGAGAGGGACTCTTTACACAGGCAGATAGTGATAATACAAGGGGAAATGGTTCTAAACTAAGGAGGGGGGACTTACATTAGATATTGGGAGGAAATTCTTTACTCTGAAAGGGTGGTGAAGGGTAGAGGCTGCCCAGAGAAGTTGTGGATGCCCCATCCTTGAAGGGTTCAAGGACAGTTGGGATGGGGCCCTGGGCAACCTGGTCTACTGGAATGTATTCCTGCCCATGGCAGGGGAATTGGAACTAGATGATCTTTAAGGTCCATTCCAACGCAAATAATTCTATGATAGTGTGATGCTATGATAATGCATTTTAAACAGTATGTAGGTGTTACCCCACACCTTTAGAGGGGCAACACGTTGTGACGTGGGAGCGGACCTTCACAGAGGACAGCAGGCAGCAGCTTGGTGAAACATGGAATGCTCTTTTATTATCTGACTCCAAAGGCTTATATACATTTTGTACAGAGGGCCAAGATTGGCCCAAAGAGGTTACAACCTCCTGACTCCATTGGTCACTATGACCATCAGTCAAGTTCTCTCTCAGAGAACAAGAATGCAAAACATACAGATAAATTCTAAGAATACAATATTGTTTACATGAAGCAGCGTGAGAAGCTGCTGCAAAGACTCAAACACTTGAAAGCAAGAAATGCAGGGACGACATGTAGGTTCACTGAAGTTATTTTTTACTTCCTCCTCTTACTTCTGATTAACATCTAACCACAGTAATGAAAATTTAAAACCTTATATTTGCTTTGAAACACATGTACAAGTCTAAAATCTGGATAAACAATTTATAAAAGCTCATCTACTCTCTATTATACCAACCCACATCTGTAGCCTTGAGAGTCTGATGATTATTGTAACGGTATAAGTTTGAAACTCAGTGTGACTAGGTATAAATACATTTTTTAAAAATTTAGATATTTCTTTCTTGTGTGATTATGTCTCTCTGTGTATGATCTGGTATTAGTGGACAAAATGAGTGGTGAAGTGAGAAAATGCATTCTTACAGCTACCTTAGGCACCATTGTAGAGAAAGCTTGCACAATGTAAATTATGGTCTGCAGAAAAATGTCCAAGCCATCCAGTGACTCAATATAGATTAACTGCTCAAAGAAAACAAACACCAGTGCAGTACATGTTCCTACCAATCCCCTTCTAAATCTTGTTAGTTTTCCCACAGAGGAGTGCTGAAACTGAAGCTCAGCCCTTACTCAGACACAGTGAACCCACCCAGGGAAGAGATCCTGTGAATTCCCAGCTGCTGGAAAAAATGCTGGTTATCAGGTTGTACTGGAAAATTTGGTATGAGGGAATTCAACTGCAGAACGTGGATTGAAAGGATTTCATTAACTCTGGCAATGGGCAGAATATTTTGTTCCTTTCCTTGAGCCTCTATATTTATTCCTTATTTCATTTAAGTGACTACCTCAATTTCTTGCCTCTCTTTCTCTATACCCTCCCATGCCTTTTTGGCAAGGTCCTGCAGCATGGTCCTGACATCCCTACAGACCAGGCTCTCATCTCCCCTGGGGCTCTTGCCAGTGGAACATCATGCTCTATTTACACCAGCAATTTCTCTCTCCTCAAACACAACTTTGCAAACATTATCTGGAACAACTCCTTAGTTAGAGGTGAACACTACGGTGAACTTTGCTTTACCACTCAAAACCAAGAGGAATTCTAGAACATAAAAACTAAGGAAACAATTTCCTAGGAATTTGTGCCTTATGGTTGATGTAAGTCCTGCCTAATAAGCACAAATTCTGAGCAAAGCTGGCTCCAGTTGCAGGAAAATTCATGGTTGCTTTTTCCTGTGTGAATTCTCTCGTGTATAAAATTGAGGGTTTCACAAAAGTGGAGACATTACCAGTGTCTCTTCCCCCTACATGTATGACAAATCACATAAAGAATTCATTGTATTTAAATCCAATGTCAACCATGTCATACTGACTTCAGTTAGATCTGGATTAAAAAGCTAGACAAGGTGAATAAAAGACAGACACCTACCTGTCTCAATCTTCTTTTATTTAGGAAATCCAGCTGATATCTAAGTTTGTCAGCTTGCCTAATGCATCCTATAATAGCAAAATCAAAACTTACTGGAGGTTGATGAAGGGGTTGGAATAATGGCAGTCTTCTGTTAAATTTCACTGGTGCCAGAATTGTTAACCTCCCACCAAAACTTTAGCCATAATGTTCCCAACTATTCTGATATTCCTTAGAAAAAGATACAAAAGTATCTTTTAGTAGCACAAAGGACACCAACATAATCACAATAATTTTCTGGTCAAAATGATCAACACTTGTTTCCTCATGCTATATTTTTATTGGGTTTGCATGGCCAGGTTTGGGTAGCAGGCAGAGATACAGGGGGCTGTGAGAACATGCTGCAGCTAACCCCCACATCTGACAGCCAGTGCTCCAGGACAGACCCACCACCAGCCAAGGCTGGGCCAATCAGAATGGCAGAAACACCATGTGATATGTGATAACATATTTAAGAAGGAAAAGAAGTTAACTTCAAAGGGGGAGAGAGGAACTAATTATGAATTTGGCTCACAATTTTCCAAAACCCCATGAAATTCAACAATTAATACCCATATTTTTATGTTACTTCCTGGGTTCTGACACTTCAGAAATAAGCTTTTAGCCTTTTTTTTTCATTTCCCCCTCTATAATTATAAAAGCTAAATCTCTGTCTTAAAAAAGAAAAATTCACCACTATTTAATTCCCAAGAACTTCATGGATGGTTTTGCCATTATATATGAAAAGGTCATCCTCTTGGAAGTCTGGATAAAGTAGAAGGCTGAAGAATCAAAGAATGATTTGCTGATCAAAGATGCTTCAGCCATTTCTGAAAACAAATGTCTTCTAAACTATCCTCTGGAAACCAAATTAACTTTCAACTTCTTTCTCAAGCTGGGCAGAAAGCTAAGAACTGACATTTTAGTCATTTAAAGAAACCTAAGTTTTAAATATTTCAACTTCGTCTTGCTATCAGAGAAGATTTGGTCTCATAAATTAGATTTTGGCTTCAGCAAGCCCTAATCATCCCCTGCCACTTCACAGATATACTTCCATTTCTTTGGAAATGGAAAGTGGAGTCCTCTTGGAAGTACTTTTTTTCATCATATATTAAGTCCATTTCATGTCTTTCCCAAACAAGGAAGTTCAGGATGCACATAGTCTCAGTAACTCTTCCATTGCAAGAGGTTTTTTGCACCTTTTGTTTTGGATGTAAATTACAGTGAAACCTAAACAAGGACCACTGACAACCATATTTCACCAAGATATCTGGGATGTAAATACCAAACCTATACACAGAAATTTTTTTCCTTAATCTGAGGATTGCTTGCATCTTTTTTTAAATAAAACCCGAAACTTCAAAATTTTAGATCCCAATTCTTGGCACTAGAAAAAAAATTAATACAGTTAACAGTTTATCACATCTCAACAACAGCCAAACCGCAACTACTTCAGTGAATAGTGCCTATTTCCTGATTTCTATGCCAGTCCATCATATTTCAATTATTTTCACAAAAGAACAAAAAAGCCAAAATAGAATAAAGTCAGGGCACTGTCTGGTAGTAGCTGCTGACTGCTTTTCAGGCAGAAGAGCAACCCTGGCATGCAGTTAAGCACCCATTTTCCTGTCGACTTACACAAGGCTCATCACAAAAACCACACTTAGAAGGAATCACAACATTCCTAAAGGCCAATGAGATTATTAGAGCTATTTAAACTTGTGTCCTGACCAGCACAGATGATGCAATTCCGTCCAGGTTGCAGTCAGATTAGTAGTCCATGGCTACATGGTGTTAAAATCACATCAGGTTATCACTGAGAATCTCTTTAATCAAACACATTTACCATGTCTAGTTATTTCCTGATTCTTCTCAAAAATCACAGATTCCAACCTGGGTTCTTGTTTGATGTCACACTCAGAACAAATTTCCCTGCTGTTCAGATCTCTCTCTTTGTGTGCTGTGGTTAGGCTTTTTGCCTCATGCTCTTCGTAGGAAACCACATTTATTTGGGTATCAGTGATGACTCCCAAGGGCCATTTAATAACCAGAGGTCAGGGTTCAATCCTTCTTTTTCTAATCAAGGCAAAAGACACTACAGTAGTTGCAGATTATACTTGCCTGCTCGCACCTTTGGATGTTGAGGGATTAAGGGTAATCCTTTGCATCCCAATAAAAGTCCACATTTGTCTAAGCTACAAAAAAAATCAGTTGTATCTGTTAAAAGACTTTGCTTGTATAAAAAGGCTTTCTATCTTCCTCTGTGGAATATTGAGAAGCGTTGATAACATAACAGTAGTTAGAATAATATAGACCAGTGAAAATAGTATCAGAAATCTACTTGATTTTGTTGGTTTAGTGCAAGAGCACAGACTCTTAAACAGGTTTCAGTGTAAGGCATCAAGCTGGCACCCCACTTTCAAGCAACTGTATCCTTTCAGATGCCAGAGTGAATATAATCCATGTTTAAAGGGGCAAACTGTTGTAAAAGGGATTTGCTGTAAAGGGGATTGTGAAAGCAAGCCAGTCCAGCAGGTCCCACAAGAGAAACTTATTTTTCTATCAAATAAGACCCCACTTGTAGAACTGACTAAAGATGACTTAAAGCTACCACTGGTGACCAAAGAGCCATCACTGTGGCATTACAGTATTCCAACATCCACAGCTCATGTGGAAACCCCCAGTGAAAGCTGGACTGGCACAGTGACCTGCTGCAGTGGCTTCAGACTGCACTGCATTCTGGGCACAAAAAGCAAAGCTGGTAATAGTGAAAATTCACTCCCCTTCTCCTTCCTCTCCTCTGCTGCAGAGCCCTGATAACCAGGACCCAGGCCAAAGGAAAGTCATCTGTATTCAGCAGTAACAAGGACAAACCTTGTCTCCTTTTGCTGACACAGAGTGTGACCGAGAATGGCAGCGAGCTTAAGAAAAATCCCCATGAAAGCTGCATAGACTCAAGCAGAAAAATGAAGAGCATTTTTCATCTAGCATGCATTCAGCTCCTTCAGGAGCATAACACCACACTGATGTGTTGTCAAGAGCGTGGCAGCTTCTCTGCAGAGATACTTGAGTAAGCTGAATCAGTAAATTTTATTTAACTGTCAGCCCTTCCTTACAGCACTGTATCAAAGTCAAGAAACAAGGCTTCATCCTCATCTGACTCTCAACAAATACTGGCTGCTGGAATACTGTGAGCAGGCAGAACCTGAGCCAGGGTTTGGAGGAGCACAAACAAAATTAGCAGCATATCAACAATGTCTGAGTTTCAGAAAGAGCTGAGAACATCGAAATAAAGTAAAGCCCCTTCATGGAGCTGGGCAGGAACAATTGATGGCAGCAGCTTTTGGAAGTGGCTCCAGTCTGGAAGTTTTCATACTGTCAAGTGAATTCTCAATATATGAATTTGGTTTTTGACACCAAAATTGAACTCACGTCAGTTTATTCAGTCTAAACTTGCTTTTTGAGCAACCCATTGAGACTCTCTGCTTCAAAAATATAGGACAGTGATAGTCCTCCATTTCCTCAGCAGTTATCCTGCTGAGAGGTAGAAAAACAGACTGCACAGTTGCACCAGCACTTGAATCTATTTCTGGTGATTTATTTATAGGCAAAAAGTCAGGAAAACTGTAATCTTAGCTCCATTCAAAAATACCAATGGTCCCATCCAGCTTTCTATCGAGGGATTTTTTTCCCTCCTCTCAACTGCTTGCAGTCAGTGCTATCTGGTACTGTCTCTCTCAGATGTACCCATTGCAAGTGTATATTGTCAACAATGAAAAAAGCAAACACTCTGACAGGCTGTTCTCCACCCCTTTCATCTATTAGGAGAGAAATGCTGTAGTTGGGTTAATTATTACATTCAGTGTTATCTTTGGGGAAGCAATGATAGGTTACTACCAAGACTGTTTTTGCAGATAAACCTTTAGGGCTCTTCCACTTACCCTACGGAGAGAAGTCCTAGAGCGACTCCCTCCTGAGCAGATTTTCTGAAGCATTTTTTCAGGTGTAAATGTCTTCATTTTGGTGGAGTCCTTTTCTTGCTGGACAAGAAAGTTTTGAATTCTGTTTTCTGTGTTTAGTTGTTTTATGCCTCTGCGCTGATGGCTTGCAACACCCAGCGCCGTTTTTGAGATTAGACTCACATGACACCTTGCAAAACACAAACTCTTCTCTTCTGAAAATTGTTCCTGCTCACATGCTATTTCTCTTCAGCCAAAAAATAAAGCAATTCATCCCAAAAATCTGCAATTTTTTATATACATGAGACACAGAGTTAATCTTGGTATGTTTCAGCATCTTAATATGAATAACTTGCCTACCTCAGATGTTTCTTGAGGTAAAGGAAATCATACAAACTAACAACACTAAAATCTATTTTAACTTATATAGTCTCCAGCCCATTCAAGCAGCCTGTTATCATAACTAAAACATTCAGACACAGTCATTTCTTGCTTTCTGCTCCAGCTTTGTAAGTGACCTCTGGGAGATGGCTTTGGAGAAGAGGAAAAGATAAGAATTTAAAACAATTTTAAGAGTCCATACATTGATCTGGCACAGGTTCAGTAGCATTTTCCTTTAGACTGACTGAGAAATTGTGATTATATAAAGAATAAAACCAAATGTTTTTATTACGCTTACCTCAAGCAGGTGTTGGACATATGTGTAGTGGCTGTTGTGGTTTGCAGTGACCTGCACCGTGCCAGGGTGCCATACCATTCTGCAGGCAGGTCTAGACTCAGCAAGCTTTTTTTTATCTAGACCAGAAAATGCTTTTTCTCCTTCCTCCATTTGGTGTTTCAGCCCAGGCAGTAGCTCAGCCCACAGGGCAGACAGCCCCTCCAGACAGACTCCTTAGCCATGGCTACTGACCTCCCACTCCAGCCTCTCATGCCTTGACATAACTACCATCATCTTTATGTTTCAATAAAAAATCTGTTTTCTCAGTTTTCTTGCACAAACAAGTCCTGCATGGTCCTGGCTTTCTGCCATAGGTAACCATTAATTTGAGTTTTTCTGTGTACAGTGGATAGACTTGCTCACAGAAATCAAATAGTCATGTTTCCCCCTTAGCCACTGCTTTGGGCAATTGCTTTAGCTACTTAAATCATTTTGCTCAACATGGGGCCATTGATGACAAATGTCAGGCAAGAATATAGAGGATGATATTAAAAAAATGTAGGTTCTTGTGGATATGCAACAACATCAAAAGAATTTTGTGCCTCCATGTAAAGAGCTCAAGCATTTTGGTGGGACACAGGTCCAGTGGAAGGTCTTTCTATCCTGCTAGACTAGACAAAATTATTGAAGAAAGTTTCTGGTATGATTTTGAGAGTTATGAATAGGAAATTCACTTCTCTGAATATACTGCATCACTTAATTAAAGCAAGCTATTTTTGTAAACGTTTTTGTCCATGAACCCTTTTCTTAAATATTCATTGATGGAGAGAATGAACAGAATTTATGGGAATTAATTTAAAATCTGAATGACTATGCTTGAGAATTTTCTATTATACTCATTATCTATTTCTTATATGATTTTATTTCTGATGTTGGTTAGAATACCTAAAGATAGAAACAGATGTGCAGCCACTTGCTCAAAGAAACAATTGTTCATTTATTGCTGTCAATAATTATTCATGTTATATGAAAACCCTCTAGATTTTTTTCTATAGTGAGTTTGTATCATTGATTTGAAAATAATTGGAAATCCAGGTGAACAGGGGCAGATTCTGCCCTAGGTCTGGTTCTGGTGTATATTTCTAAAGGCACCTGTGGACCCGAGCTGAGTAACTAAGAGACAAGAACAATCCCTGTTGTGCCTCCAATACTGATGCCTTATGAGGTCTAGAAAATACGGCAGGGATGAAAGGAAAAGCTCTAAGAGCAGAAAATATTATGTAGCATATGCTGCTCTGGAGGCTGTGGGCTGATTTAGGCTGTGGAAGCTACTCCGATGTATGCCAGTAGCTTTTCTTTTCCCTGATACAGCTTGAAATCCTAAGGCACAATGATGCCTTAAGCTTCCCTCAAATCCCTAGGCAATGAAATGATTACCCTAAAGTTCTTTGCCTCTGGAGATGAAGCATGGTCCCAGCTCATGGTCTCTGCTTCTCTTATAGCACTGGAATAATGCTCAAAAGAACTAAGCAAGAGTCCCAGGGCATTTGAGCAGATCCTAGAGGACTCAGACATCAAGTCAGGACAAAGACAAAGCTTTTTGATTTTCTCACTCTATCAAGCCGCAGTTTCAGAGCCTGAAATAGCAGAGCA
Source organism: Sterrhoptilus dennistouni (assembly GCA_013397095.1). Lineage (NCBI taxonomy): Eukaryota > Metazoa > Chordata > Aves > Passeriformes > Zosteropidae > Sterrhoptilus > Sterrhoptilus dennistouni. The sequence goes on from VWZU01001778.1 coordinate 427,891, forward strand.
ATGCCTTAGGGTACCATGGTGAGGCCTCTACTGGTGTTACAATGCATCAGTTATTTCAATATTTCTAAAAATATTTGAAAGAAGACCAATCTCAACACAGCTTGGTATAAAGGGGGGGCAGGGGAAGAATAAAAAGAGGAAACATTTATATACCTGCTTTTATCTTATATTTCTATGTTGAATTTATCATTATACATATTGTCTGTTTTTCACTTATTTTATTATCTGGAGACAAGATTACTTAGGCCTGGGTCTTACGAGCTTTAGACCTGGGTTTGTATGAAACATAGTCCAAGGATACTGCTGTGCAGAGGTGAGAGTGCTGTGAGAATCCTCACGCTGCATTAGCAATAGCAGTAGCCAAAGGGAGTCCAGCTTGGCCTTTGTTCGTTTACTTCATTTCCAGAAAAGACTCTTCCTACAGAACAAGAATTCAATACAAAACTAATAAACCTAGTAAAATACAGGACTAGATGGGGACTTCATCTGAGAATATGTGTCTCATTGGACCTCTGTCTGTTGGTTTCTTACCATGTAAGGTACAGCAGCATCAGCTTTCCCAGTGCTGGGGAGGTAGCCAAAGCCATTAGAGACTGACATGTACCTGAGAGAGAGGCCCTGGCAGGGCAAAATGTGCTGCAAACTGCTCCTGCCCTGGTAGCTCACATGGGAAGGGAAAGGACGAGGAGCCTGGACCTGTGTCTTTATCACTGCTTCAATTCTCTTCTAGATTTTGCCACTCCTGGTCCCATTCCCATGCCATGAGTAGTTGTCCTTCCCTGCAGCAAGCAGTCATGCAGTCAGGCTTTGTGCTTTAGTTCCTCAGGGTGGAAAGAAAAGAGCACGGCATGGCAAGAATGAGCAGTTGAACGCAGGGTGACGCCCCACATTTTCTGAAGGATAGGCAGTAGCAATATCTGTAATGCCAGAAGTAGAATTTCATCATGAAAGGAGAGAGAAGATGAATTACATTCTGATATGAATGACAAAAATATCCATGATTCTACTAGACAAGATTAAAAACATTTTAAAGGGCAATTTCTTCCCATATTTTTAGTCTAGGTTTAATGTTAAGCATAGACGAAACCTCCACTGTTGGCAGATTTTTCCATAGCCTTTCAATACCTATTCCTGTGGCCTCCCTTGAGGGAACTGAGCTTTGAATGGGGCAAATCACAGAAGCAGGACCTAGCTAGCACCTGCTCTGCTGGAGGATGAAAATCTTTATTCCCAGAATCAAATGGGATCTCATTACTTATCTACTATTTCTGTCTGCATTGTTCTGTTCATGAGTGAAATCACCCAGTTCATCAGGCTGATGACCATGTGGTCACATGGGCATATTGGTCACTACTTTAAGACTTCCAGTACTCAGGGATGAACTGAACACCTTTACAAGATTAATTGGTCTGACTGCTGTTGGTCTGTCTCTAAAATGTTACAGGATTGCAAAAAATGCAGAACACATATTTTTTAATGCATTTTAGCACCCTATATATATATATCAAAAAAAAAAAAAAAAGTATTCCCAGGCTCAGTAGAGCTTCTCCCAGATGGAAGCATACAAGGAGCAACACACAGAAACATGGAGCAGCCTTGCACAGTTCCTGCCTTGCACATCTGCAGCTCAAGGGAGAAAAGAGACTGAACTCTGAGCCTGTTTCTGGGTCTGCACCTCCTTCTCTCCTGTACCTGCACCTTATGACAAGAACATCCAGGCACTGAGGGAGTGCCTCAGAGCTCCTTAGAAATTGAAGCTTCCAAGCTGTAGAGTCACTTTTAAAAATCCTGGCAGGGAAGGAACCAGAAATGCAGAAACACATAAAAGCAGTAAAGGAATAGACACTATGAGATCTGGCTGCCATACAGAAAGTGTCTGGTTCTGAACTGCAAAGTCCTTTTCTGTCAAGATACTCTCCAAAACAACTATAGTTAAGACAACTTGCTGTATTCTCAACAAAGTTATGCAGAACACTTTTAATCAGCTCCTTGATTACTTCAGTGTTTGTGTGATTAAGCAAACCAAACAAAGTCTCCCAAGATCCATGCTTTATTAATACAAAAATACTGTATTGGTAACCCTTTGTCTTAAAAATATATGGTCCACTGTACCACTGAGTAGTTTGTGATCTTTCATATTCTTATTCTAACAAGACCTTATAAGGGAAAGATTTTTTCCTTATTAAGTCTTTTTAGTAATAGATAGTGGTTAAGTAACATATCCAAGGTCACTCAGCTTCATAGCTGGCCAGGAGCATTTTGAGCATCCAAGTTAGTGTTTTAATCAATGAGCAGTTTTTGTGAAAAAGCATGTGAACTCCTAAGCTGTGCAAACCCAGATTTTCAAGATATAATAATCTGCAAATGCCCCTAATTGTTGTTCTCTGTCACCAGTAATGAAAGCAGGTAAAGCAGATGTAGATCCCCTGCAACTAACTTTCCACAAAATCTGTTTGAGGATAAAGAGGAGCTGTCCAAAGGAAAAAAAGCTGCTATGCAGCTTCTAGGAGCTTCTGGAAGCTATGGTTTTATGCTTATGTGTTGCTGTAGTAATGTTCCTTTCCTATTCAAATTCACCCCTCTGTTGAGATCAACAGCACAATAATGGTCTTTTTGAATGTTAACCCTTTATCTTTCCATTTTAGAAATAACCAGGTAGTCCTATGCCAGATGTACTGGCCATTGTACTAAGGATATACTGAAGGAAAAGGTAAGCTGCTTTCCTCACAAATGTAGTATTTGGAAACTGGGAATTTTAGGAAGAGGAGGCAACACCCAATGATCACCAGCCACTTACTGGCTCATTCTACCCAGCCAGTCCTTTGGGGTGGTTTCCATTTCTAGACAGCACAACCTGTATCCTGCTACAGGGATTCAGTCATGGACACTCCAAATCTCTATAGCTGCCTGGCACAGCCAGCGTTCTTACTCATCCTGCTTGCATAATGCATTGCTGTAGTGTTGTCATTGAGCACTGTAATAAACGTAATGAATGGCAGAAACAGCCTCTGCTTTGCTGAGCTGCTCTGAGGGAAGAAGTTGTCTCCCCAGGCCAGCATGGAGCCATGCATAGCCAGATCCTCTGCCTGCAAGATTTCTACTAATTCTACTTTGATCCCGTTGCAGGGAGTTCTGTAATATCTTTTGGGGTTTTTTTTAAGGTCCTGTCTGAGATCCGTGTTTGGCTCTAAGGCCTTTTGACTGATGGGTATCCCTGCTAAGGGGTATTATGCAGGAACAGCACTCTTCCCCCTTCATGGTGTGCACATCTGAGTGTGGTGAGATGTGGTGCTGGGCTCAGTGTTAACATGTGTACTATCCTTGTGTAGTGGAGGTGGGAATATGGCAAAAAGGATCTTACTAAGTTTTGCATCATTCTGGTGAGGATAAACCCCATCATTCCCAAAGTAAGCTGTCCCTGGTGGGTAAATATGTATGTTAAAATACAGAGATTGGCTCAAAAAGAAAATTGTACTTTCAAGAAGTATGGGATAATTATTAACTGGGAGATTATAGACTTTGTATACCTTCTATCTAAAACATCTTAACCTTTTGTGTTCCTTCTGTCTACTGATAGGTTTAGCCTGGATCTCTCATGAACGGCTTGTATCAACAGGGAGCCTAGCATGGGGTGCTAAGAGAAGCATTTCTATCACTTAGTGGCACTGTGCATACACTGCCCATGCACTTTGAAGTTGCTGTGTTAGCTGCAGGATCCATGTGTCCTTTCCGCTGCTTCTGAAAGCCTGGCAGATACTTGGAGTCATAAGGATTACATTAGTAGTGTTATTCTTGGATTTTTCTCAGTGGGATACCCAGTGTTCCCACTAATCCTGTCATTGGTAAAAAGTTGCAAATATAGGGCTTGTTTACCCATGGAGACACCAGGAAGGAATGGCTGCCTCCAATGCAGGCCATGAACAAACCTGTCAGTCCATGGTGCTGCTCAGTCTCAGAACTTCCAGCCCACTAGGGGTTCATGGAGGGGGTCAAGCCCCAGAAGACCACATCTTCTTCAAAGAAAAGGTTGAATTTACACATTTACATTCACCACAAATATTTCCTTGTCACATTGTCTGCAGCACATTGGTATCTCTGCCCACTGTAATTTCTATGCTGAGACTGTAATTTCTATGCTGAAGGGCACAAGCTTTTTTGTCAGTGATGAGCATATCATGCTGTGGGTTGGGACAGAATATAACAGTGGATGTGGGTAAAACTGCCATAGGTAGATTATTACTACTTTGAAATGTGACCTGTACACCAAACCCCACTTCTAGACTGAGAAAACTGCATTGGATATTTAATATCCTTGGGTGGTCATAACCTCTGTTGTACATTTCATAGCTTATAAGGCTTTACTGCTGCCCAAATGTTCCCGGTTTGAGTATTTGATAGTAACTGTAAGCTCAGACTCCACCTACAACTCAGTCTTTGAAGCCACTGTTCACCATGAATCCCTTACAGCAAAGCGCATATTCAGCTTCAAGAAGATGAGTATGAATTAGAGGATCTAGTATAACAATATTTTATTTAAGTCAGGGGAATTCCTCATGTGTTGTTGCAGCACCCCTCTTGTTAGAGGATAGAAATGACCCCAGAAACAGACTTCTTGTTCATCACAGCATGAAAAGTGTCCTGGTTCATTTCTCTTTATAGCCTAACCATCCTGACTCCAACCACTGACTGCCTGCAGCAGCTCCTACTGTAGGTTTCCCTTGCAGCCTCTGACTGCTGCTTATTTCCTGCTAAACTATGACTGCAGGCATCAGTTTGCAGACTGTGAATGCAGGCTTCTACCCAGCTAGACTGCAGGTTCCAACCACAGACTCTAACTGCAGACCCAGACCAACCTCACAGCAGTGATTCTCTCTCTCCCCAGTATTCTCCTTCAGGATTCTCTCATTCCCTCTTCCTCCTCCTTCCGGATCCTCCACTCACCAGCTGGCCCACTTCCTTTTATCTCACTCATCCTTATTGGATACAGGTGTGACTCATCAGGGATGAGGCTGTATTGGTAATTAACACAGCTGTTACCTATCAGGGGCAAGGTCACCTGGACCTCCTTCTCCTACAATGTATGGTATGCAAGAACCAGTTTCCTGGGTTTCCACTCCATCATGGATTTCTTATTAGTTTTAAAGGCTATTTAGAGGCTTATTAGCCTTTTTTTTAGAGCTTTTTCCTACAAGCCATTTACCTTGTGATCCTGCCTGTTTTAAGAATGAAGTCCAGGTAGCACAATCTAATATTTCAGGATATTTTATGTTTTAAAATCCAAGTTTGTTGCAAGGACACTTTGCTAAATTAAAATAAAATAATAAAATACTGTCAGACGCCCTTAATAGCTGGGTATGTCCCTTTCAACATATTTCTTTCTACTTGTCAGCTGGAAACGATAAAATATGGCAGATTTTTCCATTTGACACACAATAGGCTCTGAGTGACTTGTTATGTAAATTACATTTAATTTAAGTTCAACTTTGGAGTAAAGAAAGACTAAGTAACTATCTAACTGAAGAAGGAAATTTGCAGGCTTGTGGGAAATACTATTCTATGAATAAGACCTCACCAGCAGAGACACTATAGTATGCTGCAGGGGCTGATTCAGAAATCTGACCAGAAAGTCAATCTGTGTCATGTATTTTTAATTGAAAAACACCAAGCTTGGAGTGCAGCATGAAAAAAAAGTCTGCTTTCAAAAAAATAAAGTCTCAGACCCCACGGTCCAACCACAATAAATTAAGCTAACAGCTTTAGAAATATTTCTGAGTCTTTCATAAGGCTGTGTTACTAATAGGCTGTTGAGGCGAGCTTTTTCTGAAAAATCTTTCATGAACCTGCTGCACAAGCCCTTTTCAAATAAGAAAGTCTACTTCCCTGAGGATATAGGCATTAGACAGCACTGCAAAACTGCACATTTTGCTCAGCATTATCCACAGCCCACTAACACGTTCCTCCCCACTTCATATCAGCCTGTTTAACACCCTTTCCAGGATGTCTGTGCTGACAGTGGGGGACGAGGGGAGGCAGGCAGAGGCAGGATACAGTGCATGCTCCAAATTTGCCATTGTTTCCACCAAAAGTTCACTCAGTATTTACTGTCAGGTAGTGCCATGTATGTGGGGCTTTACCATGTAGAGTTGACAAGCCTACTGGTCAGAGACACTCGCAGAGATTTAGTATTATTTATCATAACTCATCGATGTCAATGGTGAGACTCTTTCTGCCCTCAGTGGAGCCAACATTTCAACACAGACAGTCTTAAGTCTGATCAAAGCAATTCTACCTGAGACAGTGCCTGAATTATCAGCAGAAACTAGCTATGAATCCTTCTTGAACAGATGAAAGAAATAGTGAAAATATTTGGATCAATGCTACGAAGGCAAGAGTTTGGCCTTGCACTCTGCAGACTGGGAATTCATGAATTTCCACTCAATCCTGTGAAAATAATCATTGAGTGGCATGATTATTTAACTTCCATCGAATACAGGTTTTCCACCAATAAAGTGGGAATTGTAGAAACTGAGCATATAATCTGGACTTGAACCAGGCCTGCTGTAGGGGAAGGATGACATGGAATTTCCTCAAGCCATGTCTTGAGTCAGTACCACTCTGTCGAGATGCAAGTTTTGCAGAAGATATATAAATACCTGTACATTTCAATTTGTAGCGAAGGCACCATTATGTTAACATCACTGCCTAATCTGGTTTTCATTTAGCAGTTAATAAAAAGTCATGCTGGAAAGCTCCACATTTGCTACCATTTCCTTTCAGACTCTTTTTGGTTCATTTTGCCAGCATAGTCTAAATGTTTGAGATTGTGTATGCAGAAAGGAATTGCAGCTGAGAAAAATATTATAAATACCTTGACAAGCCCTGATTCATTATTACTTTTTTCTTTTTTTTTCTTTTTCTTTTTNTGCCACAGAACTGTCAAAAATTTAAACAGACTAGAAGCTAAAGTTACAGCTTCAAACTTCAATTTCAATCTTTATCACAAAAAAAGGTGCAGCTTTTTACAGGACAGTGGTCCATGGTCCACTGAAATGAAAGCTTTAACAGGGTTCAGCTGAAGCCCTAAACTAAGTATTTTCCATGCTTTCAATGGATACTTAGACCTCAACACCAGACAGCACTCTTGTCTTCCTAACTGGTTTTGTTTATCAAAAAATCCCTCCCCTTGATAGTTTGGGGATGACTGCAAATCCCACAGTCATTTTCCCTGTCATTTGTTTTTTGGTCTGAAATAGGTATTTAATCTGGTATAAAATAGAGAGCCAGCTGCTTCCAGTTACTCACTAGTATAAATTCTCCATATCTTACTGAAGTCCAGGGCCTGTTTTCTTCCTGCAATTACAACAGTGTGATTTTACTGATGTAAGTGGAGAGCTGCATCTAGATCACCAGCAGCCCTGCAATTGTGGAAAAGGGTTTCTCACTGATCTAAATCAAATGCAGAGCCAGATTAACAACACTGACAACAACTAGATTATACATGTATAATGACACCCCCGTCCATCACTCTGATCTACACCCTATACATAACAATACATCTCTGTCAATTATATTTAATTAATGTATTGTTAAAATACTTTCTATAGGACATAAAGCAGGAATGAAAACATTCAAAAAATTATGTACAAGGAAATAAAACTTAAAGATTTTAATTAGTTGAATATTATCATGAATAGTCTTGATCCTAGAAAATTATGGAAAGGTCCCTTTTTTCCCCCTCAGAGCTTTAAGCCCTCCATCTTACTCCTCTTTTGTCAACAGCACTAAAACAGTGAGTGAATACCCAGAAGTAGGTCAGGATTGCTAATATCCAAGGATACCATGTCTCTGTGGTTACCTTAGCGCTCCCTCCCTTTCTCGCCCTCCCTCCCTCCCTCTCTGGAACCAAAGCACAGCCCCCATACCGTCACTCCACACCAGTGCTGCATCACCCACTTCAAAACTGCTGCTCCTGAATTACACCCACGCTACCACACAGAGTGTGCACCACAGCTCCAGGCTAGGATCCAGTTCTGTGATGCCTGTGGAAGGAGCTGGGAGCTGCAGGGTGCCGGGGCCAGGTGCCACACTGTGTCTGTCAGGCTGTCTGTCCTCTGTGATGCTGCACCAGCATCTTCCCCAGATGATGGACAGGAGGCAGTGCAAGAGCTGCCAGAGACCGGTACCCTGGGATCCCTGGCCCAGCTGCACCTGATGAGGTGCTGGATGGGAATAGGCAGACCGGCAAGACTGACACCCCATCACCCCCCAACACCACCCAGAGCCAGTCAGAGAAATTAAATGTGATTCTTCTGTGTCGCTGCAGCCCTGGTGCCCTCGCGCGTGACTGAAGGGGATGTTTATCTTCCAGGCGTTCCAGATAGGATGACACAAAATAGACTGGGGCTGTGGACATGGAAACAGAGAGGCAAAGTTAAGGCATAAACACAAAGCAAATCAAACTGTGGCAGCTGTGTACAAAATGGGCCAGCTCTGGATTTGAAGGCGTGAGAAAGGAGCAAGCAGGCTGTGCTCAGAAAGACAGGCTTGTGAGATGTGACAACTTTAGTCCTGATTCATCATGGGGTAAATTTGCCAAAAGTGGGGCTAGGCTACAGGAACTTAAGGGCTCTGCATTGATTCACGTTTGGGCAGGCTTTGTACCAGGCTTTTGTTTGACTGGGATGTTCTTTTTTTTTTTTTTTTTTTTTTTTCCCAGTTTTTTGACAGGACTCATGGAGCAATAGAAGACAGGCAGCCTGTCAACTGTGGTTAATTTTCAGTAGTTTTATGAAGTATTGTGCCTATTAAACTTGCTGGGTCTAAATTTGGGACATATTTGCCTTTATTTGTTGTTGACATCAAGGTTTATGCCAAGCAGCTCTCTTGTCAGACTATTCAGGGAACACCCTCAGCAATGGGAGACATGCTGGGCCAAACAAACATGTTTGCAGGATTTGGATTAGAGTTCCTGCTGGTGCATACCTGCACTGCCCAGTGGCAGATGTTTTAGGACCACATGACTTGAAGCAACTGAATTACTGAATCCAATCCTGATTGCAGATTTCATGTAATATTTGTTTAATCCGGAATGGTCCAGACAGCATCTACTCTACACCAAGTGGTTCCCAGCACTATAGCATCCACCCTCTGACAGTACTTGCCAAGAACTGTGTGTCAATTTTAACCATTTTAGGTACCTGCTGAGTGCCAAATTTAAGGAACATTCCGCTTTGACAAATTAACACTTCTCTTCTGTCCAATTTTCCCTCAACTCATATAACCTTCATGTCTGCCTTCCTGTTGTTGTCAGCTCAAAAGAATACCCTTGGAAGATAGTCTTGATTGAAACTGAGGCCATAAGCATTTTATATTTTAATTACAGCTATTCACCATATGAATGGGAGGATCTCCAGGATTTGGGCTAACTGCTTTGCAAATGTGTAGAGATCCATCAGCTTTCTACCTATGAACTTGTAACAAAGCATGTAATCAGATAAAATGGGTGGAATACAAAGCTTTTAGCTCTGGTGGATACATAAGCTGTTCATAGAATTCTAGGCAACAAAACAGCACCAAATTATAACACAAACCATCAACTCTCACCCAATACCATTTGCAGCGAATCAGAAAGATTTTGTCTGACTGAACCTTTATGAAAAGAGTTTAATTGTCATCTGACAAATAGAGAGGTGAATTAGAATTTCATTCAGAAATATTTTCTTCTGTTAAAAAAGATAATTACTTTTAGTTTCTCTTTCAAATTTTTCTGCTCAGCTTCAGATTACAACTATTGTTTCTTATTATGCTTATCTCCACTAAATTAAAGGGTTCTTTAGTACCTGGTGTTTTCTCACTGTGAAGTTACACACACCATAATCAGGACATTTCTCAATTTTCATTTTGATAAGCATAACAGATTAAGTATTCCAAGTTTTTTAATAGCAAGTATTATATTAAATTATAATCCTATTTTCTCAAAATCTTTCTGGAACTCTTTTCTGCAACTTCATCCTTTTTTCAATATTCTGTTGAAAATGTGGACACTTGAGCATTATCCAGCAACCCACTTGAAATATCATCAATGCCATTTGCAAAGGAAAAATATGCACTTTATTATTCCTCTCTCTATTCATTCAAGAATCACATTCAAACCTCCTTTTATATTAAGGTCTGTTATCTAATGAGTTTCCAACCCAATTCTTTATGGAGTTTTACCTATAAATTGTCCAGACACACTGATTTAAATTGATAGCTAAATGACATACACCATTTGGCATCTCCAGCTCCTGAAAGTCCAGTAATCAGTTCAGGGACTCATTTTTCCATCCACATGCCCATAACATACAGAAGTGCAATTGTACATGCCTGTCTGTCTGTCCTCTCTCAGGATGGTGGACATCCAGTCCATTTTCCCCACTATGCCCCAGAACATTCTGTATCTCTGTTTTCCAAATCTGTACATACAATCTGTAGTGCTAATGCAGCTTTTCAGTTTGCATGGTTCTGGCATTACACACAGTCTCTGTGATTCAGCCAAGATTTCCAGAGAGGATGTTATAGGCTGCCCATACACAGAGCGTGGGGTAATTTTCTGAGCCTAGGAGGACACGGTGAGCAGGGAAGGAGGCACCCTTCAGACAGAGAAACACTGTGAGGAAACTGGACAGAGGGCAAAAAAATGTAGGAGTAGCAGCAGCAAAAATGGGCAGGGGACAGGCAGACAGGGAGGATTTGCTGTGCTGGTTGCCTTTCTATGTAAACTTGTCTTTCTTCCCCACCATCAACCTCATTTCTTCAGCTTGTCACTTGCTGTATTACCTTTTCCTCCACCCTACTTTCCCCTACAGTGTCCTTTCTTCTGCTGCCTTTCATTCCCAGTTGACTCATTCTGACTTAGACTCGCCCTCCCCTGCCAAAGCTCTTCGTGGAAACAGCAATCCTCTGCTGCTTTCATACCCCTCTTTTGGGTCCTATGTGTCACCCCCTTGTCCCTAGTCCTCCTCCTTCAGGGGATTAGCATCTTTCTGGGGCAGGGACTACTTGGAGCTGAGTTCACCCAGCCCCTTGCACAACTGGGCCCCTGTGCTTGCTAATTTTATTTTAGCTGCTCTCCTAATAAATGTGACTAATCGCAATAGCGCTGTGATATCTAGTAGGAGAGACTGATGAAATAATTGTGTAGTGAGGATGAAGCAGCCAGGCTGATGGTGAAGCAGAGCAGGCATTAGCTGTACCAACCTTACATAACATTGCAGGCTGAGTGAGAAACACCCAGAAGCAACTCACTTCTTATCTCACCCCTTCCTCCCCCTTTATTATGAAAAAGAAAAAAAAGNTTACTGCTGCTGCATGCCTGGGTGCAGGTCCCTGAGCTGGCAGTGGGGCAGCAGGGACAGCTGCCACCCTGCGCTAGCTCAGGATTCACTCCAGCTCTGATCCCACACGGTTTGCTGGGCACAGAGTCAGGTGTCACTGTTAAAAAATGGTTCTCTGCCTTCTAATTCAGGATGACTTTTTTCCTATATTGCAATGGATGTGAAATATAATTTGAGTTTTACTATATAGCTGGGGGGGCAGGGAGGGCTTTCTTCTCTTGTTAGTTAGTTATAACCCTTGCCTGTAGTGATGCTTATGTTGCATTAGATGGCTGATATCTGCTAACCACCTTTCTGAAAGATTACAAAAGACCCATGAAAATGAGAATGGGGAGATGGACGGATGCATGAGGGATGCCTCTATTACAAGGAACAAGCACAGAAAGCTTGGATTAGGGTGAACAGCTGGTGCGGATTCGATAATCAACTGCTCTGAAAGAAAAGCCTGTTTTTTCTCATCTCATGGCATTAGAGAACAGGATACCAGAGCTGCCAACCTTACAATTGAAATCTGCCCACACAGAATAGCAAATTCCCCTTGGCTTGCATTTAAATGCTCCTGGCTCAATTATAACTCCATACAGTCTTTAATACATACATGTGGTCTGCATATTATCCTGCAAGCAGAGCACTGCACTGCTTCTCTCAGCATGTCTCTGTGTTCATTTTAACACCAAAGGGAGGGACAGGGCAGGGGAGAGAAAGGAGGACAGAGAGCTTATCGAGTTTACAGCTGCTGCTGAGAACATTGGTTTGATTTTCACTGCTGCTCAGGATTCATTTCCACAACAGGCAGCAGGTTGGGGCAGTGAGTGTTGGTTTAGCAGACTTAGGAGGTCATTCTTCAGACAGCCCTGTGGGCATAGCACTCCCCTCCAAGGAGCCAGCTTGCAGCTGGGAGCCATCCTGGTGAGCTGTGGCGTGAGGAAGGGCTTTGATGCTTTCAGCTCTAAGTGTCCAGGTGGGAACAGCAGAGCTGGGGCAGAAGTGAGCATGTGAGCCATATGAAAAATGAGGAGGCTTGTTGGCTTTGATTTTCCCAGGTATTTTGGTGGTGCTAAACATGGCAGGGTTACCAAGACTTTCTCTGACCCTATTGGCAGCAGCAGTAGGTACAATGCAGTCTTCCTTCCCCTCATCCCAGGCCAGCAGCCAGCCCTGGGAGGCCAACACAGAGCCCCTCACTTTGTTTTCCACAGCAGCTGAGCCTTTCCCTCAAGATGCACACCTGCCCAGGTGCAGGGGATTCAGCTGTGATCAGGGAGCAGACAACCACCTGACCATGATGGTGACAAATGGGGCAGCAAACAGCTGCCAGGTGGGGCCATTTTTCTTTTCATTCTGTCAGAGGTGAATAAGAAGTTAACAGCTCAATACATCAAACTAGATCCCATCAGCCAGTCTCTTGTCTTTTCAGAAAAGTGAAGGAAATGTATTGGTTTTAATACCTTCTTTATTTTGAAAGATCAGGATAGCAAGTGACCAGAACCCTTGTTATCACGTAGTTTCAATCCATAACAGGACAACGAATATTCAAGGGGAGAGAACCCAAAAGCTTGGGCTGCAGGTTTGTAGCCAACCCTATTAATAGCCACATCAAGTTCCTGTCTATTCTGTGGCCTTTTCTTTAAGGCAAAACACAGCTCACCCCTACTGCCCCAAATGCAAGGAGAAGACTGGAAGGGGCTGCATGAAAATGTGTCAGCCTGGGTCCCTCCCGTGCTTCTTGCAGAAAGGAAAGGAAGATATTAATGCAGATGATTTTGTTACATAAATACATGTTGTATCAGGGCCATTTTTAGCGTTTGTGGGGGTGTGAAGAACTTCTTCAAGCTGCATATCTATTTCATTGGATTCAGCTGAACTGAGGAAAAGGACAGAGAATTTTAAGGTAAACTATCAAGATACATTTATTTAAGCCCACACAATTCTGTACAGAGCTCCACATGACAGAAACAATATTTCACTAGCATGTCTTTGGCCTCAGTAGTGCTTTCTAATGCTCTGTAACTCAAAGACCTCTTAATATAATTGGATAAAATTAAGGAAAAAATTGTCATCAAATTTCAAATATTGTGTCTGCCATTTGTCTTCAGACAGTTTCAGTTTCTTTAAATTCCAGAGGGCTGTGACACTTAATTAAAATGAAATTTTAAAATCCAGAAATCTAATTTTTAATTTAATCTAAAAGTAATTTAAACTTCAAACAGATAATTTTCTTGTCAGGAAGGAGCCCATTTTTGAACAAAAAATAAAATCTGTGGGCAATTTCACAAATCAAGTTCATAAAATACAGAACTCCTCTTGATTTCTGAGCAGTTTTCTATCATCCCTTCCTCTTCAGCTCCATGTCCCATTCATCCCTGAGAGGTACATGGGGCTCACTTCCCCCTTCCTGATGTGTTCATCCCTACAGAAGGCAGAGAGTGAACTCTGGCCCTCCGCAGAGCTGAGCCAGCTGGGAACATCTTACACCTGGCCTAAAAATGGGCCCAGGTTTAGCTGTGGGTGTTGGCTCATGGTGGCTGGGGCTGGCATGGGCAAAACCAGATTTTTCCCTCCTTCCAGAAGGAGGGAGCGTCTAGCTACCAAATTAGCAAGAAGATCCTCTGGGGGCTTTGGCTGCGAGTGTTTCCAAAGAGAATTCTCTCGTACTATCTCAGTGGCCATCTCAGAACAGTTTCCTTCTAGAATGTAGTTTTAGGGGACTGTGTTTTACTTACAGGGAGGCATTGCCAAAAGGAAATTTTCATGGGATTAATTCATGTTACATTTTTTATTTTTCATGCTCCAAAAGGATCTGGTTGGTTTTTTGGTTTATTTTTTACAAGAAGGACAAAAAGAGATAACATTTATAAATCATCTGATCTTGGTAATCTAGTTAATTTCCACACGGTGCCAACACTCCTGTGTTTCTCAGAACTCACCACGTCTCAGAGCTCTGCAATCCACATGGCAGATCCCAGACTGGCCACAGTTAGCTACAAGGTGCTCAAAAAGAGAAGGTTAAGGAGGAGAAAGGTTACCTAGATAAGTCTAATTTAATATATTGCACATCCATGCCAGCCTTGATCCAGAGTATTTTAAAAACATGGTAAAGAATGTCAGTCTTATTTAATAAAATCAGGCAGAGAGACGAGCCCATATTTTGGGCACTTCACCATTTTGGAACTCAACTTTTTCTGCCACCAGGGTCAAGTTTCTCAAACCAGCATTTTAAATTCATCCTGAATCTGCAGCCACCCATGAATTACTGCTCTAAAAGATGAATTTAAATTCACCCTCTGAACTGGTGATTTAAGTGGAAAAGAAGCCTTGAATTAATTTCACTGGTTACAATAGTTCTTTTTGGTGATATAATGACAAGGAAGACTCAAACCCACACCGGGCCCCATATTTACTCCTCAATGCTCTATTTGCCCATTCTGTTGATGACTTTATCTCAGATTTATTTTGAAGACACTAAACTTCAGATGAAAATCTATCCTGCTGGGCAGGCAAGAAAGGTTTGACATTATTGCTCAGCATTCGTCAAAGAAGACAAGATAAATGCAATACATCATAATGATGAGGATTTCTGGGTGACCCCTAAGACTCTAGAGCACAATTTTGGTAACAGTGTAGGAGGAGATTCAGGAATTCAGAAGGTCTTCAGAGAGGTCGTATTCTGTGGGGAACAATAAAACTGCTAAAACTATCCTTGACACAGGCTGACTGCCCAATACCATGCCCTTTTTTTCTGGAGCAGGAAATAAAAATACTTGGGATATGCATCTTGAGCAAAGAGTAAAATTCATTTGCAGTAATAATGCCTTCAACATGAAAGAAATAAAACAATGGAAGTCTCATCATTAAAAGCATTTGAATCTGATTCAATATGAGATACACACTGGAAAGAGGCATCCAGTACCAGCTACAAGGACAGATGAATGTAGAAAACAATGCAGAGACAGAAACCTTTTGTTTCCATTGGAGACATAGAGTATGTCCAAAATGTTTGTTTACTCTAACTGCTTGCCACACAATAATACCACAGAAGCACTTTACAGCATGTCACAGAGTCTTGAGAAATTGCAAAACCCAAACCTCACAAAATGACTTATTGGGGCAAGTAGGTTAAAAATTAACAAGACCTGTAAACAATAAAACAAATTAAATCATCCTCTTACCCTGACACTCTGCATTACAAAAGAGAAAGAAAGGAAAATATAAAATGAAAGAAAGATGCAATTCAATGTCTGCAGCATGTGGCTAGGAAGCAGAAAGAGATCAGCCTGGGATTTTGTGAAGATTTCACTGAATTCAGTATCTGTAGCAGCAGTCCCAGCTTAGACACAATGCCCCTGGGACTGCTGGAAGCCAACACTGTGGTATCACCAGGGCATCAGGCACCTCACTTCCACAGTCACAGCAATAGTGGACATTCTGAAGGGTCAATCAACACAGCCAAAATCTTTATATAACTATCTGTAAGTGTACAGGCCTGTTCTCTTCCACCTAAGGTGCTTAAGTTAGAGCCTTTGAAGCTTTTGCACTGCCCTCTAAGTAAGAAAGAGGTGGCTTTATCTTTGTTTCCAAGGGGCAATTTTTGCTGGTAGCTAAAGCAATGTAATCTTCACCTCCTCTTTTCCCCAACCACATCAGCGTAGGTAGGTAGTTGACAGTGGAGCAATGCTATGAAATTGGTTCCAAGAAAACTCAAAAAACTCCAACCAGCCAACTAACACAACCAAATAAACCCCACAGATATCAGATAAACCTACACTTTCATGGATTAAGCTTGTTAATGAGACCATTTGTTGTCCAGAGACATGTTCATCCTCATAGGTTTAAAAATACAGAATCAAATTCAGAATACAGATGGGCTCAACAAGTACCAAACACATTCCACAGGGCCTTTCCACAGGGACTATGAAAGTTTGAATAATTGCATGAACAGATACAAAAGGCAAATACTAAGAACAGGTAAATCCCAAACTCATAGCAAATTTATAAGTGGAATGACCTTTACTCACCTTCCTTCATCTCTCATCCTTACAAGGAGAGAGAAAAAAAGGATGATTTTACAATGTTATGTCAGATCTTTTTCAACAGATGCAGTGGACTGTATTTTGTTCCTGTAAAGCTACTGCCAGCAAGGGTTGCATTTGTACTAATGTGCTGCCTTGTTCACAGCACTGTACAAGAAGTTACATTGTAAGGACACAGACACAGTATTTATTCAATCACTGTAATACATTACTTTTCTACTCAGTGATATTTCAATATACTCACACAGGAGTTTAGAACTGAAACCTTCCTTAGATGACTATCTTCCGCATTTTCTTCCTCATGTTACTATATTAGACCAATATCCTAAATGATTTTATATATATATATNACATACATGCATATATATATATATATGTATGTATGTATAAGCAGGTATTATGCTTTTTTGCTAGTGCTGTACATGGTTGCATGGACACATCTTTGCCTGCTCAAATAGGACCTGTAGCCTAGCTGTATTTGTTAAATCTTGCCTAACTCTATTTGATAAATGCTCCCTTTAAAATCTTTCCTCTATAACATGAGAAGTCAATGCCCTAATTTTAAGTCGCCCTTTGAAAGCAAGCCAGTATTCAGATGGATATTGACTTGGGCCTGCTGGTTGTTCTACAGCAGTGTTTGGAAGGCTGCTGTTCTAATGAATGTGCTAACATTTGATACACACACTAAGAAAATCAATAGCACTATTTTTAAAAAGGCATGCAGCTTTACTAAGTACACTGTCACTACCCCGTTGTGCAAAATTTACTAGAAACCTCGCTATATGACTAAATTGCTGCATCTGGTTCATTTCTCTACTTGCCTGCCAGAATGCATAATACCAGACTTCAAGGACCTCCAAAGTCAGCCTCTGAAGCAGAAAAAATATGGTTATTTAAGTTTGAAGTGTATGTGGCAGTCAGTACCTGAAACTCTCACAGAAATGTCACGTTTTCCTCATTTCTGCCCTGCTGTTTGCACATAAGACACCTAGGGGATCCAACGGTTTTCACATCAGAAATTCCTGCTTCTGTGGTTTCTGAATGAATTGGTTAACTACGGGCAGAGAATAAAATATTTTTATAATCGCTGCTGAATAAATTAGTCCCTGCTCTTTAGCTCCTTGTCTTCACTAGGCAAATGCACTGCAAAGTTCTTGAATCTCAGGCTTAGATCTGCTCCAGCTCATCTAAGTTACCCTGTTTTCCAAGCAGCTACTGAAAACATCCAGTCCATGTGAGTGAATAAATTAAAAATCTGTAAAGGAAAGGAATATTTGTAAGAAGCAAATTCAGATGAAATCTAAATGCAATATATATTCAAGGACTTCTAGTCACACTGACTTAATTCTAGGTCTGGAAATGTGTCTTCTCCTTAAGAAACTAATTCAATGCTACAACATGTAGGCATATACTTAAACCAGGGACTAAATATCACAGCCAAAGAAGTCAACAGCTGAGGCAAGATAGAAGTTCGAACAGGTAAAAATCTAATAGTACATTCAACTATATCTTCAGTCTCTGAAAAGTTTCAAAATTTAGGATTATAAAACTATGTTAATCAAGCAAAACTAATTACTTTCATCATTTGACTCTTCAGAGCTAGTTAATTGCCAAAACATGGCACCAACCTCATCAGAAGGAATAGAGATTTCTTCATATGCATTTGTATATGCCTAAAGCAGACATAGGTTAGCTGAGAAAGGAGCCAAGCAGCTTCACCAGAGGGAAAAAATCAGAGTTTTTATGCAGTGCACATGTGCCAAAAGATGAGCTGGTGACCTTGCTCAAGAGATCTTTGGCTGGAACTCAGGAAAAAAAAAGGAGAGTTTATGACTTAGGTCTTTCCCTACTTAAATATTCTATGAGTCTCTGATTTTAAGCTAAAAAAGGGTTTTTTCTTCTAGTTTGAGCAAGCAATGATCATGATAGAAAATATATTACTTGTTTTTTTTAAAAAAATTACTGTATATAATTCCAATGCTAGAGCTCGAAAGGAAAATAAAATACTGAAATATTCATATAGCATATGGTATCTTTCCGAAGTCCTGTAGAACTGATACAGAAAAGATAGAATATTCTTAGCAGAGATTCAGAGGACATTCGCCCAATGGAATGTTTGGTAATTCAAAGAACATTTTCCTCACAATGAATAATTAGACAGGGAAACTCATTGTCACAGACTGTTATCCATGTGGAGAATTGAATCAAAGTGCAGATTCAGGAGAAGAATAGCCACTTTAATGGGTTAAAAGTACATCATAAGCACAAACTCAAATATAAATCATGTTCCATGCTGTAGTTCACCATGGGGGATTAGGAGTGAGATTTTCTTGGTGGTAGGTTACTACTGTTGCCCTTCTGTACTCCTTCTTGTTTTGTCCTCCTAGATGCCTGGTGGGTGTCCTTACCCGACAAAATAGCAGGCTATCTAGGTCACAGACACCAAGTGTCTGTACAGCAGCTCTACCTCTTCAAAACATTCCTCTCTCTTTTGAGAAAGGGATAAAAGAGATCACAGGAAGTTTTAACAAGTGGTTCTTGCTTCTCTTACAAGAGCATGGAGAGGCTCTTGGCTACGCTGTTCTTCAGGCACCACTTCACAGCACCACAGAAAAGACAGCACATGAGCAAACCTGGCCACAGCTGCACCAGTGCTGGTGGCACAGACCTGCACACAACCTGGAGCAGCCAGCACAGCCAGCAGGCACAGGCTTCAGCCTTGAGGGCATCTCAAAGAGCACCAGTGGTAGTGAGCTTAGAGCTGTGGTGGTGATGCCCACTGCTGCAGGAGTCAGGTCTGGCTTGCTGTGATCCTACCTGTCTAAATGTCATTATCCCCAGTTTCAAAAGTCACCTAAAAAAAAAGGATAAAAAAAGAAATTAACCAAATTACCCTATTTAGCTCTGTATTAGGTGAGGAATTGATCCCAATGTTTTTTGGCCCCAATGGACTCCTTTAGCTCCACATTCCCTCCTACAGAGACACTATAAAATTAGACTAAAGTGGCCTCTATGCATTTATAAATGTCTTATACTGGGAATGCAGAGAGGAAAAAGACTATTCTGCCCTTCATGCATAAGGAGTATCATGTAAACAGGAAAGAGTGGGAAGGCAATCTCCGCTACAGGCCTTTCTAATGAAACTGTACTTGTCAAACTACAATCCAATCAGGAATAAGCAGGAGAGCACAGGAAACTTTCTATAGATCCATGTCTCTTTCTGAACCTACATTATTCAAACTAAAACAGTAACCTTGTGCAAGAAGTCCAGAGGCTGGTGACTGAAAAGGCACCACACGCTGCTGCCATGTGAGCAATGGTCAATGAGTTGAGGGGAAGCACACGGTGGCGGGGCATCCATGAATGTGATGACAGGATGGAGCAGCAATGAGGTCTGCAGAAAAATATATCTGTAGTTCACTGAGCTACCACAAACATTTGCTGAATTCTTCCCCATACTCTTCTGTCTTGTAATATTTAATCTGCCTCACTAAATAAAGTCCTTCACCAAAAAATCAGGATATTAAGGATTGTTCTGTGGTCTGGGCATCACATGGGGATATCTACCACACAGATACTAGGTTAGCTTCTAGGCAGGTATTCATCAGGTCTAACCTGACAGAATACCAGCTGTTTCTTCTCTTCAGCTGTCATGAGACATATAAATGCCCGCATTTCTGCCAGATCAGTAGGCAGTATCACTTAGCACCCAGAACATGGGCTCTGCTGACTCTTTGAGCTCCTTCTGTTCCTCAGGCAGATCATTCAATCATGATTCATTTTAAGCAGATGATTTCCACCATGCTGGACAATTTCTTCTTTTTTTTTATTAAATGATCCCTCCAACTAGAGGGAATATTTTGGCACCATGCAAAATTTTGTTATGTGCATGGATATGTCCTGCAGGTTGTAACTATCCCTCTGGATTTATGATAATCAAGGATGTTCCAGAAAGGGAAGAACTTCATTATTTATAGGCTTGGATTTTTATGAGAAGTACATTACTGCTGATAAGTGTTTCTCTAAGATTTGATACTTTGCTCATTGCTGCAAGAGAACTAATAATACTGGAAGCCATTGATCTGTCTAACTCAAAATCATTCTGATTAAAGCACTAAGAAAATGTTCTTCAGGCTCAGTTAAGACCCTTTGTAGAGTGAAACACCTAATAAACTATACCCAAAGGAGGTCTGCAAGAAAGGTGGAAAGGGACTTTTTACAAATGCATGTTATAATAGGACAAGGGGAAATGGTTTTAAAATAAAAAGGGAGAGTTTTAGATTAGATGTTAAGAGGAAATTCTTTATGGTGAGGGTGGTGAAACACTTGAAAATGTTACCCAGGGAAGCTTTGGATGCCACAGCCCTGGAAGTGTTCAAGGCCAGGTTGGGCAGGGCTCTGAGCAACCTGGTCTGGTGGAAGGTGTCCCTAACCATGGTGGGGGGTTGGAACTAGATGACCTTTAAGGTCCCTTTCAGCCCAAACCATTCTATAGTTCTGTGGTATGAGATAAAAGTAACAGCCATCCAATGCAATGGGCCAGCCTCTGGCCCAGTGATGGGTTGAGTGATGGGTATTCTTTGGTCAAAACCTACACAGGTTAGATGTGTGCCTGTGTGAGGGAAAAAAATCATCAAAAACTGCCCAAACAACAATGGGCCATGTTGCAGGAACATCCCCAAGGAGTCAGCAGGAAGGTCTATGGCTACAGAATACAGGGGGATTTGGGTTGTGAAAATGGCTTGGGTTTTTTTTTATTTCTATTACAATTAGACAAACAAGATTCATTAGGGGTCATTAGCTGTAAATCAAATGCTTTTTTTTAAAAGATTAAATCTCATCAGAAACTTCCAAAGGAAAACAAACAAACAAACAAACAAACAACAACAACAACAAAACAACCCACCAAAATTTGAAGGCTCTGAATAGTCCCCAGCCACTCAGAGGGTTTATGGTGCCAAAAGGACATCAAAGGTCACATCCTCCTGCCTGTGTTAGAGGTACTTCTAGCTGGCAGCCCTTTCCTCAGGCACCTGATGGTGGAACAGCTGCCAGTGTAGGATACCAGCCTGTTGTTAGGTCCTGTGGGATTACTGGAGCATGGGCTGCATCAGAGAGAGCAAGATGACAGCGCACATCTTGTTCCACAGGCTGGTTGTGGAATACAAAATCTACAGGAAGAAAAGAAAGGCCCCAGGTTTGCTGTATGTGAGATGTTTTAATTTGCACAAATGCGAGTGACAGACATTTTGGAAGTTTCCACTTTGTATTCTGCTTTCATCTTAATTAGTGTTAACTTATTCTTCCAGCAAGGGAGAACCCACAGAACACTGATCAAGAGAAGAAAACTGCAATAATTCTTATAGTCTCCTTCACTCAGCTGTTAATACTGTACTTAGAAGGGTATGTTTGTAGTGGCATATCATCTCTAATGACCAGGTTTCACAGAAAGAAGCTAAATTAATTGTTGTGGCAATTAAGGAAAGCTACAGCAGGATCACATATGAGATGAAATAACCAACTGGATGCCTTAAAGCTGTTCCCTATAAATTGTGAGCAACACCTGGATGGTGGTTTTTCATCAGACTGAGCCCATCTAACTGCAGAATCCTCAGGCTTGGCTGTTCTCTGGCTAGCTCCTGTGAGTTTGGACATTCCCTTTTGGCCTGCTAAAATTGAAGGTGAATATCTTTCTGGCAGTTAGGCATGCTGAAATGCCATGGCACTGGAGTTGGTTAGTGTTGGAGCTGTTTGAGGAAGGAGGCAGGGTCCCATGGCCAGGATGTAAGGAAGAGCATGACCGTGGCAACTAGCTGGTACTTAGCTGAGGTGCTTGTTATTGCTTACAGCCCGAATAGAGAAAAACAATAGTTTTCTTTCTGTGAAATGAAGGTGCTGATGCCAACTAACAGAGCTGTGGCAACTTCTCAGGTGGCTGCCCATGACCCAAACATCTGCTGCAACAGTGTGATAGAAGAAAAAAGTGACTTGGTCTGACTAGCATCTAAATTACTTTTGCAGTAACTGGCCAACTTCTTGCAAGACATGCTCACTTTTTTTTCAGAAAAACATCTAATGAAAGAGAAGCAACTCTTTTGCAAGCTCCAAAGTACAGTCACTGCAAGTGGGCACAAGTGCAGATGGAGCAGCCAGCACCAGGAAGCATTATATCCCCTGCCAAAGAGCTCTTCTTTCTATTTATTATATGTTAAAACAGGTTGCTCTCTGTAAGCTCCATTTCAGAATCTAGAGGTAGGTGCAGGCATAGTGTGGCAGTGCCAGTGGTATGGTGCAGGAATCCTGACACAGTTATTTTGCCTCAGACCAGCCCTGCCGAGCAAGGGAGGACTGGATTTCAAAAATTATGGGCACTCACAGCTAGTGCCAATTGCAGATCAAGGTGCAGCTGCCCTGCAGCTCATGGCACTGGGTCCTGAGGGCATCTCCTTCTTCCCCCCAACAAGTGTTATCTGGTTAGCCTCTCCATTTCCAGTTAAACAGAATATTCTATATACAATGATGTTCACTACAGCTGTATGTGTATTTTGGGCCTTTCTGCTCCACAGAAACATGGCAGTCATCCTCTAAATGAACCGAACCCTCAACAGTCTTCTTGGGTAGATATTGTGTCATCAGCTTTCCCAAGCGGAAATCCAGTGCTTTGAGACTGAATGTCCTGCCAAGGCATGAGCATGTCTGTGGCACAGTGCAAGGGGAACCAGCCATGCACCAGGAGAGCAAGAACTCTGC
Source organism: Sterrhoptilus dennistouni (assembly GCA_013397095.1). Lineage (NCBI taxonomy): Eukaryota > Metazoa > Chordata > Aves > Passeriformes > Zosteropidae > Sterrhoptilus > Sterrhoptilus dennistouni. Next base: position 451,046 of record VWZU01001778.1, read on the forward strand.
TGTGTCACCAGGGCATCATGGCATCCTACAGCCCCTGCTTCTGTGCCCCGAGGGTCAACCCCATGCTGGCTCTGCCTGCAGACTTTAATAAGCCTACTGAGATGTACCAGAATGGGATTTGCCTTTGCTTTGTTCTACAAAATGGATGTAACAGCAACAGAAAAAATGCAGAGAGGATTTTCCGGCCTGTCATCCAAGTAGAAAAGGAACAGGAAAAAAGAGAAGAAAGCAGAGTAACAGAGAGGGTCAAAATGAAAGCAAGCAGGGAAGATAGGGTGGAAATATACCTTTGAGTCTGTGGCCCACATCCCTCACTCTTTCAGCATCTGTATCATGTAAATCTCAATCTCAGAGCTCTTTGACCGCTTCTGAACCCTTCTACTCTCATTGGAAAGCTATTTTGGAATCCTACTCCTCTCATGGCTAGAGTCCTTTTAATTTCCAGCCTAATTTTATTCACAAATATATATCCACATCTTCTTGTGGAACTTAAGCTATGCTTAAGCTGTAGTCTTAACAATTTAAGCAGTTGTCCCTGGATGTTAATCTCATGGTTCTGGTCTTATGCTTAGTTTAAGCTGTCTCTATGTCTGACCTGCTGCCAAACACCTGATAACAAATATATGTACAGATGTGCTATTCCTTGTCCTTGGTCAGAAAGGCGTCCCTCTGCCTAGCACCTGAATCATACAAACCTTCTCACAGCTTGGATCCAGGACCCTGATCCCAAGAGCTAGAAAATAAGGCTGTCTTCTGCCAAAGCTTCCTCCATCATACCTTAACAACACAACCACCTCCTTCCTTCCCACTCACAACCTGCCTCGTGCAGAGAAGGGTGTATAAATGTTGTGCAGGGCTGTTTCACAAGACCCAAACTCCCTGGTATATGCTGTGACACCTTGGCTGGAGAGATATATACAGCAAGTTTACTGCCCAGCCACACACAGGCTGGGCTCCATGTGTGTGATGAGTCTCACATGAGGAACACCCCAGCCACCTGTTCACATGCAGCAAAGTTGCTGAGTCTGTCTACAAACCCCAGTGAATCTTCTGGGGTATCTGGACATCTTACTTTGGATGGAAAAGGAGGGTTTTTCCCTTGGAATATCAGAAATCTTCCTCTTAGACTACCTTTACTTAAAGGTTACAGAAATAAGTATTTCATAAGTAAAAATCAGGAAACAAGTAGGAAAGAAATAACACTGTTTTAGAAAACCCCACAAATATGAAAATTACCTAATCCATAGATTCAAGCCATATTAGGGGACCAGAAGGCTATATTAGTACTCTGTTGCCTGGATTATCCGATGGAGTAACACTCAGAAGTACTGCTTGCCAACTGCATACATAAACCTGGTTTATCGCATTCTCAACAAAGTAGATTATGTTTTTGCAGTGCCCTTAGCCACATGTTCAATCAACAGGACCACATTACTTTCCTCAGTGACCTTCATATTGCTCTTCCAAATTAAACAGCTGTGCATTAGTCTCCAGCTCTAGCTGAGGTACTGGCTGCAGTGTGAGTTGTGTGACCTGGGGAGGAGCTTCATGGTGACATCAAGGTCAATTATCTCAGAAGAGAGAGGAGAAGCCCAGCAGAAGAGACCTTCACCTTGAACCTGCCATGCAACCAGGAAGGCTCAGCCACTCAAAGAGCCTTGTGCTGCTACAAGTGGCATCAGGCACCAGAGAGAAAGGGAAAACAAAGAGCAGAGTTTCCCCAGTGCTGCTCTAATTAAGCAGTTAATTAGATCCAAGCTGAGATGGATGTGTTGCGGCAGTCTGCGGGTTTGAGGTCCTAGTCCTGGTCAGAAGAAGGGCAAGGATGCAAATTTTGGCTCAGTTGGAATGAAGCTGAAAACCTGATTTTATCTAGCAAGATTTTCTCCAATGCTAAAGGACTTTACCAGTTTCACAGGTGGTATGAACCTGTATTATGGCAACCCATCTCCTTGTTCTTATTTGGCATTTCAAACGCTGTCAAGTCTGAGGGACTTCTGTCTTCTGTGTTTTAATCCACCTGCCTTTGGCAGGCTGTGGTTTCTCCAAGACAGACTTTAGTTCCTGGACAGACCCACTCAGAGACCCTTCCTGTTTACCTGAGTTTTGAAGAAATGCCAAGGGGAGAATGTTCTCTATTTTATGATATTTTATCATGCATTAAATAAAGAGGTATATATTTTAACTAAGCCAAAAATATTTAATGTTTAAGTTTGCAATTATTGATAACTATCTTAAGACAGAAATCCCTAGATATTTTAAAACTCTAACCATATTGTCCCAGCTGTGTTATCCACAGAGAATATGATACAGCTATGTAAAGCTGCTATGACTGCTAAGTGTATTCAATTATCTCTGCTAGTTTTGTCCCCCCTCCCACACTCTCCATTCATTTAAGTGTTCACTAAATATTTTAAGCTTGTTAAGTGAGTTCGTGCATGCATTACAAATAAGCACTTTGGGAAAAAATTTATGGCTATTTTATCCATCTCAATATATGGGCATGAACATACCACTAATCTGCACAGAGCTGTGAGACACTGTCCCTTTTCCTCTTACCCTCCCCCTTCAGGAAAGCAAAAACCCAAACTTTGGAAAACGGGTCATGCGAACACAGGGATTTCTATAGGGAGCCCGAGGAACAATGCGAGCATTCGCCAGGCATAGTGGGCTCCCATTGTCTGGTCTTTCAGCACATAATAGAGGCTTTGCCAGTGGGGAGGCTAAATGGGGAACAAATGGATGGACAGTAAAGATGATGTCGGCAGAAAGTGCAAGAACCTCCTTCTGCTTCTGTTTCTTTCAAAGGCTTGAAAGTGATAGTGTGCATAGTAATTCCTCTTCATTGTGGTGCATGTAACGTTTATATTCATGCTATGCTTGCTAAAGAAATGCTGGCTGTGGTCAGCAGAGAGGCCTGTACATATGCTTTTATCCCAGCAGCCTCCTGGAGTTCAAACAGTATGGCATCCATGTGTGGGGAGCAAAACACCAACTCTTATGTTAATGAAGATTACAGTGAAGAATGGAGGTATGAAAGCCTGTCTGCTCACCCACTGACAGCGACTGGGGGATTTTCTCTTACAGCAGCGAAGTACCCAACCATAGTTAAGTTTCATCAAAACTTTCTTTACCATCCATTTCAGAGGTTTCACAACTGGGCTGGAAAATTTACATGGAGATAAACCCTTGAGTCAGGCCTCAAGCAAATGTAAAAATGGCTGTTATCTTTTTGTGAAAGCCCCAGAGATGGAACTACTAAAGCAGGGCAAATATACATATGAAAATCTACCCATTTAGAGATGGTATACATACAAAATTGTACAGACTTCAGAGAGTTAATTTATCCCAGCTGATAACTTAGACTGTGGAAATGAACACATCTTTTATCTTTGAGCACTTTTAAGCCACATTATATCAACTGGAAGCAAAAGAATTATTTTCTGTTAAATTCTGTGAGATGACTCAAGAAGTCTGTAGAGAGGTGATCAGTTCCCATTCACTTCCAAAAGACTCTTCCCCCAAGGATTTGAAGTGGCAATCAGCACCAATGACAGTTCTTCCATCCCTTCCTTCTTCAGTCTCCTTCACTTTAAATTGTAAGATTTTAAACACTGCTATTGCTACAGTGAAGAAATAAAAGACATTACTGAAGTATCACTTTTCAGACCATTCATCAGTCCTCGATATCTTTGTGGTCTGGGAAAAAAACCCACCTACATTAAATCCTTTTCCCCCCTGACCTTTTGTTTTCAAAATTATTGATAACAAGATCCATTCCAAGATCCATCTCAAGAATCCCTTGGAACCTATAAAAATCATCTTCCTATATCTAGGGTTGGGCAGTAGCTGGAAGATGGAGTGGTTTTAACCTGTGTATCCTCACTGGCTCCACCCTGGGCTAACAATGATCTCCTGTGGATGCCGTGGTGGCCCTGCAGAGAGCAGGTTTGCAGCCTTCACCTGTGAAGCCACAGATCTGAAAAATGGTTTCACCATGGAGAAACCAAAGGTTGCAGAGGGGCTGGGATATCTCTTTCTGTGCTCTGGTTGACACCTCCAAGGAAAAAAGGTAGCCCATGGAGAAGCTGACAGCACTGCCAACATGCTATCTAATGTGAGCATTAAACTTGTCTTAAACAGAGGAAATTAATACCAAGCACCTCATTTGAATGGCATCTCGTTTGGGAGAAAGCCAGGAAATATAAAGGTTGGTTTGCTCTGCTCATCACTCACATGACTGTGCCTTTTGTTTTTCAGCCTGATGAGAGGCAAGGATAGACAATCAGCCCCAGCTCTGAATTTCCTGGCTTTTGTCAGTTGATGTTACACCCATAATATTATTCAAACGGGGGGTTTTGTGTGTAACAGATAAATGTCGACAAAGCCCTGTCTAATGCCTTTTAGGTTGCTAGGAAACCTGGCTCTGTAGCCACCACAGAAATATCTCTGGCTAGGGGCTTAGATAAGCTCTGACTTGTTTTGATTAGGTGAGCTTTATTGCAGAAAAGACAGCAGCATGCTTGACATCGTAAAAATATGACCCACATACAAACCCGGGGCACAAAGATCATTTATTGCTCATGATGGCATCCATGGGAGGACACCTAGAATACTTTTCTGGCCTGCCAAATCACTTCTCCCCTGAAAAAAGCCACACCTCCTAATTAAGGTCTCCTCTGGTCCCCTAGGACTCAGGGCTGCTGCTGCTAACATTTCTGTGTTAGACCATACTGAGGTGAAAGTAATTTTCAGACTGGCTTTATTTCACATGTCAGAGAATGGGGGTATTTGTGGTCCGGTGGGCAGCACAGGTAACTAAGAACTAGATTACCTGCCCTCTGCTCTCAGCTCTGCAATTTAATGATTGTGCTTTGAAAATAAATTTGAGTGAGTTGTACCTGTGGCAGATATTTATGCAACCCCATTAATGGAGGAGCTAGAGGGAGTGAGCCTCTCTGCTGTTGCTCGTGGTGACCCAAGATCTGCTCAGGGGTACTGAGTCTCTTCCCCTTTCTGACCCTGCCTGTCTCAGCCTGCTTATGCTGGTTTATGCCCTGCCCTTGCCGATGGCAAGCCCAACAGGCATGTGGGGAAGGGGTGGAAGCTCTATGCCCTTCTCATAAGTGGTTTCCACCCCTTACCTCTTTACTGACAAGAAGTTTTTGCCTTTTTCTACCTTACTGCAATTCAAGAACCTTGCTTCTTCTCTTGTTCACAGCATATATAACAGAGAAGTTATCCCTTCCTCTTTGCAGGGCCTTTTATATATTTGAAAACAGTTCTCCTTTCTTCCTCAGTCAACTTTTCTCTGAACAAAAGAACCTAAATGTTCTCCATCTATCCTCACAAAGTATATTTTCCCTAAGCTCTTTAATTTCTTGATATATTACCTGTGAAAGCAGGGCAGATATTCTGCAAGCTATAAATGAAACCAACAATATTAAGGTGAAAGCACCCATTTGACCACAGGCTCAGCCATGCTGTACCTGTGAGCTATGCAGTTTCTGTCCAGGTTGCGGGCAATACTTTGGGATCACATTATCTGCTCTGTAATTAGGAGGTGTCGAGACAGGCACTTGGAACAGTCAAAGTTATATGACAGAGACCCTGGGTTCATGCTGAGGTGTAAGTAGAACTCAGGATGTTCAGTTTGGTCTAAGTTCTTGTTTACATATTCACATTTAATAAAGTACGCAGTTCAGTGATATACTCTGGTACATTGTATCAGTTAGAAGAGGCAACTAGCTGCATTACTAATGAAGCTTAAAAAGGCTCTCCCTCAATTCACACCCAATTGCATGAGAAGTTTCATTCACAGAGAATGTGTAATCTGTCCATAATCATAGCATTTTTAAAGAAATTTCTGCTCATCAATCTATCTCAGGTAAAGCTATTACAGGTGCTAAAATATGATCAAAAGAGTGAAAACAATCAGGCTGTTTCCAGCTAACTGGAAAAGCAAGTCTCAGAATAATGAAGCACTGAGAACTCTGCACTTGAAATGTTTCAGTTGGGAGAGTTCAGCACAAACAGGTACTTTCCAAGCCATTCAGTATATAGGTTAATATTAACATTATGCATTGCATATTTAACTCAACAGTCTAAGAAGCAGTGATCTGGTACGCTCACCTGTACCCATGGCCGAGCCTTGAGTTTGTGTACTGTGTTCAAACACATCAGTACATCCTGTGATGCTGCAGTGAAGGAGACAAAAGCCTGTGTTTACACTGTTTGCAGCTCACACCTGGAGCAAGCCCTGGTTCCCTGGCAGCCTGTGTGGCATGGCCTGTGTTCCTCAGAAACACACAAACCATGACCACATTGCAGTGCTTTGGGAACAAACCTGGCATCTTACCAACCTCCTGTCTGCAGCTGGAGGTGAGCATCTCATTACTCTCCCAACACTAAAGTCAGAATGCACTTGCCACAGGCATGGCAGATGACCACACCAGCATCCTCCTCATAACGTGACCAAGCCAAATAAAGGAGTTCAGAAGCTGCTACAATAACACACTGCTTGCTTCTGCTCTGACCATGTCTGCTGCCATTTCTTCCTCAGTCCCACCACAGAAAACTTCATGCAGCAGGGTGCTGACAAAGCCAGCTCAAACTAGGGCTATAGATGGCTACACACAGATGCCTATTAGAGCCAGCCTTGGCCAGATGGTGTTTGTTGCCCCAATTATATTCCTGGCTCTTAACTGTCAGCCAAGCTGTGACGCAGCAAGTCATTATATGGAAGTGCTTGCAGGGCCTGGATGTCATTGTTGGCAAACAAGGGCAGAGGCTGCTGCTGGAAAAGGCTGCTTGTGTGTGTGTGTGTGTGTGTGTGTGTGTGTGTGTGTGTGTACATGTCAGTAGCACCCAAGGCACGGGTGACCTGACCCCTGAGCTGCCCACCTCTGCTGGAGAATGGTTGAATCACACACTGTATCTTTCCTATGCATAGCTGTACCTAAACATCCTATTGCTCTCATCTCTTCAGTAAGTATAACTCAGACAAGACACCTACCAGAGCCACAGGCAATACCAGAAGCATGGCTTCATGCCTGGGGCCCCTCCACTTGTCCTGAGTATGACAGTGAAGATAAAAGGGGTAATGAAGGCCTCAGAGAGTCTCATGTGTTGCAAGGCTTGTCAAGGTCCCAGACCTCTCACACCCAGCAAGATGCTCAAGTCCTGAATGGTAGTGCAACACAGAGCTTATTGTTATGGCACATCAGTTCCAAGCTGGTGTAATTCATGATAGAGGGAGACATGTCTACCAAGCTGCTCTAGCATAATCACTGGCATGACAGCTCTCTACATGCACAGCCCTCTACATGCACAGCCTTTGTTTTGATGAATTTGAAGTCAAAGTACTTACTGCCGCAGGCCAAACCCAGAGCATGAACTAGCCTCAGTTATGTGGTATGTGGAGATCCTGGAAGTGCTGAATATGGCAGCCCTGAAATACTTTTTGCACCCAAAAAGCTTTTAGGTTTTTTATTCCCAAGGTTCAGTGAAAAGCCCAAGCAGTCAAATGAAGAGAGGATTGATATAGAGCTCCCCAGGTTTTCAGGCCGACTGGGAGGCTGGCAAGCACAGCTGAGTGAGATATGTGTGCATAAGTCTAGGGGCACTGGAGAGGAGTGTTGGGAGGAGGCAGTGAAAGTGTCCTGGTCTGTGTAGGTAGTGTCCATGGTGCGCCAATCCCTGAGAACAGCCCTCTCAAATGCACTTAACTTTCTGAACAGAGGTAGCTATTTAGCTTGCTTCAGCTGGGCCAATACAGTTGCACGCAGACTGGGAGAACAGGGCCAACACCATCTGACTACACATGGACCGCAGGGATGCAGTCAGAGTCATGGATTGTGTTCACAAGGTCTTAGAGGAGCAAGTACAAATTTTGCAGCTGTGCTGTGCCCATTAGCAGTTTTGGCAACTGAGTGCATGCTCTTACAACTCTACAGATGACAGCAAAACCTGAATCTAGGTGATACAAAGGGTTCTGCTGTATTTGAAAGGACCAACATGGCCAACTGACTATACTCTTTGACATATATCATTCGAGAAAATGCAAATTTCTTGGATTCACAGACACACAGAAAACCAGTGTTGCCTGTGTACTGCCAATGTGTTGCTGTCACAACCTCTTTCAAGACTCACCCAAACGAGATGCCAATCACTTGCTCCCCCATTTTCTCTCCCACTTTGTGCTCCAGAGATGAAATTGAGAATTATGTGAAAAATGGAAAAATCATGGGTTGAAATAAGAACAATTTACTGGAAAGAGCAACGAAATAAGAAAATGAACACTAACAGCAATAATATTAATAACAAAAGTGTGCAAAAAAAGAGGGTGATTTACCTGCAAAATGCTTACTGAGCCCTGACATGGCCACAGCCGGTGGCACTCCACCCTAACTTCTCCATCTGCCACACTTGCTCCCAACTGGAAACCACACCCCTTCTTCTCATAAGTCCCTTTTCAGAGGGTCCTTTTCCCCAGCCCATGCATAAGATGGTATCAAATAACACAGTGCCTTGGCCATACCCTCCACTGATCTGGGCCAGAACCAGGACAGTTTCCCAGACTCTTTTTGAATCACCTCACCTAAAGAGCTCAAGCAACAGAGAGATTAGTTGTCAAGAAGATCACAGCACTAAGAAGGGATGTCCCATGCTTGCTGTTCAAACTCTTCCTTTCTCTGGTCTGAGTACATAAAGATGACCCCTAACACACCACCTACGTTCCCCACAGTTTTCACTCTTCATGCTCTTAAAGATGGCATCTGACACAGAGTAAATGGCTGAAGTTCACCTGGAGTCAGTGAAGTTTGCCCAATTTAAAAATGGAGCTCTCCTCAGGGACACCAGCCAGACCCATTCGCATTTGTGAAAGCGTATCTAATTTGCACGCTTTTAATGTGTCTGCTATTACTTTTGCCACGAGGCTGAAGTTTTTAATGAGATTAATGATCCATGGGTCACTGTGACCAGTGATTGATGAGGTTCTCAGCAAAATCAATTTACTGTTTCTTTCCACCAAGGGTTGCTGCCACCCTTCTGCATCCCAAAATGGGTCACAATTAAGACGCTGTAGTTTGGTCTGGTTTTCCCTGACTAGACACTTCAGACAATTCAGTGCCTGCAGTTTGTTGACTACGGTTTTCCAATAAACTCAAGGGAGCCTAATGGTAGCAGTGCATTAACCCACCAATGCCAATTTGCAGTATTGGGTGTCAGGATATGCAAATGAATTAAATTAGGTCTTGTTTTCAAAGGGTACCATAAGTTGTCCCTTGAGCTTTATGTGCTTTTGGATATAATTTGATACATTAACATTTAATTTCTGCCAGGTGGGGTTCACCTTCCTCTGAGGTAAAGAGCTTACAGAGTAACACAGATCTCATACCTCCCTCCTTCCTCTGCTAATAAGAAATACAAGATCCGGTTTCTCTCTCCCTTCCCCCACTGCTTTCCTCCCATGACGTTTTTAAAATCTGACAATAATGCAAAAAATAGTTTTGTATGGCTCTGTTTTCACTTGGTGACTCCCAGATTATGTTTGCTACCTTGATGTGCCAGTGCTGAGCAGCAAGGCTGGTTTTATTGCTCTCCTTCGAGCCCACACTGCTCTGGGACAGCTGCTTCACCTCAATCCAAACATAAGAGCAACTAAGACGAGATTTTTGCCCAGTCGTGGACTTCTGCTGATCCCATCACCTTCTGAAAAGCCCAGTGTGAATATTTGCCACGTGTAGGCCCTCAGGATAGTTCATAGCCTTGCAGCTTACCACACAATTTGATTAATGAAGTTCCAAGTGACAGGGGACATAACAACTGTCAGTATTTAAGATCACAGGTTTTAAAGGTCAGTTGGGACAACTAGCCTTCATTATACCAGAAGCCAAAAAATTTAATCCAGTAAATCCTGCCTCAAATTTCTATCTTGCTGTCAAGCTGGAGCATATATTTCCAGGAGCTGCTTCAAACTCAGTCTACGGATTTTATTTTAAAGAGGTATCCCACTGAGCTCTCTGTGCCCCTGTGACCCTCCTTGTGTGCAGCACCATGTGAGACACACATCTCCATTCTTACAGTCGAGTTTTGCTTAAAACATGGCTGGTGTTGGTTAGAGCAGCATTATTTGCTGAGGGCTGCCAATGTGTTCTGCCTTGCTTAAGTCATGGTTTTATGATGTAAATTAGACAGATAATACTGTCTGTAAACCATACTGCATGATCAGATGGCAGACTAAGCTTAGTGAGATAGAGATTTCCTTTTTAATTAAAACTGCAATGCTTCTGTGTGGTGGATTAACACTGAAAGGGTCACTGGGAGAAGTGAATTAAAGTAGGATCTAAACAATGAGGAAAAATTGCTCAAAAATGGCAACTAACAGCATAACAACTATGTCACTTACCAATGTCTTCCTTGCAGGAAGATTGTATTATGTTAACCCTTACTATTCCCTCAAAGTAGTCACATGTCTTCCTTGTTTTATTGGTATGAAAATTCTGATATAGAAGGTTAAAATAATAATGAAATCATGTCTGGCTTCTTTTGTCATAACCTTCATCTTGACAATGAGACTTCTGGAAGCACCTGGAAGCCAGGACTCCCACCAGTTCCTGTGGGAGTCAGGAGATTTTTTTTCAACAGCTCCAGAAATCCAGTCCCAGTAGATCTTTTTAGGTAAATCATGTTTTTCCTTCATAATGTGTGCACTCAGCAGCTGAGCTGCCATACAAACACCGAGCTTTAATTCTCACAATATCCAGTCCTTCTGGCCAGCTTGTCCCAGAAGACTGTCAGTGAGCAGTACTGCAACAGATGTCACACTTACACAGACATATCCTGACTTTTCAGTGGAAAGAAAATTTGCTTTTCCCTAAACTCTACCAAGCTACAAGTTCTTGATTCAGACTGATACAACCCACCTGCACATAGGCCTGAAGATGAATTTCTCCTTATGAGACTATCTTTACTGTTCAGATGACATCTTCTAACAAAGCCAAGTATAATAGATGGTTAACTCCAAATCTAAAACTTGCACTTGAATTCTTCTGCTAAATACTCTGCAACTAGACAGAAGCTGAGTAAGGTAGAGACTGCAGTACTGTGTCGCCAGGAAACACGTAAGAAGAAATCTGAGCCATCCTTGTTTCACATAAAATAAAAAAGATACATATCTAAGAAATACAAGGGGAACTAAGAAATCCTGAATCAGCTGCTCACAAAGAACAAAATTATTATAATAAAATTTCCACATGCATATTTACAGATTAGAAATGCAATGCCTAACAATTCTTACGCAAATACCAGTGTTCTTCCAGAAAAAAATGTCTGCTAAAAACAACAAATCTGATGTGGTTGCAGATATTACAAAACAGAACAGCTATTTGGTATTAAACTTCAAGAAATAATCAAATATGTCTGTGCTGTCACAAAAGAAAGAAAAGGGAAAAGCACGAGTGAAGTGGGGGGAGAAGGGGGTAGGGAGGGACAAAGGAAATGAACTGAATTAATCACCTACAATTCCTCCAAAAGTGACTTAATCCTGCTCAACCTTCTGTATGAGACAACCTATAGGAAAACCAAAAAGCCTCTAATACTCAGGTTGCCAGGTCCTTGAAATGAGGCTGACTGAAATTTGAATACTCCAACAGCACAACAGCATCCTCAGCCTTAGAGAGGGCCTCCAGGCAGAGGCAAGGTTAGTTTATAACAATAATAATTCAAATTATGCTTACCCCTTCAAGTACCTCAAAGGAAATTAACTTTTAGGTTTTTAGAGTAACTGTGAACAAAACCCACATTAAGCAGTATAGACTACATTTGAGACTAGTACAAGCAATGCAGCTATCCAGATATTCGGGAATTGGATAGAGAACCCTAAAAATCATGTTTTGCTGCCAGCTCTTCTTGTATCCCCTGTTACAGAAACCCAGGAGATTGCAGATGCAGGCGGGCTGAGGGAGGACCCAAGTCTCCACCTGCGATTACCTACCCCCATCATTTTATGCCAGTAAACTCTGCAATGCAGCAGTGAGTACTCTGCACTTGGGTAAGTGTTTGCTTGTCTCTCGATGTCTGTGCCAGTGAACGTGTGCAGGCAGCAGGGAGCTTTAATAAAGCAAACTCTGCAGCACACTGCAGAGCAGGCTGATTAACAGTTTCGGTGGTACCGGGGAGCGTGGCAGAGCACTCTGCCTCCCCTCCTCCACCCAGCCTTAAACCTGATAGATCAAAGCTTTGACCAGCATCAGGTGGTTAAAACACAGTTCATTAACTGTGGTGCTTTTTGCCTGCTCACCGTAGAAAGGCTGCAGGAGTTGCTTAGGATGATCACATACAAAATGCGTTTACTGGACTTCAAAACAGCTTGCCTCCTTCGTGCCAAGCCCACCCTTTAAAATTATATTAATTAAGAAAGCAGCTTTAATGCAACAGGAAAACTGTAATCAGTGATTACAGGAGCAGGCAAGGACATGATTTACAGGAGATTCAGTGAGAAGTGGACAAATGCAAGACCTTGTTTTCCCTACACAGTATTACTTGGGTCTTTGACCTGCCCCACTCCCCCTCCCTGCTCTCCAGGTCCCACAGGTGGCATCAGCCTTGCACTGATGTCTCTGAGAGACATCTCAGTGAGGGATAGAAAAACAGTTTTCTTTCTCCTTTTGTAACAAGTCAGCTGGGGAAGGATAGGTGTTTCCCCAGCCCAGTTTCCAGACCAAGGGAAGACAGGATGATGCAGTGACAGAAGGTGCAGAGTCACAGTCACCCCATCTGTCCCCATGGACCAAAGCAGGGGAGCTGGTTGGGCTCAGCACCTTGAGGTGGGAGCAAGCTCTGACAGAGTGGAGATACTGGGTGCAGGCAGGGCAGCAAGGGGCAGCCTGCAGCATGGAGCAGGGCCAAGGACCTGGTGCAGGGAAACACTCAGCAGCCAGAGAGTCATTGTAAAGCAGGTTCACTCAGATGTAGGTTTCTGGAAACGGGTGTGAAACCAAGTTAATAAATTGTCCCAACTGCTGTCCCCACACTCCCACTCAGTGTGTTTGCTTTTCTCCCTTCTGTCTTTGCTCCTGCCCTCCCACATGAAAAAAATAGTTATTTGTTTATATTCTTCACAGTCCTTTATAATGCCTTATAAAGCCACTACAGAGGTTTCTGGGCCAAAACCCCATTTTGCAGCTGTAGAAAATGCAGCTTGGAGAGGCAGAGTGACTCAGTTGGGATTTTATAGCAGCCCACATCAGAACCAGCTTTCACTACTCATCCTCTTTGGCTCCTAAATGAACCATCTTCCACCAGTACCAGAACTTTCCACTGGAGCTGAAGTTACCCATCACACTGAATTTGCTATCTTTAGTCCCTCGGTTGGGTATTTATTTCTTTGTTCTTCAGAGTCCTGGATGTTGCAGGATGTAAAGCTGAGTGTGTACTATTGTTCACTTCAGCTTTGTGCTGATGAAAGAAAAAGCACAAAGGAAGGAAAGAAGAGGAGAAAAGGGGGCACCTTCTTGTATAAAAGGCTCTGAAATCCCATATGGAAAAACTCTATAGAAGTGAATAAATTCTAAATAAATTCTCAATAGTGATTTTAAAAGCCTATTGAATTTAAGAGAGAATGATCTCCTTCCCTCATGGTTTTCAAACACCATATAAACGAGTGCAGTCTTTGACCATCTAGAGAAAAGAGATCAGATTCTTTTCAATGCTATGGATTTATCTATATAAAACTATTGCTTTAATTTCCACTAGGTAGCTTGGGGAGAAGGCCCAGGAAAAAAGATAAAAAGAGAATTAGGAAAGCAATTTTAGTTAGTTTGTTTTGAATTTTGAAGTGGTTGCAGACTAGCAAGTATTACTATTGCTTTCTTCTGATTCTCAGTGATGTTGTATTTGTTTACTTTATTTCTAGTTTGGGATTTCTTGTGGCAATTGCCACTACAGTGTTGGGCAGGGAGTTTTTAAAATAGTGTGAATGCTTTCCTAGATGTTTTTTGAGGTGAGGTGCTTGTCTGAATTTTTATCTTCACCATATGGAGGAGACTGTGGTTGGAAGGCAAAGTCGGTCTTCATTTATCTGCTGGATGAAAAAGGAGCAACCAAAACAATGGTATAGATTATATGATCTAAAGGCTCTTAGGGGAGGGAGAGGACTGCAGAAGGCAGCATTACAAAGAGAAGGCCTTTTCCATGTAGCTGTTATGGGAGGCACAGGCTGCCAGTCTGCCAGAGAGAGCCACAGCTGTGACAGATGTGTGGTGATATGAGCACAATGAAATTCAACATGGCATTCAGGTAGACTAATTTTTCCACTCAGAATTCAGGGAAGCTATTCCCAAATCCTCCTGCACATAAGTGCATATGTGTAGGTATGTTATATAAAAGCAGTGTTTATGCTGAGTGCCCAGAGGAAACATTAAATGACTGTGTGCACTGCTGATTATGGACACTAGAGAGCCCAAAGGCAACTTTTCTATCATAAATTTATGTCAGTTTTTATATGCTACAACATCTGGGTCCAAAATTGGATCTAGAAATCTAATAAGACAGCTTGGTTATGAGCAGTCACTCCAATGTCTTGACCCTGATCATCTCCCTTTTTCAGATGATGAAAACTTGTCCCACTCACTTACAGACTGTTCATTTCAGACACCCCCAAGTCATGCCATCCTGCTGGCAGGGGCAAAGTCAGCCCTGGAAGTCCTGGGCACAAATTCTCACCCACAAAAAAATTCTCTGCTGGTGCCAAGCAAATTATCTGTCAGGTGCTGGTTTCTCTTTCCTAGTGAGTGGTCCCTTTGTTCCTGGCATGGGTGTGGTGAAACATACAATTCCATCCCTTCGGGAAAGTTCCCTTGTGTCACAGCGACAGGCAGATAGACCAGAACTCCCAGACTCTTTCCTGGTGGGACAGCTGGGATAGGAAAGGCCACACAAGAGGAAAGGGGAGGTTTTATGGCCCCTGCCTCTTCCTTTGCCCATTTGGACAAGGCTGGGAGCAACCAGCCTTTCATCCCTCCAGGACTTCGCTTATCCATAAAACATGGATAGCAATCACCTTCCAGAGAGATTGGAAAAACATCCATAAATCCAGAGGGATTTTTATGGAAATGCTTATAAAATGCCATGACTGAAAGGCAGGGTAGAAAGGCAATGTTTTAATGAATTATTGTTGGTTCTTGAAATGTATGGAGGGAAAGGGCTGCTGCAGGAAACATAGTGGCATCTTGGTAGCTTAGAGGACTGCCCTGGGCTGCTTTGCTCCCATATACACCAGAAACATTTTCCTTGTATTCTGGGAGAGCTGTTCCCATACATTGTGTCACCGCATGGCAGCCTGTGCTCAGCAGGAAGCCGCTGAGTCAGATAACCTACTGAATCATTTACAGTTTCTCACCATTTGGATGGCATTTTTCCACATGTTTGCATGTTGTTTCCATCTTATTCCAGGTCTCTGGGTTGGTGGACACCCAGCCTCCTGGACCAGGCTGAGTCCTGCCTTGAGCTGTGGGGCCAGGCTGTCTTAGCAGGTGTGTAGGATGCTCTGGGTCCTGCCACCATGGGTGACCTTGACAGACACAGCCAGAGAGGAGAAAAGTGACGGTAATAACACTGTAACACCAGTTAGAACATCTTTTGTTTTATGTATGGGGCTCTTTATAGAGACATCTCTTGGTTTTGGGCAGCTCCCAAGTGCAGCTCCTGCTTTCATGCTGCCCCAGTTTCCCAATGGCTTTCAGGTCTCTTACAGGCAGCAGGGGCAAACACACCAGTAGGAGGCATTCCCATTCCAGGCCCATTCCTGTGCCATGGAGGCTGCAAAGATCAATTGAACACAGATCAGCGTGTTCAATTAGGTGGTTAGGTCTCTCTCTCAAGCATCACCATCCACACTGTGAGTGCCAATATCTTTGGACTTCAGTGAGCCACTGCTGGTTTTTTTTAATGATGGATTTCTAAGGATATTAATTAACCCTGTTAATTTTGCTGTTTTGTTTCTTAAACAGAAAATCTGAATGGAAGTCTCTGGACCTTTTCCCTGTCTGCGGCAACAAGCAGCTGTGCCCTTGTGGGGTGGAGTCATGGGTTTATGCTCTGGCTCTTATCAAGGCAAGCACACTGGTATCCATTGCTTTTGTATTCACCTCTTTTCTTACCTTGACATGTTTTATGAAAGGCACTGATGAAGCGTTCACCAGCTCCTTTCATGCACTCTGACAGAGCTACTGTGTGTCACAGTGAGAGCTTGTCTTCCCACCTCTTTGCCCCTCTGATGTTTTGCTATCTGCTTACAAAGGCAAGGGCTCTATTCTGAGCGTGCATATTACTGTCTCACTCTTGGTAAACTCCAAAGGATGTCTGTGTATCTCATCATAAAATATCCTGACACAATATCCTTCCCAGATACTGTTCTGTTTCATTAATATGTTTCTTACTACTGCCAGAGCCCAAAAGAATTGTAGGAACAGTGACCAAGGAGTGGAAAAGGCAGTAATGAGATTTATCTTATGTGTGATTTTATGGTATTGAAGAGCTTTATGTATTCATCTCTCTGTATAGTTTCCTCTCAGGCTGCTACTGGTTGAACATGTTCTCTCTGACTCCTGCATCAGCCACACTGTGTCTTGATTTCCACTTAAATCAGTCTGCTACCACTTTAACCCTGGCAGCCTTTGAAATCAGGAGGCCACTGGAACAATAGGCAGAATTTATACTGCAGTTTTCATCTTCACAGCAATTTTCAAACACGAATAAATCAATCTTTAATGGTCCCTTATGTGGGACATGACAAAAGACTGCAAGCCTGATTTTACAGACTGGGCTCAGAACACCTGAGGGATTTGCTAAAAGCCACAGCAAAAAATATGGCCCAAACTGCAAAAGAACAAATGAGTTTGTACTACCAATTTTTTACATCCACATCATGTTCCCAGACCTTTACACACTGCAAGGCACTTTATTTTCTGGGTTCTGTATTGCATTACTAACAGCAGAACCAGGATATTTGCTGCCACCTCACTGTGTCAATGATATTCACTGATGTAACATAGTCTTTCCATGGAAAGGGAAATTAATTATTGGAAGTTATAGGGCATATGATGACCCAATGCCTGGCAATGTGGAATGCCTTGGTGGAGTGCAGGATGTACTCAGGCTGGTACACTGGGAAAGGTCTTTGTGTGGAAAATGATGCCTCAGGCACTGGAAACACATTCTCTTCCTCCCCCACCATCACAAAATGCTACCAAGTTGTTTCCTCATGGTGCTGAACCTGCTACTCCTCGCTCCTCTGTGTCTCTCCTTCTGTTAACTGAGCTGAATAATTTGTGGTTTCATCGCTGAGCCACAATGTATCAAGATCTCAGTCTAACATTAGTATGTAGCTCTCTCATTCTGCATATCATGGTACATGTGCACTGTAGAGCTTACTCTGGAGTTTGGATTATCCTTTCCAAACCCTGCCACCAGAAGGGCTATCAAGCATTGGAACAGGCTTCCCAGAGAAGTGATGGAGTCGCCATCCCTGGAGTTATTTAAAAGACACCTAGATGTGGCACTTAGGGATATGCTTTAATGGTGGACTTGGTAGAACCAAGTTAATGGTTGGACTTGATGATCTTAGAGGTTTTTTCCAACCTAAATTATTCTATGGCTTTGTGATATTTTATATTTATGAGATTAATCTATTGTGCTGGGATAGTAGGCAGTGGAAATTTGGTTATGCTAGTAATGTGGTAATACAAGAAATCAGACTGACTAAAAATTTTTAACAAAAGGACTGTTGGAAGTTTTGGAAGGTAAATATGGTTTAAATTCTAGGAAGACACTGAGGGAGCTTACTAACTGCAATTCCAGCTTGGAAACTATATGCTCCTTGAGTTTGGATGAAGGAGTTGTTATGCTTTACTGTAATAAGCACCTGAAAAATTAGTTAGTTTTTCTATGGTTCAAAGGTGGGTTATGAAATGAAATTACTAACCATGTAGAATATCCTTACCCTGTAAAACGAAAAGCAGATGATTAAAAAAAAAAGTTAGCTTTCAGGTCATTGAGAATTCCTACAAAACCAAAAACATCCCCCAATGGAACCAGAGCAGACAGAGGTTCATAACACAGTTTCTGCTTTATCTTGCACTTGGAGGCAAAAAGGACTCCTACAGAATAATGCAATGGCCTTTTTCTAACCTTCTGTTTCCTGAATACTCCCAAAAGATGAGGGGGCAGGAAGAGCAAACAACATTGAGGAACAGCAGGGTCATCATGTTCTGGCATAAGTGGAAATAGTCTGGAGACGGTTCTATCAATACAATTTTCCCTCAATAAATGTGACTCCATATTTTCATTTGGGCAAAGGAAATCATTCTAGAGAAAGACTTGGAATTCAACAAATACTTCAGGACAAAATCACATAATTTGATAGACACTAATGAATCACATACATCATGTTTCCCTTTAATTCTTTTTATTAGTGCCCACACCCATGATCCAGTTCACTTCAGTTTAATAAAGATCAGAGACCCCATTTAACCTTTAAATTCAGGCATATGAGAAAGACCCAAAGCTGTCAGCAAATCCTAGAAGAAACGTACTACTTTTCTCCATTTAAATATTTTAATTTGCTTTTCTTATTTTTCCTATTTTCCATCAAAACTGTGGGAGGCAGTGATGCCTTTGGACTATTGCCCTATGTCTTTTCATTCCGACTTTTACTTTCCTTTCTGGCCCATTCTGAAACAGGAAAACAATGTGGTGGCAGAAGGGCAGCTTCCACCACTTCATTAAAGGAGCATTTTTTAAATTGAAATGTCTTGTGGCATCTCTCATTATAGCTATTAATATATTAATATTAATATATTCTTAACATTCTTATCAGCATTTGGATATTATTATAGATTCAAATCTAAAATAATAATATTTGATCTTTTGATCTAATACATTAAATACATTTTGATCTAATACACTTTTGATCTAATACATTAAACTCATCTAATTCCCATATATATGTATTGCTGCTAGCCAGTCAGTAGCTGAGTAATATATATCTACATCAATGATGTTTTAATGATGCATTGTTCTAATGCATCACCAAAAAATAGTGCTCACATGATAGATTAGTGCCATACATCACTCTAGTGAGGTATTTTTTATGATATATGCCCAAACAATGTCATTGGAAAGGAAGAAGAGACACATAAGAAATAGGAGGTTTTAAATTACTACAGTTTTAAAAACATTCCTAATATTCTTAAAACAATAATAGCTGACCTAGTCTGAAGTGGAAGAGACATGATGTTAAAAGAGAGGTCTGAAGCAGAAATCTGAAGTGCAATCCAGTGGGTCAGAAGGCATCAAACAGACTCTTGATATAAGTCATGTATCTATTTATGCCAGCAAACAGAAAGAAAGTGGAATGAGGGGGCAGCCTAATTTTTGTTTTTAAAATGATTATACATTTGATTAGAGAGGTGGGGCCTCTTTGGCTCCTGGCAGGATGCCTTAGTGGTAAAAAGCCCAGCTGATTCCAGCTGTGTGGATCCATGAAACATTTTCTCACTGGAGCTGGGGGTGAAATGAGGTAATGGGGTATTTATTTTAATTTTTTTCCTAGTCAAATAATGCTGATCCACCAGAAAAGAAAGAAGTTCGACAGAAATATGTTTGTGTTGATGAGGCGTAAGTTCAGGCAAATGTTGGCTGATTAAAAAAGATGATATTTGAGGGTAGGCTTCCTGGCAAAGTACAGCTGGCTTGATCCAACTCTCCTGCTGTTTGGCTTGGCGTGGCCAGCTCTGCACTGATACACAGCTTGTTTTGTGGATGTGGGACTTCCAGCTATTCACCTTCTTCAGCTCACAGCTGTGATGTGAGACTCAAACCTGTGGTTTGCAGCATGGACCAGAGGGTGTAACCTGTGCTGGAGCAAACATTTGATTGCAGAACAGTCTCCTTTGTGTGCTCCTGCAGACACTGGACAGCTGCAGTGTGAACAGCTCTGTGGCTGGACCAGTTCCTACCACCTGGAGGGAGCAGGATCTCAGGGTGAGGCAGCGTCTCCCATGAGGAAAGTATTTCAACATGAATGCTGAAGGCTCTGATAACTGGTCATATAGCAAGAGTATGCTTTGGGACAGCAAAAAGATAAAGGTGAAAGAAGAAATAAAAATGAGAGAGCTGAGCATCAAGCTGGCACAGAGACAGCAATGGAGTGAGCCACCAGGCTGGATGGGGCTCTTGAGAAACCTGGTCTAGTGAAAGGTCTTCCTGCCCACAGAAGAGAGATTGAGATGATTTTTAGGTCTCTTGAAACCTAAGCCAGTCTGTGATTCTGTGATTCTATATGCCAAGTAGGACTTACGAAATCTGCCCTTACCAAAACATTCCTTTCATCCTATAGCTGCTTATACCTTTGTACCCCAAATGAGGATGTCACAAGACAAAAAATCCCATAAGCTACCTAAAAACTAGAGCTGGTGTGCAAAAAGCATTTGTTTCGTCTGGAAAAATACTGCTGCATGTGAAACACTAATTGCATTGAGTTGGCATCAGCTGGAACATTGAGTGAATTAAAAAAAATAATATTTTGTTTTAAAGAACAAAAATCCCTGTTCACTATTAATATCGAGATATGTAGTTAGCTTGGATCTAATGTAGAAAAAAAGACTAAGCAGATATGGTACTCCAGGCAAAAAATATTGGACTTTAATTAAATGACGTAAACATCTCATTAAATGTCTATTTTTATAGAAAATAATGAACATTATTGCCAAAGGGGCAATGTAAAAACGACAAAGAGTATGTTAAAATGTATTCCTTCACAATTTTGAGTAGTAAATCTTTCCTGTGATCTAACTAGGTACAATAAGAAATCCTACTATATTAAAATACCTCTAAGAATGTAAGAAAACTGATCTCTGATCAGTAATTTCAGCTCAGCTAGAAATTACACCACATATTTCCGCTTGGTTTTTTCAAAACTCCTACTCTGATTATAATACACCATTGGAGAAGATAGCGTTATTTATTTTAAGATATTTCACACCAGGAGAGCAGAAGTTTTCAAGGAAACCTTGAAATAGGTACAGACCTTTAAGCAACAAAGACTGTTTTAGATGTTTTCTTTAACTTCTGCTGGCTCTTTTCAGGCAGAGTAGCATAGCTTTATTCCTACATCTTCTCACAGGTTGCATGATGAGATTTGTACTCATCATATTCCATTTCACCTGTGAAATTCAGGGCACAAAGTATTTTTGCCCAAACTTTGCCTGATACAGAGCTGGGCCTTTCAAGGTGCTGTTTCCTCATCGATTGTAGGATAGGGCTTATCCTTCCTCGTATCTGGTGTCTCCAGATTTGAGAAGGGCTTTGCTCCCCATCCAGGCTCTCTCCTGTCTCTTCCTTATTTCCTAGTTTTCCTTTCCCACCCTTTCTGCTGTCCTGAAATGCCAGCAGACGAGGAAGCTCCCTGAACTGCCCAGAGCAAAGCATAGGTCTGAACTGGCATAGGTCTCTTCCACAGCTGCTGATACCTTTTCTCCTGCCCCATCTGCTTTCACCTTTATTTTGCTCCTCAGTTGTAAGGAACCTGGCTTTTGCTCTGCGTATTTTCCCACATCATACCCAGCACTGTTCTCTGTCAATGATTTGAGAGTTTCCAAGGTGACCTCTCTGCAAGCCTGAGGAGCTCCAGGAGCTGCATTTATCCCAATGCCCTGCTGCAGGCAGCCTGATCTCCTCTCTCTGGCAGGCTGCAGCACCACCAGTTTCAGCCCTGGGTTTTGACCAGCCGTAATATTCTGTTCAGGAGGAGGCACAGCTTTGTACACAAATCTTGCACTGCTCATCCAGGAGAGCTTGCCTGTGTGGTCACTGGTTATTCACAGGAGACCCTGCCTTTGTGTCACCCCAGTGCTGCTTTTCTCTGAGGTACTGGGTATAACGTGTTTCTGGAGGCAAGATGCCCAGTGTGGGTGATCTAACCCTCTTCACTTCTGCCCTGGAAATCAAGATCACTTGTGGCTTGTGGTCCTGTGAGCCAGATGGTTAGCGGGGCTGTTGAATTCATTTCTTGGTGTTTCTGTACATAAATCTAACAAAATGGTTTTACCTTCCTACAGCTGGCATATGTGCCTAATGGTTTGATCTTTTGCATTTTAAATATTTATTCAGTATTTAATTTACACCCCTGAGACTAATCCTTGTGCTTTAACTTAACCCTCAACTGCTTTCATTGAATCATCTCCATGACAATTCAGTGATCTTCAACAAATTGGCTTTGTATATTAGCAGGGCCCCATCCTTTCTTTATTGGTATTATGGGGGTATTTTGGAAAGAGCTACTGGTGATTTTTTTAAGTATTACAAGGCATTAAACTGTTGTTTCTGTCTTTGAAATTATAGATGGTCTCCATAGAGACACTGAAGTTCTACATTGCTCTCTTGAATTGCCTGAAGAAGTGGCACTTAGAATTACATTTGAAACAATGCTAATTAGCAAATGCTGAATTTTAAACAAGCTTCACAGCAAGGTTTTTGTTTGATAGAAGCAGCAAACCAGCAATCAACTGACCAAACCGACAAAGCTGCACTACAGACAACATGCTATTTAATTATTCATTAGACATTGTACAGGGCTAACTACAATAGCACCATTCCCTTTTTGAGGAATCACCGAGCCAAGTGTAAATGCCTTAGAAATCCCACATAATAAATAAAAAAAATCAGCAACATAAAATCTGCTTCCCAATTTGCAGATTTATTGAGGAAAGGACAGGCATGAACAAACCTCTGCAGCTATTTGATGAGAATGACCCAGCATATGCACAGAATGGAAATAACTTGTCAGGAGCCCAATCCTACAGGCAAAGCCACTATGAGAGGGTTTGGGTGGAGGACAAAACAGACATTCTCAGTTTAGGATTAGGTCTGGATGGTGTAAGGTGAAGGAAGATGGAGCAGAGGTCCTCACAGAGCCCTCAGTCTCTCCTTTCTGCCCAGAACCATGGGTGTCTCTGATTCACAAGTGTGTGTGTAGGGCCATATGACCCACAGGGGTGTGGAGGGCCCTTCAAGGGCTGCCTGGGAGGTAAAACCTGACAGATATTTTTGTCACAGCAGAGGTTGGAAACTGGCAGTAGCTGAACACAGAAGCCAGATGTTGTTGCTAGAACGCATTAACCTGGCAAGGTACAAGTAAGGACAAAAAGAAAGCTTTGGAGAAGGCTTTTATATTAGCTAAAATCTTGTTACTTGCAGAATATGCCATAGTCAAAGAAAATTATTTGCAAGAATGGGGAAGATTTGTGGATCCATGCAGAAGCCACAAAGTGTTGGGAAACATTTGGACAGACACCAATCTAGGCTCAGATAATCCTAGAAAAATGGAGACTGGAAATATATGTTTATTCCGCTATTTGGTTTTGATTTGTGTTTTTCTCATGTTAGTTAAACCAAAGCCCTCATCTGCTGCAATAAAGCCTGTGAATGAGGACAACGTTCTGCCTCTTCCAAGCTAAAGGAAACTGAAGAGGAAACACTGCTCCCTGTGAGCAGCACTACAAGAACTACCCCAGGTACTGATTCAGGTGGCTGTAGTTATCTGCAATTAGATGTATTATGGACCAGGTAAATCTGGACCATGCTTTGACAAGGTTTATGCTTGGAATATGACAGGAGGACTACTGGCATGCTCTGTTGTTTCTCTGAATGGCAGGGCAGCAAAAATTGCTGGCATCACAGGCAGGAAGCTCAGATAGCATGGTTATAAGTGTAGATTGGTATAACTGATGACTGCAGAGAGCTCTGATCCTTAAACTGAAAAGTATATGCAAAGAGTACCAACATGATGGTTTCCCTAGTAATCTATTGCAATCACTTACCATCCTGTTTCACTCTCTGTTGTGGTTTTACTACTTATGTGGGAAACAGAGAGAATTATCATCTGGGATTATCTCCAATGGTTTTGGTTTGTGGAGCTAAACCTTCTTCCCTTAAAGCGTTTAATGTTTCTGTAACTGTCTCAAGTGCTTCTCATGCATGGCACCACTGTTAATGAAGGATTCAGAACTGGAGAAATGATCAAATCAGTACACCAGACTTCACCTCACAAACACATCTGTCAGCCCTCCATATATATGCTCAGCATTGCAACAGGAATCTACCTACCACCTGCTCTGTGTGGGGAGAAACACAAGTGCAAAACAGGACAACTTTGAAACAGTTCTGCTCCTTTCACTGGGATGATGCTTTGTATCAGGTATTTGTATTAGAGGATTATATTTTCTGAGATGAGACAAACAAGTGAGTAGGATGAAGTCTCCTATCTAATCAAATGGAATAAAATGTGACTGGTAATCCCATTCCCAGCTATGGTGATACTTCATCCTACTTATTATAGCTATCTACATATGGGCTAAAATTCAGCATAATAAAATCTTTCTATCTAAAGTGGTTCACAGTCAGTAGTCAGTTATTTTCCTGCTACCACTTTGTCATATCAGCAGTAACTGCACTTGCCATGAGCATTTGAATGACCTGTCATAGGAGAGACTTGCCCTGAAAACAATCTCTGTATTCTGCAGTCCTGTTAAATAATGCCTGTACTGAACCTGACTACAAGAATGATTTCACCCTGTGCATTGTTTTCTCTGTAGTGTCCACCATTATTAAGACTGCATGTCCTAGATCCCAGAGAAAGGCTCATGTAAGGAAACAATTAATTCCCTTTTCTTTTCAGCATGCATATTTTATTCCTGCTAGTTTTGTCAGCAGCATACAAAAGCTGGGTGCTGAAGCCTGCAGATTTCTTGTTCTCTCCTGACACTGAGTCCCACACATATCTCACTCAGGGAGCAATTGTCTCCTTTCATGCGTCCACTGTAGGAGTATACATAAGGGAAAGCCTGAAGTAGGACCTTTTAATTTGACAAATGGGAAGTACAAAGATTCTGGGTTGCCACTGTTGCTGGCTAAGACAGCCCCTATCAGCAGCATCTGGGCTGAGTTCAGCACATTTATATAGGTGAACATGCAGTTTCTCATAGTCACCAAAAGGTTCACAAATGATCGTGCAGAGACATGAAAAAAAGAACTTGCTGTTTAACTGTACCTTTCTCTCTCCATTGTTTGGTACCAGCTACGTAAATACCAGCTTCTCCATGGTGTGGACTATAATCTAGAGTAAGGTCCATAATCTATAGTAAGGTCCTGCCTCAGGGATAGCATCTACAAGTGGATTTGCCTTGCTTGCATGAAAATACAGTCAGACACTGTAATTTCCCCAAGTCCCCAGACTCCCAATACTATTTCTCTTTTCATGGAGAAAAATAAAAGGCCATGCGGAGGAAGAATTGGAATGCTGTTCTGGGACTACTTGCTGAGCCTGCACTGTGCTCACTTTAAAGCAGCCTTGGTTGTGTTGCCTTGTGAAAGACATCAGCAAAGCAGCCCTAGTCCACAGGGAGCAGGGAAGAGCAAAGAATGGAGGAAGGGGTCCCAGGAAGCTGAGGGCAAGCACAGGTAGGGTCTGCCACAGCCAGGGTCAAGGGCTCTCGGGCTCTGAGGATTTTAAGAGTGTAAAACCCCATTGAGACCCTGCTCCTTCCTGCAGTATTTCCCAGTCTAGGAAAGGAGGGACATAGAGTTGGACCACTTGGCTGAGTGAAATGAATAGAAATGAGAATTAAATGTTTATAAAATAGTTGTATTCACTTTAATGTGTTTTCCTGTTACCTAGAAACAAATTAGCAATTACTTCAGATCTGATACCCAAAGAATGCACCTCTGAACTGACCTGACTGCATGAGTTCTGGCTGCATCTAGGTCTGCATGCAGAAGTTTGGTCTGTGTCCAAAAGCAATCTGAATCCCAACAGTCCTTGATGTTTTATAAGAGGGACTCTAACTGCTGAATTATACAGAAAGAGGAAAAAAAATAAAGCATACAAAGAATTTTTAAACTGTAACAAAGCCTGTTTAGTATTGAAGTGACCTATCATGTGGAGTCATCATTTCAATCTACTTTGGTCCAAGAACTATGAAGAAACAATACTTTTTAACAGAAGCTGTACTACAATACATTAACAAAAGAGCTCACTCTCAGAGCTGAAGATGTCTCCTTGGACTCATGTTCAGCTCCTGTGTTTTCTGACTTTTGGTTGATTTATCCATGCAGCCATAATACCATTTTATGTTTCATTTCCTAGCTTTCTAAAGGAAACAAGAAAAATAAAAATGCAATTTAATGCACTCCACAATGACTATTTAAGCATTACATCATCAGAAAGGCTGTCACTATCTAGTAAGTGGTCCCAGTGATAAGACAGCATTACCTAGCAACTGCAGAGAAGTTATTAACCCTTTTGTGCTTACTATATCTACTGCTGAAGCTGGAAATAGCTTGTAGCAAACAAATGCATATATCCAAATGCCTGCAAAAACCCCCAAAGCTCCTTCATCTTGTGATTATGGTGTGAACATTTTTCTCTGTAATTCTGAAAAGATGCCCAGTTCAGTTCTGCAAAAGGACATATGAGGACCACACGGCTGTGCAGGCAGCTTCTGAGAGAGAAGGGAAGCGTGATGAATCATTCTAGTGCTACGTGTGCAGACATAAGGTGATACAGGGTTTTTTTACTAGCCAGAAGAAGGATGACTGGTTAAAATATCACCAGGACTCTCAGGAGGTTTACAGTTATTATTTGAACAGGTCATGAGTCTTTGCAATGCTCCTGAACATCATCCAATGTTTTAGAGAACAAGGTATGTTCATCCTATATGCTGCAAAGCAGAAAGAGGTAGCTAGCTGTAAGCCTTAAATTTAAATAAAATTTATGTTAAGAAAGCAAAATTAAACCTAAACCCTCCTATGATTTACATGGAAATGGGCAGATCCTGAGGGATGAAGCATCTGGGGGCTACTTCCCAGGCTCACTGCTGAACGCTACCAGCCCCTGAGTTTGTGCAACTTCCAGAAAACTCCTGGGATGGCTTTTAATGCACGACTGAAACCTGAAATCCACAATGGGAAACAGAGTAAGGTCCTCCACTGCAGCTGCAGTATGACTGCATGCCAGGAAACCAGCAGCAGAAGCAAATGCTGCAGAGAGAGGGAGTGTGGGAGAGGCAGCAAAAACCAGGTCTGCACACTAAGGACTAGACAGGCTCCCAGTAGGACAGGATCTCAGTGGACTGTTATCTTCTTAAAATTCAAGAGCATGACATCTTTTCCATCTATGGTCATACACAAAATTATCGTGTCCAGGAGATTGCCAGACACAGAAAGAGCTCAAACCCTGATGTTTTCTGTGTGAATAGAGTGGAGAAAAAACTGTGGGTTGTCCTGTTTCCCATGCCTCATTTGACAGGTTTCCAGGTCCTCAGAGAGACCTCTATGGCCATATCAACAGACTCTAACTTCAAATACTGCCTATTTTTCCTTTTTTTTTGAATACATATGCGTAGTAAAAAACACAGCAGCCCAAGATGTAGAGCTCTTCTTAAATTGCATGGCTTGCAGTAGCCATGAACCAAGCAAGCCAGGAGATTAGGAAAGTGTGAGAAGAACAAGAAAAATCCAGAAAAGAACAGCAAGAAGAGCAGAGTAATTGCTTTTCAAGTCTCACAGAGATGGTCTGGACAAACATCAGTCTAATTGGAGCAATTCTTCAGTATTTTATTCCAAATAAATAAGCCGTCCAACTCTATTACATATGAGGTTGTGTATTTGTTCCAATGATCTTTAACTGGGTAATGGGACTGCACTGCTTTGTGTGTTTTCATTCCAAATGACTAAAACAAGCTTTGTAAAATCTCCCCAGAAAAACATGATGTCCTGTTAAATCACTACTCCAATACGATTATAAAAAACTCCGACTCTTATTACTCTGTTAGTTTGTCATAAGCTGTAACAAAGCAGAGCAGTAACTAGCCAGCACGAAAGAGTGAACATTCCCAGGAAAAGTTCAGAGAAGCAGATAGGACTTAATTTGTGTTCTGCAAAGCCTCAAGCCAGCCAGAGGCTGACAGTCTCCCTCTTGCTGACTTCATTAGAAATCTCTCAGCACCTCATAGGATTGCAGTACACCTGGTAATATCGACCTCATCAGTGCAATTCCAAGTACTCAGTGTTCACATCAGCTGTTAACATAAATTATAGTTGAGGGGATACAATATTTGTAAGAGCTAATCCAAACACTAGTGAACACCTTCACTATTTCACTGGGTCAAAAAGGGTGGACCCACTTAATCGCCCATGAAGATATCATATCACAGCCATGCGGATCGAGCCATGTAAAATGATTTTGCAATATTTCCATATAATAAAACATGTACATACATTAAATCCACCAATCTTGTTGCCTACAAATACTGTTGATGTCTAGGGATTTACTAAGCCATCGACAGAGCTTTTTGAACTGTCTTTAGGACCTGAGTCAAACCCCAGATCCTGAGCCTTCTTTGATGCTACGACCACTTTTATAGCACCCAATTACAATTGTTTCTCTTATTTTAATTTACCAGTTTCTTAATAGCAACAAGATACTTGTTAGACACACATGCATTTCACTGTGAGGAGATTATTGCACAGTATATTTTTAAAGTTCATTTGGCCTGCAAGCTTGCATCCTCTAACGTCATCCAAATAGGCACTGGATTTACGGAATGGCACTGCATTGAAAAGAGGCCAGATTTTTTTCCAAAATACTTGCCATTCTGCAGTGTCTGTTCTCTTTTCAACTGAGATATTACTGACTTTGAAAACCTGGTGCCTGGCTAGTCTGCAAGGTATGAATTAAACTAAAGAAAATATTTTATATAACTTTATATTAACCCTAGCGTTGCACAATGAGATGATTAGAAACTTCTCTTGGACATATCCTAGAACTTGTCCACTTGAACAATTTGCATTTAATTTTTTTGTTTATTTTCTTTTTAAAGGAAAAAGAAACACTTATTTGTGAAGGCATAAAGGTGATAGTCAAATTCCTCCATAATATTAATCTTGGAAAGTGACCAACCCAAATATATTTGATCCAAAATTGATGTTTCTCTTTTAATTTTATTTTATAAGTTAGAAAGGGGTGAGAAAAGGAGATTGTAATGGAAGCTGGCTTTAATTCTTGACCACAGCAGGTACTGGGAAGTTCTCACCATGATTTATGTGCATATATCTTAAGTTTAATTTCCTTATCTTTTTAAATGGGTCGTGAATAATTCAGGCAATGACTGTTTGGATAACAGAGATTGTGCACCCCTGAAGATTGAAATCTTCTAATTACCCTGTAACAGATACAGCTTGGAACTCATAACATCAGGTTTGCTTATCCCACCTACCCACAGCCCAGGGCTTATCCCTATGCATAAGCCCTTTGCTATCCAGCTCCCAGTTAGGTCTCAGCTTGTCCTTCAAGACATCCAACAACCCTGACAGGGAAGATAACATCCATAAGAGGCCACTTGCCCTGGGGGAAGTCAACTGTCACTATCAAACTTGTTCCAGCAAAAAATTAAATATTTGGCATGTGATAATAGTGTACCTGTCACTATTGCCTCAGATCACCCTTCAACCTCACCAGACAGTGGGTCATAAATCCTTTTGAGCTTTTCTTTTTATTTCCCAGTAAGTTCTCCTCTTTGAGCATTAGCTCTTGAGCTCATTGACCAGAGTACACACTTAAGAAACACTGTTAGTTATCTAAAAAAAGACAAAATTAAGGCAGGCAGAAGCTGAGTTAATCACTTGGACATATGGAAATAATGTGACAATGTTGTTTATATGCAGGCAGGCAGTTCCCTAATAACATCACTGCAAAACACTCAGGGCTTTTTAACTGGGAAAAAAAAAAACAAAAAAACCCCACCACAAAGCAAGGGAGCTGCATAAGACAGCCAGAATTTGATGGATTTGATTGAAAGCTCTTCTTCTGCTTAGTTTGCTGTGGGCATAATGAGCATGATCTGTAATTGCTACACAATATTTAAAATCTACAGCCAAATTCAAGCCAATAAAATGAGACAATTTTTTAGTTAGTAAAGGGAGACTGGTTGGACAAAGGAAAAACAATGGTTTTGCCATAAAACTCTTATTGAAATGTACCATAATAGACAGTCCTGGCTACTTAACCTCTCTTCAAGGGCCATAAAGGAAATGAGACATGAGCTTGGTTTTGGTGCTTGGATCCAGGTCATCATATAGTCTATTCCACTTGGTAAGGCTTGAGCAAAAATTAGCCTTTTTTTTCCCCTATGGCTACTCAGAGAGAGTTGGCTCCAGGGCCATGCTCTTCCAATGCCAGGAAAACTTTCATTTTCAAGGAAGGTTTACCCTGGGACCCTCCTACCCATTTGTCCTTCTAGAATTATCCTTTGATTTAAATGACCATTCTTTTCTGGCATTTGTTTTCCTGATAATTTTTATAGAGACCAACCATAAAAGTACTAAAGATGTTCATACTGATCCAGAAAGGGAAAAAAACCAGGAACTGTGTGACTGACAGGATATAAACATCTGGAGGATGGGGAGGTTTAAAGGTGTAAAATTTCCCTCTGCACGTAAATATCAAATATACTGTATTTGAGGATCAGAGGGAGATAGAAGTGTTTCATTCAATTAACAAGAGAGAGGCCACTAATAAAGTTTAAACCTGAATTTGCCAATTGTTTGGTTCAGCTGGTTCAGATGGTTCAGCTGCCAATGTTTCATTCACAAAGCTGCATGCAGCCAGCATCCAGTCGTAAGATGTTTCCTTCCCTGTGTTTGTATCCCAGGCACCAGCACTCGGATCTGCTGAG
The DNA here is from genome assembly GCA_013397095.1 of Sterrhoptilus dennistouni. Lineage (NCBI taxonomy): Eukaryota > Metazoa > Chordata > Aves > Passeriformes > Zosteropidae > Sterrhoptilus > Sterrhoptilus dennistouni. The sequence goes on from VWZU01001778.1 coordinate 481,840, forward strand.
CAGAGACCAGTTTCCTCCAGTCCTTCCCATCTGCCAACATGCAAATGTCCTGTCACATTTCCCTGGGCCAGGCAGTTGGGCCAGTGAGCTGGCTGCAAGTGACAGGCTCAGGGCAACAGATAGCCACAGGATCTGGGCCAGTGGCTGCTCTGCTCCTGTGGGCACAGAGAAGTTTGGGCTGAGTGGGAAGGAACCGGCTCCATAGATGACTTCCTTGTGAAGGACAATAAAAGCAGTGAGTGGAGACCTCACACCAGCCTGTTCGCTTGAATAATGATATCAACAATAACAATAAATCCCTTTTTCCAGCTCAGTCCTGTGCAGCAGCCAGAATGGACTTCAAGGAAGTAATTCCCAGCAGCCAGAGCATTGTGTGGGGCTCTTGCAGCTGGTTTAGGCTGGGCTCATTAGCTGCCTGTGCTGATGGGAGCAGCAGAGTGCTTGGCACAGGCTGCAAAACCTGCCCAGGAAGTGACTGGCACCCAGCAGGTACCTGAGCCCAAGTCTCCATCCCAGTGAGGACACTGGGCCAACCTTGCTGCTCGAACAGCCCCTGGTCACCAGTGCAGCACATGGAGTCTTGGGCTCTGTTTGTAGGGTGGCCTGCAGAGCCACGTCATTAAAAGTCACTCCTGTGTGTCTTCAGCCTGCTGAAAACGAGGATATCTCTTTAGCAGATGGAGTACCACCAGACTGGGAGATAGTAGGTCCCTTGCCATAGCAACACCTGGGAAAGGGAAATAGGCAACCACAGGTAAGGTAACATTACAAAGAGGTCTCCTCTGCAGAGTGAGAGCAAACAATTGCTGGCAGTAACTCAACTTGGAAGTCGCACCTGAACTGATGAACTTGGGCTGGATGTTTCTGCATCATATTCCTTTCTCTAGACCATTTCCTAAACTATTCAAAATGAGGAAAGCGCTTGCCTTTGATTTTGCCACAAAGTATTAATTCGTGACCTGCTATACCTTCTTTGTTGCCTCTGTTCCACTAGTTTTAAAACTGGTGGGATGAAACAGAAAAATAGGGCTAGAGGTTAAAAAAGGAACTAGAAAAGATCGTTCTATCCTTTAAACCACTCATAACTTTCCATATATGTTTTAAGCTCTCATCTGAAAACTCTGTGAGTTTTCAATCAACTACTTCATATTCAAGCTTAGTCCGTTGTAGGGTTTTGGTCCTAAACTGTGGTCTGCTAGTATTTTAAAAATGGAGGAGAACTGCATGTGGGCAATAACTGGATATAGAGAAAACATCCTAAAAAATAGTAGCCAGCTTGGAAACATGGATTGCAGCACAGGAGAAAGAGTCAGCTTTGAAGACTAGGCAGAAAGCCAAGCCATCTCTAGTCATGGCTGGAACTGGAAACACAAAGGATTGCATCCCACTCCTCCCAAGTCACTGTCCCCTAAACCCTTGCTCAGCTTAATGCAGGCTGTGGCAGCTTTGCCTCTGCAGCAGGACTGCTGTCATTTGTAGTAGGTTGCATTCCCAAGGCCATTTGCATGTTTCACATTTTTATCTATTTTAGATCTTCCCTCACACACTTCTGCCCCCACTTGCCTCTATTCTCTGCAGGGATTCTCCCAGTGCTGGCTCTACAGAAATCTCTCATCATCCTTAGCAGAGTCCTTCTGTGCAAGTGCTTTGCCAAACACACTCATCTTTTATTCCTCCCTAAGTCCATCATTCAGGCTTTTCTACTTTTGTTTATATCAGTAACACTCTTTTCTTTTTAACCCTTTCTTCTCTTTTTATAGAGGGTATAATAAAAATTATGTTAAACCAGAAAGACCACAAAGCCTCATTTTATAAAACTTTGTCTGACCTAGATCGCCCAAATCAAAGAAATTCTGAGCTAATGATGAATCTGCCTGGTTCAGCTAATCATGCCTAATTGCCAGAGTTCATGGGCACTGAGCTCTCAGTGCAGGAAAAGAACAAAATTATCAGAGAGTGGTGCTTTCACTGGTTTGTGCTGAAGAGAGTGATGGAGTTTTCTTATTTGGAAGTATAAAATTGAGATTAAATTTGCTGGAAGGCAATAAATTTGCAAAATGGGTCAAATCCCAGAATGAAATATTTAACATCAACCTATTCACTCAGCAGGAAGTATACCAAATTGGTTAGAAAATCTGCAGGTAAGAGGACTTTGCCAATCTAACAGAGTAAAACTGAGAGATGAAATAAATTCCCAAACTAGTTCCCAAACTAGTAGTCAACAGCGTCCATCCAGCAATAGCCCTAAAATAATGGTTCCATTTTCTCACCAATTCAGCTGTGTGACCTAATGCTGGTTCCAATTGTTATTGTATTAACCGTTCATATTAATTCAATCTAGAATTTGGTCAAGACAATACCTGGCATGTTGTAAATCACTAGAAATACCTACATTGCCATACAAGTAGATTATATGACCTCTGGGTAATATCTTAGGAACTAAAGCCGCATGTGAGGTTCAGTATTGTTCTAGTAATTAATAATCTGCAAACAGATAGCCTCATATTTCATCCTTGAACTAATAACCTCATTTGACTGGCAGTGTGAAGTAACTTGCATGTGATGGACATTAATTGTGAACAAGAATCTGAATTCTTCCTTATCCCATTAAAAAGAGAAACACTAAATTACATTCCATTATTTCAGAGTAAGCAATGTACTGCAAAAGCCTGAAAAAGGTACCTAGCTATATATATATTATTAGATATTACTTTTTCATTTATACATACTCAGTAGTGGCAACAGCTCCACTATGAAAAAGCTTTTTGCCATATCAAAGAAGGAAGGTATTTTCCCCCAAATAGGAACTGCCTACTGTATGGATTCAGGTCTAATGTGTTTAAGTATAGAGTACTAAAATGACATTACTGTAAATATTGCTTCATAAAACTTCAAACTACCACAATAATTTAATAACAGTGCAATCAAACTTTATGTGACCTTTTGTGCAGGCATACTTCTGCAATTGAGAGCTTCTTGCTTGTACTTTTTCTGTGTAGGTGCTCCTACAATAGATTAGCAAATAGTAACTGATGTCCTAATCGAAAGCTGCCTATTAACAGAATTAGCTTCAATGAGGTGGGCTTTGTAGAATAGGTAAAGTGTGTCATGACATATAAGAAGAGATGGAGATTAGGTAAGAAGGGAAGACAAAGGTAGAGAAGAGTTGGTAGAAGAAGAGGGCTGGGAGGGATTTCTGTGTTGGTCCCTGGTGTCACTTTCCTCCCTGTCTCAGACTTACTCTGCACCACATTACAGCCCTAAGTTCAGAACTTAATGCACTGATCTCTGCTGGGAACAACCCATGTGCAAAGATTGTCTCTTATAAATCTGCCACATTTTAGGCTCAAGATGGCTGAATATCAGTGGTGGATGAAGTGACTGCTTAAGCTTACATCTAGTATGATTCTGCTCAGAAATGGACGGCAAAAATGGTATTTTATTATACCCTCTATATTCAAGCTCTTCTTGAATGCAACAAGGCATGAGAGTGGTGCAGAAGATGAGAGTGGTGCAGAAGATATGAGTGGTGCACTCAAAGTTTAAAAAAGCAGTAACTCTTCTGAGACAAAAGCAGTGTTTCAGGACAGTGGTGAGGCAGAGAAGTGGACCCTCACAGCCAGCACTCATGACCAAGGCAGACTTCCAACAGCTGCTTTACCCTAGACTAAGCTTGAAGCTATGGGCAGCCTGTGCTGTATCTTTTATTTTTGCAACCACAGCTTTCTGCTGCTGCGAGTCAGGAAAGTCAGGCAAGGCTCAGATCCTCACCTGCAGCCTGGGGCCTGAGCAGAGCACGGGAAAACTTTCATCTGTGCCCTGACCTGAGCGATCACCTTGCCTTAGGCAACTCAGAGAATAAAGTTGTTTGGTAAGAAAACAACTAATTAGAACCAAAAGTTGTGGGAATGGAGATCTGGAAAAAGATACATCATATATATATCTGGCAGCCCAGAATAGTGAGAGAAATAGATGGGCTGAGTACTGGTTTGGGCTGGGGTAGAGTTCATTTTCTTCATGGTTGTTTGTATGGTGCTCAGTTTTGGCTTTGTGACAAAAAAAAATATTGGTAACAAAGGGATGTTTTAGCTATCACTGAGCAGTGCTCACACAACATCAAGACTTTTTTGGCCTCTCACCCCACCCCACCAGCAAGCAGGCCAGGGATGCACAGAGACTGTGAGGGAATGTAGCCAGGAGAGCCAATTTCAACTGTCCAAAGGGAACTCTGGATGCCCCATCCCTGGAAGTTTCAGGGCCAGGCTGGGTGGGGCATTAAGCAAGCCAGTCTAGTGGAAGAGGGGTTGGAACTAGATGATCTTTTAGGTCTCTTCCAACCCAAACCATCCTATGATATTCCATACCATATGGCATCATGCTCAGCAATAAAGTCTGGGGGAAGAAGAAGGAAGGGGAGATGTTGTTGGAGTTATTGTGTTTGTTTTCTCAAATAATCATTATATGGGATGGAGCCCTGCTTTCCTAGGGATGGTTCAACACCTGCCTCCCCACGGGGAGTAGTGAATTAACTCCTTGTTTTACTTTATTTGTGCACATGCATGATCTTTCCTTTCAAATTCTCTATATCTCAATGCACAAATTTTCTCAATTTTAGTCTGCTTTTATTCTTTCTCATTTTTATTCTCTCCTTCATCCCACTGGGGAAAGGAGTAAGCCAGTGGCTGGTGGGGCTGGGTTCCCAATTGGGATTAGCCCATGAGTGCAGAAATTGAAAAGGAGCAAGGATTGTAAAACAAGGAAACCCAGAAAAGTATAGAGAGGCACAAGCTGGGCCTGACATGGGTAGAAAATAAAATGGAGAGGAATGGATCAGGCAGTACCAGAAGAGGACAGAAGGCATGGGGTTGTGGTTACAGGGGATGGGTGGAAAAGCTTAGGGCCATTAAAGCACAGCCTCCTGCAGAGCCCTGAATTGATCCCACAGTCCTGGATCCACCTTTCCCCTGCAAATCTGTGGGTGAAGCACTCCCTCCCCATGCTGGGTGGGCTGAGGAAGTGGAAGAGGTTTGCTTGCTGTTCCTCTGCTACCTCAAGAGGTCACAGAGGTCTGTGCAGAACCCAAAGGCAGCTGCTCAGATGATGACTCACTGGGGTGTCACCGTGATGCCACACAACCAAGTTTCCTGCGCTGCGGGCGTAGTTCTGATTTCCTTTTTGTGGTAGTAAATTACAGGATTGAAACAGCAACCAAACTACAAGGTTATTCTGGAAAGCACCAAGTGCTGCAATTGACAGGGTGTGCCACTTGAATTCCCCTATGCTCCTGTCACAATCACCACCACCACCAGCACCCCTCTATTTTGTGGTCCTAGCATGAAATCACTCTGTTTCCTTCAGTTTGTTCTCTTCAGTGCTGCTCTGGGCGTGAATTGGTGTGATGCAATTAAAGAAGTGCTGCGTTAGTTGGTGTCTTTTCTTCTTTTGTATAAAAAAGGCAATGCATAGTGAGTGGTATGGGGGCTGCAAGAAGGAAGCTGACCTGCTGGGTAATGCAGGCCAGGGCTGCCCTGGAAAACAAGAGCTCTTGGTCTCTGCATGGAGCCCTGTGTGGGATGGGATCGATCGCTCAGACTCAGCTGTCACTTCTTCCAAGAACGTTAGACAACAACAGCTTGGCTTAGACTGGTCTTCAGACTTGAAAGATGCTCTTTCTTACTGACAAGGTGTCTTAGTACCACACATAAGGCATGATTATGATTATGACAAATGAAAATGTCTCAGATTGAACTCTCAGAAATATTGCTTTGGACTTCAGTGAAACTTGGCTCCTTTTGTTAGGTGAGGATAAAGTATGTCCTCAATTCACTGTGTGTCCTTAAAAGAACATAGTATTTGTGAAGCACTCAGACACCTAAGTGTCATAGGAAAATAATATTCTGACTATGTAGCAAGAGCTGGGTAGTGGGTAGTGACTAGGGTATGGACAGAATGTTGCATTTGAAAGGAAAGTTGCAATTAAATGTTTAATCCACTGATGGAAGGATGCTGAGGGAAGTATAGAATGAGATAAGACAGTGTCATGATGTTTTGCAATCGCATTTGCAATAGGCCAGTCTTAAGTTTCATGGATAACCTTAATTGTCTGGGTTTGTTTTTTTTTTTTAATTTCGAGTACTTAGTTTTGTAGCCCTAAGACCATTTTTCTCAAACAGTATTTTCCATGTGAGCAAGTGTTTAATACAGAAAAGAATTCTAACCTGAGCTACTTAAGAAATTGCCTTCCTCTATAAATTAATTTGATGGAAAATAAATCAGCAAGGCTATTTTCACATTTTAGCTGTGCTTTTGTAACTGTACCATAGTGCAAAATACCTTCTTTGATACTAAAGATCTGTTTTACTTACTGATTTAATTTATTGATTGAATCTACTTGTCTTTAATTCAGCTATGTAAGGTGGACAGCATCATACACACTGATTGTCAGGGCATCCGGTATATTTCTGTAAGAATTTTTATTTATTAATATTTAAAGAAACAAACAAGTTATTAGGAAATATCCATCAAATTTTATGTCAAAACCCTTGAGAAACTAATTTTGTTGAGGTTGCGCAGAGATTATTAGACAGCTAAATACTCTGGACTAAAATTCCGCTTCACAAGATAGTCAGTAAAACTTTTATGAAATCGTGGTCGTATTTTATCTCCTAACAGAATGTCTGGAGGAAATGATTCCTTTAAATATATTTTTTTTAAAAAAGCTGAGAATAAGCAGAGCACATTTGGCAAGTTCTGAACAGCAGCAGGCTGACAGCTTTTCCAGGTTGCATATTTTCAGGTAAATGTGAATTTAGCATGGAGCAGGGGGGAGCTATGGGGATCCAGGAAAGCTGGACAAACCAAGTAACAGCAGCACTGCTAAAAAGCCCAAGGATCCCACAATTAAATATTTATAGCCTTATGGACAACAAATACTCGGCAGGACAAGACTACAAAGCAGTACCATGCACAGGTGTTCTTTTAACTCTCCCTCCATCCATTTCTTTCACCATACCCTTTTTCAGAATACTTGCTACACTGACAGCATTATAATTGCCAATCCCACTGCAAATTAGTAAAATGAGGAATGCTTTTTAACGCCTTTTTATGGACTTCTCAGTTGATTCAGTTGGTTTGGTTGGTTTCTATTCAAATATTGTGTTTATTTGAAATGCTGCAAATTTTAGGGTAAGGATGACATTTGTTGAAGAATTTGGTTTTGAAATATACCATATTTAGAGAGCTAGAAATAAATAATACTCAGAAGTAATTTTGATTAATTTTTAGATGATTAGGACAGTTATCATGTTGTACTTCAACCACTATTTCAGTTGTTTTTGTCAGGAAAACGCTGCACTATGAATAATTCTTTCAGTATTTCTGTGGATGCTGACTTCTAAGGCAACTGAAATGAAAGCAGCCCTTCAGAGAAGATTTGTGCAAGATTTCCCAGTCAATGAAACTTCTATGAAAGATCAAAGCAAGAAGACACCACAAATGAGGCTGTGGTACCCACTGCCAGGCAGATCAAGCTTCGTCGCTCACCTACAGGGATGCTGGAAAGGAAAGGACAACTTGCAATCTCTTTTTGAGGGTCACTGGTGGTAATGCTGGGAGATCTGCTTCTCAACTTCATTTCTCATTTAGCCCCATGTTACAATACTACTTTTTGTATTAAATGTTTGCAGGTTTTTCTCCTAGAGTTTAATAGTTTGAGGGCCAAACGGGCTGTGCTGTGCTCTGAAGTGTCCTCTGCTCCTGGTTACAGTCATCAGTTGGATAGAGAGCGACATGCTCATTTACTGCTAGACTGTAGGAGGTTTTCTTGGAGTCTACCTAATCAGTAGGTCTGCCATTTATTGAGATACTTACTCGCTTCAGTTCAAAACCCAATTTATTACTATGAAAGAAATTACCAACTCTTTCAAATACCCTAGGATACTTGCTGATAGGGGTTCTTAGAAAAGATAAAATCCACTAAGTACTTGAGCCTTCGTGCAAAGTTTCTATAGCCAACAACATCAAGAATCTTTGGAAGTCCAGTTCTTTACACAATTCATCCTGTAATTCATTACTTCACAATCTTGTATTTGGATTTTTTTAAAAAAGCCTCAACATCATTAACATATTGGAATTGCAATGCTGTTAGGAAAAAATCCCCACACAACTTGATATGTTTGTCTTGCTGGTTTTAAAGATTCACCCATTCTCCTTGAAAATAAAACACTTGGTTTCCTAAGTGTCAGCCAGGAGAATCAGGGCATCAGCCTTCACTGCCTATGTTCACTTGGCAGCTGTATGTTTGTGTATTAGAAGAACAAGCTGTGGTTCTACCACAGTCCTATGTCAGATTTCACTTAGTAAATTGAAAAAAAATCCCAAATAACAATAAAACACCATAAGGTAAACAAACCAACCCCCCCCCCACCAATGAACAAACAAATAAACCAAACAAAAACAAACAAACAAACAAACAAAAACAAAACAAAACAAAAAAAAAACCAAAAAAACACCAAACCAAAATTATTAAATAAAAAGAACCCAAACCCTAACTGGATTGCTGCAAAAAAAGTGCTCCAGTTAGTTTCATGGAAGAGGAAGAGCAAGCCGTATTAACTCTGGTATTTCTAAACCCCAAGACTGTGGTTTTAGTCTAGGATGTCATCATCTGGGAACAAGAACCTGCACTCGCATCACACCTGTGCTGCAATCCAGGGCCCAGGACACAGCCTGACCCTGCTCCACAGTGAGTGCTCCAGGCAGGCACTGGCTGCCACAGCACTGCCCACAGACCAGTCCCACACCTTCATGGGCATCTAAAGCATCAATAAGTTACAGGGTCTCTTCTTGAAGAGCTTTTTATAATGTCTGTGCTTCTGAAGCTGTGCAAGTGTGACAAATGGTTGGGGGTTAAGAATTTTCTACATCAGTAACCCTCCCCACCCTCCACTCCAGCCCACCCCAGCAAACAGAACAAATGACCCATAACTGGAGACGTTTCGATGCCTGAATTATTAATAAAATAAGCATGATAATGAATAATCTATGTTAAGCATTTTCTTACCCTTTATTTTTTCATTATGATCAGAAGAGGAATATGATTAACAGCAGTTTAAACTTTAGCAGTACAATTTCAGTATTAAATATAAAACTACACTGCAAGTTGATGTTTTAAAAATGGTTATGTATACTCTAGCCTTAAATTTATGTATCAAATACAAGTAACTCAATTGTTTCTTGCCTTGACAATTAACATATCTAACAGGTTTCAACAAGCCAGACATCCATCTTTTCCATTAAAAAAAATAAGCAAGCACACCAACTCTTATTCATAGCAAGAGGGGGTAAAGACTCAACACTTTCCTGAGTGTTGTGCAAATAATAACAGGTTCAAGAAAGTCAGTTAAATAAATGTAATGATAAATCTAAAGCTAAGCTGGAGGACCTTTTGATTAACTTCATATTTCATATATTATTTGCATCAGTTGAGAGCAACATGAGTTATAGAACTTCCATGAAAACAAGCCACTTACAAGCAGGTGTTTAAGCTTGATCAGTTTATTAAAAGGATTATATGACACGGTTGCCTGCAATAGCAGAGGACTGGATCTGATGACCCATGAAGTTCTTTCCAGTCCCATGTTTCTAAGCCATGCACCAAGTGTATCCAGCCCACACTTTCACATTTGGAAAAAGCCAAAGCCACACACACACACTCACAGGAAAAAAAAAATTAAAAAATTAAAAAAGACCTTGATGACACCATTTCATTTTTCTAGTTATTCACTATGCAGAAGGGAACAGAGCTTAAGTCCTGTACAGAGGATACATTTACTCGAGGTTGATGTGGTACTGAAGTCAGTTAATAATTAGATACCTCCAGGCAGATTCAGTTACAGGGCATACCAACACTGCACACTGCCAGACAATTTCTAATCAAGCCAAGAACCTCTTGCAGGATGAGGTCTCTGCTAGCAAGCACAGAGCACACTGAGTAAGCTAAAAGCAGCTGTTCTTAGGTGAACTACCCTACCAACCATGAGTGAATGACAGATAGATGGTAAGAAGCATTTACCTACTAGACAAGATCTCTGCACACCCAGGCAGAAGAAATTAGCTCAGAGCTGCAACCATTGTTCCTACCTTGCCTGTCTCTTGGGTACGTTCGCTTTAAAAGCTGGTCTACAGAATCAGTGCAGCCGTTCTCAAGCACTACTCTAAGGCAGCAGTTTGCAGCTGCTGTGCATGACTCCAGTTTCAAACGGTAGTCAGACATTCCCATCACTGAGGCCAGTTTGCTAGGACAGCATTCACAGCCATGGTAATAAGCCTTTACAACAAATTGCCTACATTCAGCCCATCTAACTTTTAGGCACTTGGTTAAGGTGTCTGGGTCCCTCGTCACCCAGAACTCCCCCCACCCCCCAGGGGAAAAAAAATAAAAATCACTGAAGGCAAGTAGTCTCAATTGCCTTCTGGAGGTGTCTTTTGACCCCTCACTGAGCAAACCAAGTTCTTAACACACGCACCTCAGTTAGACAGGATGAATGGAGACGCGCCATCTCTTCCTAGAGACGGTATCAATACTCTCCAAAACCCAATGCAATCAAGCAATTACGGTTTGCAACCCATTACATTTTGAAACAAAAACTTGCAGTCAGTAATTATGCTATAGTCCCTCCCTCCCAAGCATAAAAGCCTTCCACATGGAGGCTCTGCTTAAAAAAAAAAGTAAGAAAAATGAAGCAGCATTCTTCTTTCAAAGAAGAGTGCACACAGCTGCTTTGCCACTCATTCATGGGGAAGCTGAAGGATCAGAGAACACCGATTCAGAGAACTGGAATGACTAAGCACTGCTAGTGCATGCAAAGCAGAAGTAACAAGATTGTTTTTAAATTAACCCTAGTCCTCTTCTCCACCCCACAAAATTCATGCAAGTGTTTGAGAAGTCAAGACATAATAGCCCCAGTTTCCAAAAAGGCTTAATTTGGTTTTTTTAAACACATATTGTAAAATGTCCTTTTGTTTTCTTTCTGCGGGTACATAAATGCATTTTTGGCATGTTTGAGAATCACAGATATCTATGAAGTCCATGCTGTTTAAATTCTCCCACTAGTTTTTTATAACCTGTCAAAAAAACATAAGCAACCTATACATGTTTTCCCAGTATTGACATGCATGCTCAGAGCTCTCCACTGTAGTGAAATGAGGTGTTACTTCTGTGCTGATAGTTGACGAGTCAGCATTACACGACTTTGAGACCAACTAAATTAACATTGTCGTAATATGAAAGGCAAGCACAAGTTCATTTATTTATAGCAAAGGTCTTGGGTTACAGGAGGTCAGTTCTTGCCATCTTGAAAAGATAGGGGATAACTTATTGCATACATGTGCATTATAATTTAGCAGCAAGTCATTCATAGAAACACTTCCTTCCTACTGCTTTTTTGGTTTATTATCTCAATTATATATATATATTTTAACTTTACAAAGCATTTAACACCACCTTTAAGTTAATGGTCTTTTATTGGAAAAAAAAGACTAGCATTTACAACTTGGAATGGACATAAATTGTAATATCTTGAACAGCAATGTTGATAGTTGTGCTGAAGTCCACAGGCTACTCCGCCAGCTCCAAGTCATGGTACAGAAGGTTTTAAAAATATGAGAGTCCAAAGATGCTCCCTTGGTGAAGGTTTCTTTTAAAAATTTTGTGAACGGTAACAGCCTGACACCCGTTTCACTATAGTGCAATGCAGACAATGTTAAACCAGTATTTTAACACAGACATGTCATCCATAGTTAAGATCGTCCTATTTTTGGAGCACACTGCTACGTACAGGAGAACCATTCAACCTTTAGGGCATTTTCCTTAAGTTTTGCATCCTTCAACCATTTTGCTGCATACCATCCTGAGGTATAAACCAATTTTAAAGTAAACCAGCTATGACAATTTATACTACAAATTGAACTAGAATCCACTGTTGAACAAGACAGTGGATCCTTTAGGTTTTTTTTTCCTTTTAATACACATGTCTGACTGTGCTCAATTGTCAAGCTGCATGCATGAAAAACTGGCCAGCCCAAACAGTGTAATAGTCATTAGCAAATGGAACTTTTGAGTTCACTAAGTGCTTCCTTTTTTTTTATTTTCAAGGTAGTACAATTATTTATATTGTAAAACTGATGTTTAACTTTATCTTTTAGGGACAGGACCACCAACCATTACATGCAGTTTGTGGACAGAAGGTAATTTGACATTCAGTTTTGCTATACAGAAACAGAATGAATAAATGAACATTTTTTTTTTTGCAAGAGGTAAGTAAAAGATTCAATTTGATTCTTCTAGAGGAAAAAAGGTGTAAAGGAGGTCTCTTCACTTTGCAGTCATCATCTGTACGAATTCTGAAAAGATAAAAAGTCACTGTGATTCACTGTCTCCAGTGTACTTTAAGTCAAAAGTGTCTAAAACACAGCTGCATACAAAAAGCACCTTTCACTGCATCTAAGGTTTTGTCCACGGACGTGGACAAACAAATAAACTAGTGTCTCAAATTATTAAAAATTATGCCTTATGAAACAGTCTGAATAATGGTTTTGAGTCAAGACAAGCATCTTTTTACCTTCATAGTTGACTTGCCCATCCCCATCAATGTCTGCTTCTCTGATCATTTCATCTACTTCTTCATCTGTTAGCTTTTCTCCTAAGTTTGTCATAACATGGCGTAGTTCTGCTGCACTGATATAGCCATTGCCATCCTATGAGAAAAGAGGACAAGACTATGAACAACAATCCTGACACTGACTAGCTTGGAAACTACACCGAGGTTTCCAGTAACTGCTTCTGAAACAGCCTTATGGCACTTGGGACAGATGTACAGATCTGGCACACTGTATGAACTGCAGTATGTATTAGTCCCACTGCCTTCCAAGGCATGCATGACACCATATCCTTCCATACAATTATTTTGTTATAATAACAACTGCATGCCTGACTTGTAGTTGTGATAAGGTAATTTTTAAAGAGTTTTTAAAAATAAACACAGAAACAAAATCAAAAATGTTTTTGTTTAGTCTCTGCTGCCTAAACAAGGCCAAAAAGAGACCCACTTCCCCACCAGCAAGAATGAAGTCAACTTTCTCTACTGTGTTAACACTACCTCTATAACCAGACTGCAGCTGACTATGTTCGGCTTCTTGGATGGCATAGAACAAATCAAAGAAAGCATTTAAATGCTAGCCATAAGGAGTTCTGAGAAATTTTACGGTGAAATTAAAAAGAGAAGAGAAATTGACACTTACAAGCCAGTGTCCCAATTTGCAACATCCAAACCTAAAGCTCAGTCTGAGCCACTTCAGAAATTCCACACGCTGGAAGGATACACTATCTTAGAGCAGGATATGGCCAGCGCCAGTAGATAACGTACCTCAGTGGCTTTAAACACTAATCTAGTCTGCAGAAATCCCCCACATTTTCAGCGAAGTACTAGAGACTGCTGCTTTTTTCCTATAAAGAGTAGTAAAGTCATCTCCCACACATACATGTGCATTAGCTTTATATCTGCACCAGCCACTACTCAACAATTCTTCTACAATATCTGTCATATTCAAACAACCCAAAGAGCGGAACCCCTGTTCTAGAAAACTGACATATGGCCCAGGTATTCTTAAACAAGCTCAAGTGAGCTTGTTTGCTCTTAAGATTTCATGAAAGCAACCTCAAGGTTCACATCTTGAAAAAAGAACATGTAACAAATACTTTGTGTCCCTCCAAATACTGAGACATCATCTTGACTTCAAAACCTTCCATAGGGTAGTATAAAACTTTGTGCATCCATGCCAATGTTTCCCCATTCCCCTCAAAGTCAAAAGGTACAGAAAAATCCCCCTCCTCTACCCACAGGTCTCAAAAACACCACCATCACCACCACCCTCCTGCCCAAGCACCAAGTTTTGCTAATCTCTGTTTCTAAGGTAAAGCCAGAAAGTTTTCCTCGTGGATGAGCCTAAAGCTTAGGCCTTGCTGTATGAAGTAAGCATAAACCAGGCTGCAACAGTCCTGGTTCTATATTCAGAACAATCTCTGCTTTGTTTCTAATTCCTCTGCTTCTACTAGAGGACTCTTTCTCCTTCTAGACAGGAAGAGAGAAAACACTACGGAAAATATAGACATAATTATTGCATTTGAAGAGCAGCTGTACTTTTAGTAATACCTTGTCAAAGACTCGGAATGCCTCGCGGATTTCTTCCTCGCTGTCTGTGTCCTTCATTTTTCTGGCCATCATGGTTAAAAATTCAGGGAAATCGATAGTGCCATTGCCTTAATAAAAAGAAACTTCCAAAAATTAAAAACATCCATGCTTTTCTTCATTAGCAAACAAAAATCTGGCATTTTACTTAGCCATGAACAAGACTGACAAATGATCTATTAATTGTCCTTATAGATGAACTGATTCTTCTCTCTAAATTGCTACCACTGCCTTTTTTGCTATTAAAACATGCAGCAGCCAGAGCAGCCACTCTGTTTCAGCACAAAATCAACTGCTGCCTTCATTCAAGGACAGGCCACACCATTTGCCACCCAAGCTACAAGTAAAATGTCAGTCTGATGCTTCAAGGTTAACTAATAACAAGACTTATCTTTACTTCAAATAACTCTCACAAAATTAACCTTTTAATTTTTTTATAACCTCTCCAATTTTGTGTCTTCCAGGAAGAAGACATATTAAGCTACCATTACAACCCCAGGTTATCTAATATTTGGGAACATCACACTTCACTAAACTGTTCATACTTTTTTCTATCTAAAAATCAACTGTCTTATGAACCAAAGTTGCACACCACAAAAGCAACAAACCATTCTAGGGCGCAACAAGGATCTGCAAATTCCAGTAACACAAGAAAAGCTAACATTATTTGTTATTACTGATGAGTTTAACTAAAGGTGTTCTCTACAGGTATTTTACTGCAAAACTGAAAATCCCTGCTGACATCCAGGCCTCACACCTATGATTAAGTTTTTCATTCAAAACAAAGATTTAAATTTCAGGCTGCTCAAAACTAGGAAAAAAGTGGTATAGTGAAGAAACTAGCTTTTACAGTCAGGATTCAGCTCTATATGCCAAAAAAGCACATTAAGTTCACAAAACCACATTAAACAGTTTACTGTGCAACTAAGATCTATCCATTGATTAAAGAAGCATACAAATCCACTGTGCAACAAATGAAGTTTAAGATAACCCTGGCATCCTAAGGATTCCAGCCTGAGACATACACAGCTATTTATCATCATGGCCAGCTTTATGTACCAGTAAAATATGAACACAGGTCTCATACTCCATTTTGAAAAAAAGCCTCAAATACGCAGAGGACTAGCAAAGTGTTCTGCTGTAACCCAAATTTAAACAGTTGGGCAGGCATACTTATCTGAAGTCCTCAGCCTCCTTCTGTTTTAAATCCATCAGAGCAGCATTTGGTCTGCAGCCTAGAGAAGCTACTACACACCACTGCAGACACTGAAGCTTTTCAATTGGCAATTAAAGTCAACTTACACTTCTTTTAAGAAAATACTGTAATAAATATATCCTGATAATACAATAATTTATACTCTTGCCGATACACTCTCACTCTTCTTTTACAAAAAGGCCAGAGAAAAATCACTACCACAACCAACATAGAAGGCTAAAGGCTTGACATCCCTGAGCAGCGGAAATATTTTCCCTTTTTAAAACTGTTAGCTTATGTGGAATTCAGAATCACAATATGTGTTGCAATATGGGTTTTCTGGTGTTAATTTAAAATAATTCTGTTAGCCTTGATATGGGAAAGGTTTTCTGCCCTTGCCGCCAATAGTCCCTCTTTATCTATTAGGGATTTAATACATCAGATAGACTATACAGGCTCTTCCTGTTGTGCTAAACTTCCACTGAAAACACTATTCCACTCCTAACACATTCTTTGTTTTAGCCAAAACCACAAGCATTGGTAAAGCTGTTAAAACCAGCATGAGCTGACAAAACACATACAGAAAAGCTGGATGGAAAGAAAGGTTAATGGCAGGTCAGGGCAAGTCAGATAGCAATAGGAAGCCTGTGACCCATAAAATATTAAAGACAAACAGCCTAACTTTGTCTCTGCCCATCGCCTGTTTTCAGTCTCACGAATACTGATAGCACCTTTGACATCCTGCCGAGTCTATCCAGCATGTTGAAACTGCTTTAAGAGCTCTGTGTCATAGTCTTCCTTACGCACTTTAGGCCCAGGTGTGGAGGTCATACATATGAACACAGCACCTTCCCAACACTTACCATCAGCATCTACCTCGTTGATCATATCCTGCAATTCTGCTTCTGTTGGATTTTGACCCAGTGACCTCATGACAGTTCCCAGTTCTTTTGTTGTGATAGTACCATCACCATCTTTGTCAAACAGGGAAAAGGCTTCCTTGAATTCTAGAGGCAGAAACAATCCCAGTGTTTAGAGACATCACCAGCATGAGAAAACCAAAGACTAAAAAGGCACTCTAATGAAAAAGCCTGGTACAATTCTAAGAAACATTTTCTCTTTTTATCTAACTGTCCTTTTTTATTGAGAGAATTAACACTCTCAAATACAAATAAAAAATTACTTACAATACCAACACGTAATTTTCACAGTAAAGTCAAACTTATTTCATGTGGCTATTTATTTGCATTACTCCTCTGTAATTCATTTCCATGCATCTGCATCTTGCCTGAGGCACAGTTGCTCCACAAACAGCAGCTGTCTGAAATAAGTGAAAGGAGCCACTGGGTTCCTTTTACAATTAACAGACTTATAGGAACAAAAGCATTGTCATTTACCACGTATTTTTAAGTCAGAAGACAGGAAGAATTAGTGTCAGCCACAAATAGGAGACTGGTCTCCAGAAGGTCAAATAATGCTCCTTCTCCTGACCAGAGTGAACAACAGCCAGTCTATTAAAAGATTTATTTATAAGACACAGGTTTGTAATAATGTGTAAAAAACCCATCTGAGGTTTGCTTGTTGCATTTCATTTGTAGTTTATCTTCACTCTGTTAAAAGAGTATCCAGGTCTGCTTTTGACTCTAAGTAGCTCATTTGAGTCCAGCAAGTAATTCTGTTTGCAAGAAATTTAGGAGAACTTGGCTCAAGTCTGAACATCTAAAAAAATATCATTATCTGTAGTCCAAGGAATAAGTCTCAATTAAGAGGCAATGAACCAGTAATCTTCCAGAGTATTTCTGTCGTTTTTTTTTAGTTTGGGATTTTTTAAGTGAGTGCTTTTCAAAAATGGTAGTACATATTTAAAATTGTCAAAGATGTTCTCTTCCACTATGCTTGAAATAATATATTTTCTTCCAGTCACAAGAGCTAGCAAAAAAAAAAAATTATCATCAAAACACTTACCAGCAATCTGTTCTTCAGTCAGCTGATCAGCCTACACGAAGAATAGAACATTTTAGAATGCTGTTTACCTCTAGCTCTGTCAAGCCATGAGGCACTTCCTTTAAATTTCAGAAGTGATTTATCATCGCTTTCATGAAGTCACTTTCAAACCCTGGAACTCTACAGGGAGAGACTGCACTCACCTACACCATGCAGCTGTTCCCAAAAGCACACAGGCTAATTTGGTTTGAAACTGCACACGAAGAACCAAACGCCATCCTGCAACTTGGTGAATCTGATCTGGTCCAGTGAAGGACACAGGGCAGGCTCCTTGCAAGGGGTCAGAGAGGCACAAAATCCCTAGTGCCAGGTGTCTGGGGTTTCACAGCTCACGCCACTCCCAGCAGTGCAGTGGCCCGGCACAGCGTGGGGGTACCACAGGCGTGGGCTGAGTGCCGCCCACTGCCCCAGCCCTGCCTGCCCTCCCCACCTCCCTGCAGCAGCCTCCAGCCCTCTGCCAGCCCACACAAGGGCTCTGCTGTGAAATCACAGATTACATCTCCGTGTTATAGAGATTTTTGCCACCTCCAACAAAGGAAATGACAGTTTTCACCCATCATATTGTTTTTTTCCATTCAGCCAAGCAGTTTAACGTGCCTCATCCTGACATGCAGGTTGTTTTATATATAATTTTAAGTGGCAACAGTTAAAATACCTGCTTATGACCTTCTGTACATCAAGAGGCCACTGAATACAAAGGTATACAGCTCAGTGGGCAATCAAAAGGGCTTTCTGGAGCTTAACTGTGATAACCACATCCTTCCAGAAGCCTCTCCCTATGTACGGACACAGCATCACAAAAAGTGCCACTGTTTGAACTCAAAGGAGCTAACTAGTTCTTTATGGAAAAATATGCCTTCTCCTATTAAAGGAAAAAAAAAAGGATTTTACATGCCTAATCACAGATACTGAAGAATATGAGCTACTAGCTTGTTTTTTAAACACATTTTACTGGACCATTTTTACAAATAGAACAGAGAATTTTGTAGGTCAGAGAAGGCAGGCAAATCCTGCTTGTCTTAAAATATTATTATTTAAGTATAAAAACCATCTAAGTGCAGCAAAGAACAACAAATACAATGGAGAATTAATCAGCTATACAATGTTAAGCTCTTGTATATGGGAAAAGGATAGGGTTGAAAATCTGCTCTGTATATTAAGGGAAATACACAGATCCCATCTGTAATTAGGTGAGGGGTTTGTTTTGAGGTCTGTATGAAATGATTAAACAATTCCCCACAGTATGTTGGAGGAGGAAGAAAAGGGTAGAAATGCTAACAGCTAAAGACAGTCTTCTTTAAAAAAAGA